>OX578147.1:69800105-70215105 GCA_951213105.1 Amaurobius ferox
CTTCAATAAATTACTTTAAATGAGAATGAGTTATTAACAGTTTATAGTGATATATACGACATATTAATGACTTATATTAATCAAAAACATTAAACATATATAATTCCGTAGTTTTCTTGGGTTATTGGATTTTCTTTAATTTATCAAAAACAAATATATTTGGCGCTTTTTACCAATTTTGCTTCATTTGCAAACTGTCTTAAAGTTTGATGCCTAGATCACCAAATTTGTTACCCATTGAGAGAGACAGATGAACTCTGTTGGGGATGAGATAGCCTAGTGGTTAAGACATGGATATTGTACTCGGAGGACACAAATTCAATTACCGGCTCTACTTAAAGTATCCCCGTGTTTGTTCGGAATACGGAAACGATAAATCTGTGGTTCCAAAAGTTTTCCCGAGAGATTGGTGGCAGGAGAAGGAGGGTACGGTCCTTATGGATGTCGCTCCCACTGGGTCTCAGTCTAAATTGGGTGATACTGTCCCGGCCGTCTAAACAGATACCTTACATCTTCGGGTAGTTCGGACTGTTTGGGTCGGCGGAAAAAAGACAAATCCTATTGAGACATCAATAATAATCCGTTTATTAATTTAATTCAATTTCAATCTATTCCTACAGATTGAAGTCAAAATAATATTTATAGTTTGATTTTAAATTTGGCGACATTTGAAAAATTGCCAAATTCATCCTGAAAATCGGAACTTTTATGCCAAATTTTTCACCAAGTATTTCGGATGGACAGAGGGACATATAGTTTAATTACTCAGATATTCATAGAAGGTTTGAATCATAGCCCAGATCTTCTCGTCGAATTAAAGATGTTGATGTCAATCTGATGTTTCTAAGTCATTTGGATCGATATTTATTTCTACTTTTAAATTTCCATTACTAAACCTAACAGGACATAATTTGTACGGCCATATTTTTTACACCAAAACTAAACTTGTTGCCATACGACAAACAGTAATCAACTTTATTTTTCTCACAACGAACCGAAGCTTAAAATACTTATATATGGATGGTCATTTGCGATAGAATAAAACTTCTTGAGAGGTAATGTATATTTCTTTAGCAAATATAGGCAACAACCGATGTAAAACAAACGAGATTGCATAAGCTAAAAGTAAATAGGAAAATTAATTGCATCCTCTAAAACCGTTCGCCTAGAGTTCAGAGATGTTCAATACTGATATGCCCACCAATCGAAATTATCCATCCACCCATCAATGGCCTATCGAAATGTTCCAAATATCGACCGCATCACAATATTCTTATGCAGTTAAGTAATCGCAAAATATAACACTTTTAATAAAACACAAACATGGTATTTCGTATGTAACTTTATCGAATCAATGTTACATTAAGCACATTACAATGTTACATTAAAGACACTATGTGACCAGCAAAAGAAGAGTAGTAACGCATTAAAAAACTGAGAAGACTAGGGATACAGATCACCTTTACTTTAATGGCACAAATGCTGGTGTAAAGCTGGTGTACAGTAAATGAATGTTTCATTGTTATACACCAGCTCCAGAGTCAAACATCTTAAACTTCCTGATTACGTTGTTATAAATTAAACAAAAAATGGCTGCTATGAATGTAAAGTAAATGATTAAAATTAGGTCATCATTTTAATCACATATTGGGAACCATGGGATTGGAAACCATGTGGTGCATAACGAAAGATGCCCCCAAAATTCCTGAGCCACGGATAAGTAAACTGACATATAAGAGTTTTAATCTGGTAAAATATTCAATATGACGGGAACTATAATGTCTCTCTATATACAGGATGTCCCAAAAACATTGACCTCGGCTTTTATTCCATAAATATTGCTCTTAGACATATAAAATAAATTACAAAGTTGAGTAAAAAATGTATAGGATTTTATGAAATCGATAAAAATTTTCAAGGGAATTAAATTTTAAGAAATACAAAATTTTTATTTTTATACGGCTCCCGTACAAAAGCATTTCCAATGAGTAAAATGTGCCTTATACACTAATACGGTGATATGCAAAATTTCCTCATTTTATCATAAAATGCCCCAGAGATATGAAAAGACAAAAATGCTGACTTAAACCACTTTTCGATGCATCGACATGAGTTCTCAGAGGGGGAAAATCATGTCAGCAGATCGCGTTTCAAGGGTCATACGCAAATTACGAAAGAAAACAATGATTACATAAATAAATAATAATTTTGCTATTTATTAGTGCAAAAGTATCTACACTGTTTAGAAAAAAATTTACACAAAGATTACAAAGCTTGTTCAAAATGTTTCCATCCATGCCAAAAATCCATTAAAGATAAGAGGCAGATATTATTTGTCTATAATGCGTTTCTGCGTTGCGTCATTTGCACTCTTGCTGTAAACATTTAGTTTTAATTTGAGATTAATCCCTTACCAATTTTGTTTAAACATATCTCTGATTGGAAATGTTTTTGAACGGGGGCCCTATAAAAATTTGAATATCTTATTTCTTAAAACATAATCCCCTGAAAATTTTTATCGATTTCATAAAATTATGTACCTTTTTTACGCAACTTTGTAACTTATTATATATGTCTAAGATCAATATTTAAGGAATAAAAGCCGAAGTCAATGTGTTTGGGGCTCCCTGCATTTGTCTCGTGTCGCTAAGCTATATCATTCATAAATATAACATTTGGTGCATTCATAGAGGAATGATAGGGAAACTCTCTAAAATAAACAGTTTCTGATTTAATTGTCGTCGACTCCGTGGTCGAACGGTCAAGGCAAGCGTTTCTTAGCGATCGTTCGGCTGCCGGATTGAGGGTTCGAGTCCCACCTTCAGACATGGTTGTTGTGTCGTTGGACGCATTGTGTTCCTATCCCCACTGGTGCGCTGGGGCGACGCCATGTGACTTCTAACAGGTTCACGGTTCTGGCCGGTGTATGGGCGTAAGATGATATATCAATTGCCTGGCCACTGAAAAAAAATGATTTAAATTTTTGTTTAAGAGATATTTAATGTCGAAATTAAAGACTACTTGATCTGCGAGTTCGCTTCTTGGACAGGCAACAGCATCAGATTTTTTCAGGCATGCATTTACATAGTTAAATTATTTCATGACGATACCTGATTCTTCAAATTTCTATTTCTATTTTGCATGTATTTTAAAACGAAAATTCTTCTTCGGTATGGCACACACTTAACTACTGTTATTGCACTGAGGCAATGCTATCCAACATGGCGAAATATTGTTGCAATATTGAGGCAATGCTATCTAACATAGCGACGTACTGTTTCAGTATTGAGGTAATGATATCCAACATAGTGAACTATTGTTGCAGTATTGAGGCAATGCTATCCAACATAGCTGTTGGAAATAATCAATACATCGCGATTCACGTTCCCGTGAACGGGCGTTTATGCAAATTTAATATGAACGACTCTTCCCGTTCACCGGCGTGAACCGTGACGTTTTTCAATATGAGGTTTCATGCAAATCAGTTCTCAATGCGTACGCATCTGATTTGCATATCCGGGGGCGTTTCCGGAACTGTCCATTCTCGGATATATAGGGCAGAGGTTTCTTGAAGCAAATGAGAAGGTCGAAAGGGTCGATCGAGATCAGACGTCTGAAGAAGTCAGACGAGATAGACACTGATGGTCTGATGCAGGCAGACAGAAATGTTTTTTGACAGAAGCACTGCGGAATATCGTTTGACGACGGTGAATAGTCGAAACGGATGCAGATGTGGTCAGTTTGGACCAGCATGTATTGAACGTTAAATTTACTTACAAACGTTCGGAAGCCGCTTTAAATATTTTCCTGATGTTTTATCCTTTGGTTTCCCTTTGCCAAGTGATAGTGGCTGAAATACACGCAAGTGATAGAGGTAGTATAGTAACTTACTACCAGATGCTTCAAGGAATCTCTGTCTAGTCATTTACAACTAAAAATCTTTTGTACATAGTATATTTTTGATGTTTTACGGCATGGAAAATTACCAGGTACGTGTAATATGCCGAGTTGTGTTTTTCACCAAATAAAGTGAACGAAGTTTTTCTTTAAAACTGGACTTGTGTACTTTCATGACCCAGCCAACACTTATTGACTCTGACAGTGCGTGCTTTGCTATCTTCAAATTTTAAATTTTCCAACAGAGAAACGGTTACGGGGCCAGTTCAACGCCCAATAGAGTCATAAGTGCAAGTATCTTTAAAGAAATCGTTCCAGTGTTCAGATGGGGGCCGCACCTGGCACCATTTTGAAGTTCGTGTGAACAACGAAACGCAACAGTATAAACGTAAACAGTGTACAAGAACTTTTGCTTCTGCTTCTTCAAAACTACGAGTGGAAATGGAGGCAAGTAGAACGGAGTTGCTGACGCGGGACAACTACGTCACCTGGCGTACCGACATCTCATTCGTCCTCAAGGGAGAAGGATGTTTCGGACACGTAGATGGAAGTGCTAAGCCTATCGAGGAAGATGCAAGTCGCCGCGACTACGATGATTTTTATCGCCGGAAAGACCGAGCATTAGCCATCATTTATCAAAGTTTATCCTCGGAATACAAGGAGTTGATAAACGTCACCGACGAACCTAGTCAAGTATGGAATACCTTGAAAGAACATTTTCAAGCGCCTTCCAGAGCCAACCTGGTTAGATTACTAGATGAGTTCTTCGACGTTCGGCCGGAGCCAGACGAGCCTGTTGACATTTTTTGCTCAAGACTGCGGAAGGCCGTGACGAGGCTTAAAGACGCGAAACACCCCATTGAAGACCTGTATGTAGCATTCCAGTCGATTCGGTACCTTCCGGAAGAATTCCGAGGTATCGTTCAAATTATATATCGATGGAATGACTCGGACTTCAAGCTCAGCAAAATACAAGCAGAGCTAGCAGCGGAGGAGAGCCGGCTGAGGCAGCAAGCAAGTGACTTTTCCAAAACTGTGAGTTCAAATTCTGCATATTTTACTTCTAAGAAATTTGTAAATAGAGTAAAAATGTCTAAACTTAAATTTCCAAATGTATCTCATAATGTGTCTAATGTAAATACTTCTAGTCATAATGTAAATATTTCTAAAAGTAAAATTAAGTGTTTTAAGTGTAACAAGCTAGGTCATACTAAATCTAATTGCAGTAGAAATAATGGATCTAGTATTGTGGAATTTCTTGGGTCTCCACAGATTGAGGCTAATACTGTAATCGATCCTAGCGATAGACTCAGCTGGGTAGTAGACACTGCTGCTACGCGACATTTCTGTAATAACATTAAGTTATTTTCAAAATTTAATGAGTGCAAAGGCACTTCAATGTCGCTAGCAGTAGGGGATGTCGAAAGTCCAGTTGAGGCTATCGGGACGGTGGAAATGTATGTCCAATTTAAGGATAAGCAAAGTATTATCAAATTGGAAAATGTTATGTATTCTCCTAAACTTAGGAGAAATTTATTAGCTGCATCTGTTCTTGAGGAACAAAATTTTAGTTTTAATGGAGCTAATGGGGTTCTATGGTTTTTTACACCTAAAGGGGAGAAATTCTTTTATGCAAAAAGAAAGAATGGGTTATATTTTTTAAAACCTAAGTATAGTACCCAGGAACAACATAACGTAGCAAACCGCCAATCTAAAGATAGGGATCGAGATGGAGACAAGAAACACAAAAAGGATAAGAAATCCAAGGATAGGGATCCTAGTGCTTCCAGAAAAATAGACAAAGTAAAAATAGCACCTAATCTTAAAGAAACTAAATTTAAATCTGACAAAACAAAAACTAAGCAGAATAAAAATGTGAATAGTTCAATATCTAAGCCTAGCAGTTCAGTAACTGAACTTAATAGTACAAACTGTCTTTGGCATAAACGATATTGCCACATAAACGCTGAATATCTTCTCCAAACCAGCAAAGTTTCTGCCGTAAACGGACTTCCTAGGCTTAAATACAAAAAGTTAAATTGTAAATCGTGTAAATTGGCTAAGTCTAGGAGAGTATCATATAAACCCACCGGTAGGATAAGGTCCACTAAACCATTGCAATTGTTACACATGGATGTGTGTGGTCCCTTACCCACAGCCTCATATGGTGGGAACAAGTATGTATTAACTATAACAGATGATTATAGTAGAAAAGTTTTTGTTTACCTCATGAAACAGAAGTCAGAAGTATTTTCACATTTTAAAGAGTTTCAGGCCAGAGAAGAAAGGCAGTTAGGTACTAAAATTCTATGTATCCGGACGGATAATGGGATGGAATTCTGCCATGATAAGTTCAAAAATTACCTCAAGGATATCGGTATTAAGGCTGAGAGGACTAACACATATACCCCACAGCAAAATGGAGTATCAGAGCGATTCAACTTAACCGCATTTGACTGTGTTAGAGCCATGTTGAACGACAGCAAATTACATGACAGATTCTGGGCGGAAGCAATATTGTGTTTTACATACACTAAAAATCGAATATGTCACAAATTTAAGACAAAAACTCCACATGAGCTCTACAGTGGTAGAAAACCTTCAGTCAAACATCTTAGAACCTTTGGTTGTAGAGCATATGTAGGCAAACCCAGTCAGCTCAGAAAGAAGTTAGACATGAAAGCTACAGAAGGGGTGATGGTAGGCTATGCTATTAAAACTAAGGGCTATAGGATATTTTTGTCAGGAGAGAAACGAACAATTGAGACCTGCAATGTGAGGTTTGATGAGGGTGATGTAGTGGAAGGCATCCTGGACCCAATTTGTCCCAGAAATATCTCCTCAGGGATATCAAGAGATAACCTTTCAGAATACTCAGACGGGGAATATCCGAGAGGGCAGTCTGATGGGAGACACTGGTGACGATCCGTCTGAATCCAGTGAGGAAACGGACTCTCCTGCTGACTCCAGTATGACTCCTTGCTCGGATATTGCTTGGCAGCGAAAGACGGTTCCAAGACCCGATGGAAGTAGAACCGATGTGTATTATTACGCTCAAGGAGATAATAAAAGGCTGAGGTCACACAATGATGTTAAGAAATATTGTGATAAAAGGAATATACAATTTGATCAGCAACTGTTTAATTTTCGGGAAAATAAAGGTCTTAAAAGGGTCAGAGGCAGACCAGAAGCAAGCAATATTGAAATAAATATACCAAAAGGGTACAACGCTGCTATTAAATCTTCCCAGTCCGAGAAATGGTGTAATGCTATGGATGAAGAAATGGCCGTAATGCAAGAGAGGGGTGTCTGGGAACTAGTTCCTGCATCCACCTCACAAAAGCATATAGGCAGTAGATGGGTCTACACCATTAAGAAAGACGAGAATGGGAAAATCAAGAGGTTTAAAGCTCGTTTGGTAGCCCAGGGGTATGGTCAGAAAAAGGGAGAATCATACGATGAAGTTTTTAGCCCTGTTGTTAACTTCAACTTAATTAGAGCATTCTTCTCAATTTTCATATGCATGCTTGGCTGGATGCATTTCCAATTAGATATCAAATCTGCCTATCTCTATGCTAAATTGAGTCAAAAGGTATATATGAAACAGCCTCAAGGTTATGTCAATCAGGAACAGCCTGATTATGTTTGTTGAAGAAAGCCATTTACGGTCTTCATCAAAGTGGAAGAGAATGGTTTAATGAACTTGACACCAAATTAAAAGAATTAAATTTTTTAAAACTTCAATGGTGTAATTGTGCATATATTTACAATTGCAAAGTTCTTATGCTAGTCTATGTGGATGACATAATTCTCTTCTCAAAGTATCAAAGGGACATAGACCACATTGTTTCATTACTTAGCATAGAATTTGATATCAAGGTATTAGGAAAAATTAGAAAACTTTTAGGCGTGGAATTTAAAGAGTGTGACAATAAATTTTTTATACATCAAAGTCAGTATATAGATAAAGTATGTCAAATGTTTCAACAGTATAAATATCCAGTTACTTCACTTCCCATTTCTAAAGGGAATATTCTAAGTAAAATAGATTGTCCAAAGACAAGTGAAGAAATAAAGCAAATGCAAAGTTTTCCTTACAGGAGCTTAATTGGGTGTTTGGCTTTTATATCTAGTAGGACTAGACCTGATATTTGTTACGCCATCAATATATTATCTCAATTTCAAGAAAACCCTGGAATTAAGCATTGGGATGCATTGTTAAGACTTTTAGGATATGTTGAAAAGACTAAAAACTATATGTTGAATTTATCTAACATTCAGGAGTTAAAATTGAATTGTTATTCAGATTCTGACTTTGCTGCAAACCGAGATGACCGTGTTTCACTTGGAGGCATGATACTCTTTATTGACAATGTACCTATTTCTTGGCGTACCTTTAAACATAAGTGTGTCAGCTTATCAACCATGGAAGCTGAATACGTATCACTAACTGAAGCCGCTAAGGAAATGGTATGGGTACAAAACATAATTGAAGAATGTCATTTACTTGGGTTAAACTTTAATAAAAGTAACAGTGTTATTTTTAGCGACAACCAAGCAGCCATTAATTTTTCTAACTCTCCAATTGAAAACAATAGAACTAAGCATATTGATGTTAGATATCATTTCCTAAGAAATTTAATAGTCAATGAATCTTTTAATGTTAAATTTGTAAATAGTAAAGATAACTTAGCAGATCACTTTACTAAACCAATGACTAAGGAAATAATACTTAAATTTTGTAATAAAATTTTTAAAAACTAAATCAAAACTTTTTGAGATTAAATGTTTAGTCTAAAGAAAATTTTAAATACTAAATTGAATTTACAACTTGGGAATTTTTTTTAGAAGATGTCATATATATACATTATTGTTTATTTTAAACCTCATTGATATAAGATAGTATATCTTGAGTATAAATTTTTGTAATATTGAATCTTTTTCACTTTACACCTTTGTATATACATCCATTTTCCATGACCCGCATGATGCTAAATAATAGCTTATGTGTATAAAATTTTGTATTTTTCAACTTGGTAAAAAGTATGTGTTGAAAGTTTTGATAAAGGAATTTTATTATCTAATTACTTGCATCATGTATTTTTAAATATTTGGTATATCAATGCAGTCTAATAGTATTAATTATGTATACTTATATTGTGTTAATAGACTAAATTTTTTTAAGCTTTTTGAATTATATTGTTTATACTCAAATTTAAAGTAAACTTAAATTCTATGCTTATACAAAATCTTAATCCTTTAAAGTTGACTTGTTTAATATGATAATATGCTTATACTTAAATTTTGGATACTTATAATTAAATTTAAACTAAAATTTCAATTTTTGAATGCTGATACTTAAGCATTGAAGTTGTGTTGTATATAAATTTCTACTTGATGTGAAATGTTGTTGTTACAATATTGTCGACAATACTTAACTATTTTTCAGATGCTATAAGTACTTATGCATTTTATTTTAAATTTAATAATGATATAATACTTTAAATTTTTTCCTTCATTATATGTTTGATAGGATACTGGGGGCCTTGGTGTTTATTGATATACCTTGGTTTCTCAGAGTAAGTTTTCTTTTGCATATGCATTGAGACTTAAGGATTTGCATGAGGGGGCCGATTGTTGGAAATAATCAATACATCGCGATTCACGTTCCCGTGAACGGGCGTTTATGCAAATTTAATATGAACGACTCTTCCCGTTCACCGGCGTGAACCGTGACGTTTTTCAACATGAGGTTTCATGCAAATCAGTTCTCAATGCGTACGCATCTGATTTGCATATCCGGGGGCGTTTCCGGAACTGTCCATTCTCGGATATATAGGGCAGAGGTTTCTTGAAGCAAATGAGAAGGTCGAAAGGGTCGATCGAGATCAGACGTCTGAAGAAGTCAGACGAGATAGACACTGATGGTCTGATGCAGGCAGACAGAAATGTTTTTTGACAGAAGCACTGCGGAATATCGTTTGACGACGGTGAATAGTCGAAACGGATGCAGATGTGGTCAGTTTGGACCAGCATGTATTGAACGTTAAATTTACTTACAAACGTTCGGAAGCCGCTTTAAATATTTTCCTGATGTTTTATCCTTTAGTTTCCCTTTGCCAAGTGATAGTGGCTGAAATACACGCAAGTGATAGAGGTAGTATAGTAACTTACTACCAGATGCTTCAAGGAATCTCTGTCTAGTCATTTACAACTAAAAATCTTTTGTACATAGTATATTTTTGATGTTTTACGGCATGGAAAATTACCAGGTACGTGTAATATGCCGAGTTGTGTTTTTCACCAAATAAAGTGAACGAAGTTTTTCTTTAAAACTGGACTTGTGTACTTTCATGACCCAGCCAACACTTATTGACTCTGACAGTGCGTGCTTTGCTATCTTCAAATTTTAAATTTTCCAACAACTACTGTTACAGTATTGAGGCAATGCGATCCAACATAGAGAACTACTGTTACAACATTGAGGCAATGTTATCCAACATAGCGAACTATTGTTGCAGTATTGAGGCAATGCTATCTAACATAGCGGACTACTGTCACAGTATTGAGGCAATGATATCCAACATAGCGAACTATTGTTGTAGTATTGAGGCAATGCTATCCAACGTAGCAAACTACTGTTACAGTATTAAGGCAATGCTATCCAACATAGCGAACTATTGTTGCAGTATTGAAGCAATGCTATCTAACATAGCGAACTCGTCACCTGATCCGAAACTCACACTATCAGTCCAGGTCCCCTGCTTCCGAGTACATCCGGCTACCGGAGGGTAGGGTCCATTCGCTCCTGCATTGCCCAACAACCAGTTCTATTCAGCATATCCTGAATTAGTGAGTATTTGATCACGTAACAATTTCTCTTATGTTGGATAGCAGAATAAACCTCGCTTAGCGTGTCTATAATTGGAAGATCTATGGGGATAATGTTCTCTGACATTCGAAGCGAGTTACGAGCGTAGCAAGCTGGGATCAATTACCCCTAGTTAGAATAAAAATATGTTATTTGTGAGAAGATAACTTCTCAGGGAAACCTGAACGCATTTACGCACAAATAGAATAGTACTTAAATACATTGCTAAACTTTTCATTATTATTTGCATAAAGTGTTTTTTACAAATGGTTTCCATCACTTTCTTAAAAACAAGCATAGGAAAATTAGCAGACTACAATTGTTTAAAGTGTAATTTGAGCCATCTTCCTCAGATCAAAATATTAAAAACAATGTTCTCTTAACAGACGTTAAGAAACAACTGGTGTATTGTTATATTTTGAAAGACACCTAAATATATTCTTGGATCGCCATCAAAGAAATAAGAAATGCTAGTCGTTATAGTATAGTATAACTATAAAGAAATTTAATGTTATACTATAATATGTTTTCTTATTTTTTAAAACAAAAAAATAAATTTTAAATCAATTTAAATGAAGTATGTGTTTATAAATAATTTACACGTATAACATCATCTCATGAATTACAATCAATTTTTCTATGGATATCGATATGACTTATACATAATAGCCATGAAGAATACACTTACTGGTGAATATTGGATACAAAGAATAAAATATAGGCAGTAATAAAATGTCTGTTTATTGCGAACAAAATACTTACCGTATATTCTCTAAGACAGCATTACTCTGGCAAAGTATATTTCTTTTATCTTCCATCCAGCTCTTCAAACGAGTGATCATATGAGACTACATTTCTCAATATATAGGATGTAATCTTTCTACTTTTGTGCAAGTATTGCAAACATATATGCCAAATTCAGGAACTTTGGGGCGTAATAATAAATTTCAACGAAACTTTAAACTTGTAAATACTTGAAATGCTTGACATGATATTTGTGGTTTATATATTTGATGCT
Organism: Amaurobius ferox; assembly: GCA_951213105.1. Classification (NCBI taxonomy): domain Eukaryota; kingdom Metazoa; phylum Arthropoda; class Arachnida; order Araneae; family Amaurobiidae; genus Amaurobius; species Amaurobius ferox. The sequence goes on from OX578147.1 coordinate 69,811,892, forward strand.
ATATGGAATGGAGCCATATTGACTTATCACTAAGGATTATTTTGACGTTCTGGATTTTTTTGTGCTTACTGAAATATATCCTTTCTATTTCGGAGTCATACTATAACTTGCAATGCTACTAAATAATTGATTAATCAATAATTGATAGTAAAATAGTGACATTGATTAAACATATTTAAAGGATTACATAATATAAAAGAAAAATCATTAAGTTTTACTGTTTCCAGAGAAGTTTGAAATCCGGGATAGAAGTCGCACTTTTTTTTAAATTGATATTCTGAGACCCATGGTGCACAAACAAGAAACTTATGCAGTTATAATAATTTATTTACATTTAGAAAATATATGTATTAGGATAAAATAAATTCTAAAATATTCAATAAGCAATTATAATGTATTTTGTAAATCCCTTCAATGCAGCATCTCTCCCGGATGAGCCGGGTGTTACACTTTACCATAAGGGAGACTCTCTGCATTTAACATAAATGAATTTTAATGAACGTGCCAAATATTTCTTTTCAAAAAATGTATATTTAAATATAAAAATATACAAATATTGAAACTGCAATTTTGTAAAATATAAAAAATTGACTGAATTCGAAAAATGTTTTCTTTCTTATTTTAAACTCAGTTTAAGAATACAACAAACGCAGATAAAATAATGGCATTAGGGAACAATGGAGTTGGATGAAAATCGACTTAATAACATAATTAGGAAAATTTTACTTATTTTTCAAATAACTCTAGAGTGTACCCATTTCTAGGGGAGAGAAGCCGCACCTCACGGCTTCCTGGCATTGGATTCAAACATGGCGAAATCACAATCAAAACACTCTACACAAAGACTATACTTCTCTCAAACAAGGAATCAACTGATATTGCTAGAGCTTTAACTATGATTTAAAATATGTGGTAGTACAATAAAACATTATATTATATATTCTACAACTCATAGATATTTGTCAACTTCAGCTGAAAAAAGGCACAGGGACAAAATACTTTTATCAAACACATTTGAAACACTAAATGACACACCATTAGAGTTGGGCGAGGTAGCCCAGTAGTTAGCGCTGGAATTACACTCAGTAGGCCCGGGTTCGATTCCCGCCACTGCTAAAACTGCCGCCGTATTCACGCGGAGTACGATCTCGTTAAACATGGGGTCCTTAACTCCTTCCGAGAAGCTAGTGGCAGGGGAAGGAGGGTACGGTCTCTGTGGATGCCTTCCCCACTGGGTTTCGGTCTAAATTGTGTTGCACTTCCCGGCTGTCCAAACAATTACCTTACACCTTTCTGGTAGGTCGGACGGTCTGGATCTCAACAACAACACCATTAGAGTTTAATGCATTACCACCTTACGGCAAGTTTCAGAACTGGGGGGGTAAGGGCACAATCTGTACCAGATACGGCCTCTATACCCGGAATTATCCTAGTTCATCAAAAAGTACTCTTAATATATTATTAATAATATGAGTTTTCGATGGATGTTTCTCGTTAACAAGAAATATCTAAAGGTATTTCAAAGCATCCTATTCTCGAATTATGTGCCTACAAAAATATACTGACACTATATCCTTCCCATGTAGTACATAGTATTTCTCCTGTAACATGGATATTATTTATTCACTTTTGATACTCAAGAGGGCATGGCAAAAATATTGGTTGATGGAAAGGAGATAAGTACAATAAACATCTCCTTGATCATATATCTAGCATTTCTTACCACAAGAACTTCTTCTTACGCTAAGACAATAAGGATAATTGTTTCTTAGTGAAGTAACGTAGAAGTTGATACCATGTGGTTATCATGCTTTTAGAATTATTATTATAATAAATGAATTTAGAGATATTTATATGAAACATTTTTAGCTTTATTTATAAAGAAATATTTAATTATGGTTTAACATTTAACAGTTAGGTTGGGTTAACAGTTACTTTGGGTTCTTCATAAATCTATATTTGGACATGAATCTTATTCTCAATATTCATGTGGAACATTATTCCCCATATTTAAGTTCTTATTTTTTGCATAATGTGTAGCACATGCATAGAGAAATTGCTCCAATGGAATTGAATATTCGAATTTGAGTTTTTAATCGATTTACAGTTTGACCTTCGGTGGAGTCTGATCCGCTATTTAAATGCGACGTATGTGTGGGTTTGCACGACAATCTGTATTTCAGTGTAATGTATGTGCCTTTCCTCTACTTAAAATAACTACCTGCACCGATTTTTATAAAATTTAGCAGGTCGGTAATCCCCGCGATGCCTTGAAGCTATATAGGTTTTAATGTAAATCGAAGAAATAGAACCACAGAAGAATTTATTACTTTTCTGATGTGCAATAATGTATATGGAAAGTACTGTGACGGGGTCGAAAATTCGAATTCGAGTTTTCGACGGGAGAGCACGTTTCAAGCATCCCTGATCACGAATCGAACATTTTTGAAGTGATGTCTGTGTATGTGTGTGTGTGAAAGCATGTGTGTGTGTGTATGTGTGTGTGTGAAAGCATGTGTGTGTGTGTATGTGTGTGTGTGTATGTGTGTGTGTGAAAGCATGTGTGTGTGTGTATGTGTGTGTGTGAAAGCATGTGTGTGTGTGTGTGTGTCAGTGAGTCTGTGGAGACGATATCTGACAAACGAATGGACAGATTAGAACGAAATTTGGTACACAAATTACAATCCGTAAACACTGTAAGCCTATTGTTTTTATACGCAATCGAATGTTCAGAATCTCCTTAAATTTTCGAGTGAAATTTTGAAAAAATCGTCAAAAAATCAAAACCGCTAAAAAGTTAGACATTTCTTATGTAATTTTTCATTAGAAAACGATTGACATAAATTTTAGAACACTAACATAAACCTTTCTCAAGATATTGTACATTTTCCCAAACAATTACAAAAAGTCATATAAAATAAAAAAATTTCCTATTGAGAAACATGTTCACTTTTCATATGTACTACCATGCGATAAATTTGATGACATTATTCTCGTGGATCTAGCTCGTTCCATTCATGAAAAAAGATAGTTTGAGTAATATTTTTGTATTTTACCGCCAATAGTCATTTAACTGCTGTGAGAATAACTTATTTTTCCGTCCATAACGCTTGCCGAGATTTTGGTGACGAATTTGGTGGAATGTCGCCAACTTGTCGACTTTTTTGAATGTTGCTAAATTAACGAAAAACTCGCCAAATGGATAAAAGTGACGCTAAATCAATGAAAATGACGACTCATTGAAGAAAATTCAATATCTTGGAAAGAATATAAAGATCTACTATAAAAATAATCTATTTTTTTTTCACTCTAAAAGAAGTAAATTCCTTGCATTATATAAGGGAAGTCATGTGCTGCCCACATCAGATGTTTTTGCTTTCGAAAAAGATTGGTGCATCTAATCAACTGTATTTCGCTGTTATTAAACGAAGTTAATTAATTGTTAGATATTTAGAGACTGAAATTTGAGCAAATGTTTAATAGTTACAAGATTTTACGCATTTTAAAAATGAAAAAATAATTGCAAATTGTTTATTATAATCAAATTATTAAAATTTGTGATTCACACCTATTTAAAGAAATAAACAAAGTAAAATTAATAAAATGCATTTCTTAAATTGTTTAAACATAAAAAATAATTGCAAATTGTTTATTATAATCAAATTATTAAAATTTGTGATTCACACCTATTTAAAGAAATAAACAAAGTAAAATTAATAAAATGCATTTCTTAAATTGTTTAAACATATACTTCGAACTCGCTGATAAAAGTATTTTTAACCAATTTAAAAACCTGCAAACTAGTTCAGCAAAAATTAATATCTCTGAATATAAATCATAATATTTTTTTGCATCATTTCTCGCTTTAATGAGCTACTTCAGATATTTTAGGTTAAATGAAAAAATAAATGTATCAAAAAAAACATTCTTACATCCGCCACTTCATTAACGTTTCTTGATAAAGTTTGATTGGGTGTCGTAATCGTATGTGACGAAGCTTTTAAATATATATGTATTCAAAGTATTCATCTGCAAATTAAAAATATGCAGAATATGGATTTCCAGTCTCACAAGGGAAAGGTGGGTAAAGGGGATACTCATGGAACACAAATAATTTTTAAAAATACTAATATGTTTAAAAAATGCATATATTAAATACTACACCTTCTTTTTATGTCAAAGAAAAACAAATAGCACTTTACTAACACTAGCGACACATAGACGTAATTCTCAAAGCTTTATGGTATTTTCAAGAGATTCATCCATCAAGCGTTTCACCAATTTTTCCTTCGTCTATCTAATTCCATCATCTAATAATTGTTGAAAACAATGTTGCCAATTTAAAAGAAATAATATTTAAATGATGTGACTTTCATTGTTTATAACTGACGCTATCGTTGATACTTTCGTTATCATTGGAAATATGATGTAACTTTTCGAAGTCAAGCAAAGTACGAGTAGTTGAAATTTCATGCTGGGAAAACGTTAAAATGATTTGAAATTACAATTCATATGGCTCTGAGATAAGATAATAAAACAGATTATTTATTTTCAATACTTTGAATTTCAAAATGGTTTTGTTTAGTTTTAAAAATTAACATAGAAAAATCTTTGTTTAATTCTCACTAATTTGAAGTTGTAAAATATTTACTTGTTTTTCGATAATTTGAATTTTTGAAAAATTATTTATTTTTCAAGAGTGATACATCTCGAAAGAACAGAGTTTTAAGTGACATCGGATGTGATTATTAGCTATTGCGACAATGACCCTACTGGTATACACAGCTCAAACTTCTGCTAAAGTAATAAAATTAAAATTATAAAATACATTAAATTGTAATTATATATTAAAACAATAAAAATAAAGTTTAAAGCAAAATATATACAAAAATTATAATATCGAACGGTTTCCAAGGCAAGAAGTTGTTTAATTTTTCTATTTAACTTGCTTACTTTTTCTTACTGGAGTAATTTTTATTCTTTTCCTGATTTTTTCCATTGTATTTATTGACTATGTGAGCTCTTTTAGCTTCTAAAACAACTTTATGTTCTATTTATATTTCGTATTCGTTTAAAATGTGTTATTTTCGCCGTTGGTTTGGTCGATTTATCTAACTTCCAACTTCGATTAGTTGCCATTTTTAATTGAACAGAGTTTCACAGAACTATTGTTATGAATATTTTGTTGGACGTCCACTTTCCTGTTTAGTATTTTACAGTCGACTCATATAGTAACCTTATTCTTGTTAATAATTGGTGGACTATTTGCCTCTCTTTTACATTCCTTATATACATAGGTGTAAGGAAAGTATAGAGAAGGGGTCGAAAATTCGAATTCCAATTTTCTACGGGAGAGCGCATTCCAAACATCCCTGAACAAGAATCCATAATTTTTTAGATGATGTATGTGTATGCGTGTTTATGAAAGCATTATGTGAATGTGGGCGTATGTTTGTGTGTGTGTGTGTGAGAGAGAGAGAAAGAGAGAGAGAGATGAGAGAGAGAGTCTGTGTAGACGATATCTCACGAACGAATGGGGCGATTCGGATGAAATTTAGAACAAAATTTACAATCCATGAGCACTGGATGTCTATTATTTTTAAGCCCAATCGAACGTTCTGAAGACCCCAATACTTTCGAATAAAATTTAAAAAAAATTATCAAAAATTCAAACCCTTCAGTAAAGTTAAGTAAATAAACACACCTTATGTAATTTTTTATTAGAAACTGATTGGCATAAAAATTAGATCGCAAGCAGGAACAGTTCTCGAGATACTATAGCTGTTTTAAATAAATGTATAAAAAAATAACAGCAAATTTAAAACATGTTAATATTGCTTTAAATTATGTTCAATTTTCATATGTAAATAATATTATTCAATAAATTTGTTACCATCATTCACTTGGATCTATGTAGTCCCATTCATAAGAGAAGATAATTTAAGTAATAATTTGGCATTTAGGCGCCAATAGTCATTTTCCTACTATAAAAATAACCAATTTCTCCGTCCATAAAACTTGGCGGTATATCACCAGTTGGGCAACATTTTTAATGTTTCCAAATTGACGAAAATGCTCCAAAATTGATGAAATTGATGCCAAATTTATAAAAAAAATATGCTAAATCAATGAAAATTCAATATATAGGAATAAATATAAGAATCGATAATAAGAATAATCCATTTTACCGTCTGCCTGCCCCGTAACGCTTGGCGGAAAATTTAGCGACGAATTTCGCCGGATGTCGCCAATTTGACGAATTTCTTATATATTGCCTCAAAGTGACAAATGCTTCGCCGAATTGATAAAAATGTCGACAATTAAAAAAAATGACGCCAAATGGGATGTAATGTTGTGAAAATTGTAAATTCCGTCGTATGACTGACATGCCATCTTGTATATAAGAAGTGCTCTTCTCTCCGTTTGTCTGTAACATGTTGCTATACATTTGGCGAACTTTGCGAATAATCTAGCGATGTTTTGCTACAGTTTGAGAAAACATATCATTAAAATTGCAAAAATAACGCCAAGTTAATGAAAAGGACGCCTGATTGATGAATTATTTATTAAAATATTTTAATATATACACTCTATTGCTTATTGAAGATGCTAGTAATATTCGTAATCGGCAGAGTTGCGTGAAATATAAATTAATTGGGTGCTTTGAAATAGTATTACATGCTGTCATACGAAAAAGTGTCAAATGTACAATTCAACGTTAAAAGTACTACACCGTGGATCTTAAGTATATTTTTTCACTGTAAAGATGTAAAACGATTTCGTTATATACGGTGTGTGATACCCACATCAGATTTTTTTTTCTCTCGTTATTGCAAAAAACATTTTCCTACTTCAATAATGGCTGATGTTCTTACATCAGTCACCGATCATGATGCTGCACGTTTTGTCCTTTTCAAGAGGGAAGTGTTCTGCCTTCAAACCCGATTGATGATATTAGGTTTTTGCTGCATGCTACTTTTAACAATGGTATTTTTATTTTATAGGCCTAATGATTTTCAAGTCGATAAATTAATGAAAAAACCCTTATTACTTTCCTTATATACAATAATGTATAAGGAAAATATTGTGACGGGGACAGAAATTCGGATTCGAGTTTTCGACGGGAAAGCACGTTCTAAGCATTCCTGATCACGAATCGAAATTCTTGAAGTGATGTTTGTGTGTGTGTGTGTAAAAGTATGTGTGTGTGTGTGTGTGTGTGTGTGTGTGTGTGTGTGTGTGTGTGTGTGTGTGTGTGTGTGTGTGTGTGTCAGTGAGTCTGTGGAGACGATAACTGACAAACGAATGGATCAATTCTAACGAAATTTGATACAAAAATTACAATCCGTAAACACCGGAAGTCTACTGTTTTTATGAGCAATCGAATGTTCAAAATCCCCCTAAATTTTCGAGTGATATTTTGAAAAAAATCGTAAAAACATCAAAACCTCTAATAAAGTTACGCAAATAGACATTTCTTATGTAAATTTTCATTAGAAAACGATTGACATAAATTTTAGATTGCTAACATGAACCGTTCTCGAGATGTTGCAAATTTTTCAAAAAATTATCAAAAAATTATATAAAATAAAAAAAAAAATATTTTCTATTGAGAAACATGTTCACTTTTCATATGTAATACCTTGCGATAAATTTCGTGACATCATTCTCGTGGATCTAGCTCATGTCATTCGTGAGAAAATATACTTTGAGTATATTTTCTTTATTTAGTTCTGGATGGATATGTACCACGGCGACGATTAACATGCTCTTCTTCGATTCACCTTCTCCAAATCATTTGCACACTGGACGCATCCACGCGTGGTGCAGCGGCGATACGCCGGTAAGACCACTCAACCGTACGTAGGTCTAAAATGAATTCCCCTTGCCCGATTTTCCAAATGCTGAAATTGACTTCGGCGTCGTCGGGCAGGAATTTCTTCAACAAGACGTGTCTTTGAAATGAAAAACAGCTCTTGAAACGGGTTTCCGTAGACGACAGAGTTGAAGACCCAGACCGTCCGACTCATCCGAGGACTTGAGCAGCTATTTGGGCGGCCGGGTAGACGACAGAGTGTAACAACTGTCGACTCATCTGCCGTTTCCATTCTTTTTATCCCGCTCTCTAATCACGTGACCTACTTGCATTCCAGATCATTTGCATACATAGGCCAGTTGCGTTTATCTCGCAATTTGTATAATTATACGGCCAAAGTTTTATGGTATTGCATTTTCTATGTCGGGTAATGTATAATGACAAGAAAAAATACATGTTCGGTTCCGTATTGAGTTCGGTATTGCAAATATAGTGGCATTTTTGCTACATACTTTTTTCCTGACACATTTCTTTCATGATTTATTGAATACCCAGCGCTCTAAGATCACAGCAAACAGTAAACCTATATTTAAGCCTCATGGTTTATAAACGTTTATCCTATATACATTTATTTATATATATAACAATTTATTAAAAAATTCCCAATATTTTTTACTCAAGTAAACACTAAAAGTTACATTATCCATATTAAATTTTAAAATTATTATTATTACGTTTCAAAGGCTTTCAATTCAAATTGAAAACTGCCATTTCTAATATTCTGAATTTATAACTTATACATAATCACTAGAGTAAACTAAAATGCATAAATAAGCATTTCAAAATTCTTCAATCATAGTAATTAAAGAAATAAATTTAAAAGTAAATTCGCATTTTTTATCCCAGTTTAATTATATGAAAACGTTATCAAATATACCGTTGCCATCTAATCTACCGTATGATAGTTTTTATTTACTACCGTATTCTACCGTAGGTATTTTTAATTTACATTACAGAAATTTTAATATTTAAGCAACTTCAAAGAAATTTTGTTTCCGTTTTTCAGTCTGATGATATCTATGTGAATCGTACTTTATGCTTCAGAAATTTGATTAGAAATAAAAAATCACAGATTTACAAATTAAACTTCACATATGAAAGGGCAAAAATATAATTAATATGCATTTTATTTGATCTAATAAATTGCTCTTCGAAGTACTTAAAATATTTATTAGGAGGAAATTATTTAATATTTGTATAAAAAGGAATATTTGATACAATCTACAAATTGCATAAATAATTACGATTTATATTAATTTTTCGAATGCAGAAATCACAAAATAGATTTCATCTGAATTTAACTAAAGCTGTAACTTATGGAAATGAGAACATGGAAAATAATTTCATGTGGGAAGCAAACAATTTCGCCTACGTAAGCAATTACAAGTCATACAGGCAACAGGGTAAATTTTTTTTTGCTTAGCGATAGTGCGGAAAAGGTGCCTTTTGCTTCCAAATTTAAGATCCCAAAATTTAGAAGCGATAAAAATTGCCTTCATGGGGCACCGGCGACCAGAAATTTAGCTTTTAAAAAAATATGCTTTTTTAAGAATTTTTCTTCCCTAAAAATTTGAAGTTATATAAATCCTCGGCACACAGTGACAAAAAGATATATTTCGTAGTATTATTTCAAATGCCAAAATTATATGGTGACAGAAAAATACCTTGAGTGTCTTCTGAGGAACACAAATATTGTGCATGAAGCCAATATTTTGCAATTTTTCAAGCTTAATTTTTTTTCGACTGGAGAAGTTATATTTTCACAGCTCGGAGTTTAAATATTATATGATGAAATACTACAGTACTAAAGCACATAATTATGAAAAAACACCATTTTGAAAGTATTTTAGGCGCCAAAATATTTTGCAATTTATCCATTTGTGGTAATGAAATAAGTAAGTACATATACTAGAATTGAAAACAAATTTTCATCAGAAAGTTTCATAAAATAGAAACATCCGTCAATATAATCACAATCAGTAAGTTATACATCTTTAGAAAATAAAATTACTATAAAAACACTTATATATACTTACTTAGTCTTATCAATTCAATTTAAAAATCCTTTTTGCTGCCGAATACAGGAAATAGAGACAGGGATCCTTTCCTTGCGCGGATAAATCCATCCCTCGCATCTTGGCCACAAACCGCTGCTGCTGCTTCCATAACAAGCTTTACTGTTCTCTCAACACCCTGAGTATGGCATGGAAATTTTATGAACTGCACCAGAGACCATTGATCAGAGTTGGTAGATGACTCTTCAAGTAATTGCTTGAGTTCTTCGTCTTTAATTTCCATCATCATTGGCGGCTTCTTAAAGGGTGACTTTTGCCATGAAATCATTTCCACATAATCAGTAGATCGGAAATTTATAGCCGGGATGACGAACTTTCTCAGTTTGTTCTTGTCTCAATCCCTATTGTTTCTTACTTAAGAATTCTTCGTAGGGCTAGTTCTTGAATAAATTTTCGCTCATCTGTCAACATTCCCAGAAGAATATTCTCTTAGGGCAAAATATCTATTCCTCTGTATAACAGGATCAACTACTTTTTGAAGTTCTACTGGAAGGTAACGAGAAAGTTGTATCAGTTTAAATAGATGCCTGAAACCATCAATACAAGAAGGCTTTAATTTAATGTGAAACCATATTGGTGCATATACCTTCATTAGATATGTCGTCAATGTCTTGAGACTTTCTGAAAGATTTTTCGTGCTGATGTAAAGACGAAGAATGCGGTTTACTGTTGTGAACCATCTTGAATGAGACAGCTTACCAGGATTCAGAGCAGCTAAATCAGGGGTGAAAATACTACCTGATACTGCCAGACATATTTCAAAAAGATACTTTTGATCACTACTGAGGTCTGTCAGTGCTCGCAAATTATCTGGCAGATTCCCTTCAATCCGTTGAAAGTCAATAACTGTTTGTTTTTCACAGCTCTCCAAAGCTTTTCCAATGTCACCCGAGTAACTCTCATGCCCTGTAGTTTTTCCATCTAAAAATTTATAGAGATGTCGCAAAGGTAGTTCATTTCCATGGAAAAGACAAATAAGACATTGTAGGGGTTTCCTAGCTTCTTTTTCAAACAATGTAATAATTCTATTTTTATTACCTATGTTAGTAACAGTTCCATCGCATTCAAAGGTTGTGAGACTTGTAATATTTATATTTTTGTCTTAAAAAAAACGAAAAATGCTTTGCTTGATGTTCAGAGAGGTGCTTGATTGCGGAGTCACATGACCCAAATGTCTTGATTCTGGTTCTTCAATTTGAGAGATATGCTCTTCTGAGACTGTTGCGCGGTGGAATTTATTTTCCTGTTTTTCTTGAATCATTGTAACATCTTTCCTTCCATCAAAATACAAACCTTTTATAATTCTATTTCCCAGTTCATTGTAGGATATCTTAGCAAGCTTCTCTAGTTTTTTTTCGCTCCCTCCTGATTTTATTCTTGCCACTTACTTTACTCATATCAGATGTTGTAATTATTCCTACATTCTGGAGTACAGCACTCGCTATCATTGCCGCTGCTCCATCTGAAACACCTGTTCTGTCACAAATAGATGCTACAGATGGCAATTTTATTCTCATTTGGGACGTTGAAGGTTTAGGATTCTCGGTTTCCACTACTATAAGGTCCTCACAGCTTTTAACAGAAACATCATCCTCCGAGATAGGCAAACATTCGTTTTGAGTTTCTTGAGTCATTGTTTTGATATTTGACTTTCTGCGACTCCGGAATTTCTTTCTCAAAAGTGTTCTTCTCACTTTCTCAGTTGAATCCTTGTCAGCACCGCCGATAAACATTTTCCTCCGAGTCCTTTGATCAATCAAAAAACCTTTTTCCATTACAGGAACTTTTTTAAGCTTCTCACAGGTGCAATTTGAAAAGTCAGAACATTTACACGCAGCAAGGTCAAACAGATTTTCAGACGTTTCTGTAAACTTTTGGAGACTTCTCACGAAATGAGAGCTTCTCTTCCCCTTAGATTTTAGAAGGTTTTTGTATTTGGTATAATAGGACATTAGCATTTGTTCTACACGTTTCTCAGAAACAGCAGCAATTGAAGCCTTTCTCCAAATGTTTATAATTTCAGGCGCCAGCTTTGAACAAATAGCACTTACTGCTGGGTAATTTCCGTTCTCTTCTTTCAGTTTCTGTCTTATAAATAGGTAATATTTCATGACGTCTTTATACGATGGTAGAATGTTCTCATCCAACAAATCTGGATGTCCCAAAACGGGGCACTTCACTTTTTCTCTTGTTAAAACTTTCGAGGGTGTTGCCGTTGTCATAATTATAAAAAAACTGTTAATCTTAAATTATTTTTTTTTAAAAATCATCGTCAGCAAAACTAATATTCACAAAAGAGCACGAAAACACAGATAATATCCACTTCCACACAACGCATATGAACGAGAAACACAACTGGAGGAGAAACAGAAGGTATTGTTCCCAGTTCCCAGTCATCGATGACTCAGCTCCAAACGCTTATGCGCCATTGGATAAAAAATAAGTTCAGATTCCTACAAGAGGAGAGTCCGTCATTTTCCTGGCAGTCCGTAATGTGTGCGATTGTGCGTTTGTCCGACCCCGTTGCTCAGACAGGCTCGCGCTCAAGCCTGCAATCTCCTCCCCCCTCCACGTTCCACTCACAATACTTTTTTATTACATAAACATTGCAACAAAAGGCCAATTGACGATAGGAATTATAAGAAGCCATTCAAAGGTATTCTACATGATATTTTGAACACATGTTTACATTAAAGAAAGGAGAGCTGATAAATTCGAAAATTAGGGGGCCCGGCGCCTCATGAAATTTTTTTTTTGATCAGGCCAAAATTTTGAACACTTAGATGAGAAAAGGCACCTTTTTGACACTATCGCTAAAGAATTTATGAACTTTCATTTTTCCGGCACACCCTAATATACACACACATATATATATATATATCCCTAGCGGATGTTTGGGGAATAATTGGAAAGATAAAGAAGTTTTCAGTGGTGCCATCTATTGGATTTTTTTTAATTTCAACCATCCAGAATGATATATTGACGGGTGTACGTTGGGTATCGAAACAGCGACACATATGTTACAAACTGAGTGGGCATGCCAAGCAGGCTACGGTGAGATATTGTGAGTTCGCCAATGAAGGGAATGTTTCCTGATAAAAGCTTGTTTCAATACCGTTTAATGGGTTCTCTTTATAATTAATGAATGGATTGTTTAATTGAGCTTTGATACAAATAGGAAAAAAGCGGGAAATATGAAACAGAATTTTTAAAAAGTGTTATTAAAATTATAAATGTTTTTTTTAAGTAATAAATCTGAATCAAAACATGTAAAAGTTTACAAAGGTTAAACGACGGGAGCTAATTTTTTAATTTTGGGCTAGATTTTAATTTTAAAATGCATTTTTTAATTGTTTAATTAAAGTTTAATTAAACAGTTAAAGTTAAAATTAGGAAATTGCATGGCATTTAACGAATTATTCCGGAAGTATAGAATACAAGAAATGCAAGTGTCACTTTTCTTAAATGTTTAATAAAAGTTTAATGAAACAGTTAAAGTTATATTTAGTAGCGTGCACGATACTTATATAATTTTCGTGAAGTAGAGATACAAGGGTCCCATTTTAATTGTTCAATTAATGGTTAATTAAACAGTTAAAGTTAAAGTTAAATTTAGTAAATTGCTTGGTACTTAACGAATTCTGGGGAAGTAGAGAATACAAAGGATACAAGAGTCTCTTTTGTTAATTGTGTAATTACAGTGTAATTAAACAGTTAATGTTAAAGTTGAATTTAGTACATTACACGACACTTAGCGGATTTTCGGGAAACTATTCAATATTTAAATGCATTTAGTAAATTGTATGGTGGTTAGCTGATGTTTGGGGAATTAAGGATGGGTTTTTAGTATTACAAGGAGTCTAAGAGCCATTTCTATATATATATAAAGAAGAAAAGTATGTATGTATGTATGTATGATCCACCATAACTAGAGAACGGCTGAATCGAATTTGATGAAATTAGTTGGATAGTCTTAAAATCGCCCCACTTAAAACATGGGCTATGTTTCGAGTTTCTGCTATCAGTAGTTCTCGAGATATTAGTAGAAAACGACACTTTCGTTTGTCTCATCATCACAGGAGAACGGTTAAACTGAATTTAATGAAATTTGGTGGGTTGCTTTAAAATAGCTCCTCATAAATTTTGCCCAAGTTTTGAATTTCTAAATCCAGGGGTTGTGGAGATATTGATGAAAAATGAAGGTTTTTCCTAGGAGTTCTACTCTCTAACACCATGATTCCCAACGAAAAAGGTTGGAAATCGTTGGTTCTAACGTGAAAGTCAATTAAATCTCTGAGGTTGGGGGAGTTTATTGAACGTATTAGTCACTTTTGGAAATCGCAGATTTGAAATATGAATTTAAATGAAAACTCTATCACTATGGTTTATTTTTCACAGGCTTACTTAAAATTTTTTATAAATTTGAATATTAAATAAATGGTGAATTTCCGGTCACTAGGGAGTCGAAAACCCTTAAATCGGTATATTAAAAAACAATTCACTTATTTTAGGGAATAGAATGACGCTTAGCGATTATTTTTAAGGATATCTGATATTTAACATTAACATTGAATTTAAATGAAAGAATTGGGAGGTGCCCCCTGGGGGGAGTGCAAGATATTCTAATAACATTAAAATATGAATGATAAATCTGGAAATCTGGCTATACACGATTACTATTTTTAAAAACGTGAAATGAGTTTGATACCTCATTGCAGGGACATCGTTGTCATACAAATACGAATATCAGAATTTCGTGGTTGGCACTTTAAAACCATTCAATTCTTAATGAATGTAAGCACATCACCAAAGGAGAGGATTTTATTTTGAAAATATATTCTTAAATAGGAATATATATATATATATATATATATATATATATATATATATATATATATACATATATATATATATATATATATATAATATGCACATGTTTAAATATTTAGATGGCATATTATGTGTATCCCTTAATAATGTCCCTATAGTATATAACTTTTATCCCAATAATTTCCAATTGAATGTAAGTAATAATGACTCTGATGTTGCAAACCTTTCAGATTTAAACTTTGATTTACGAAATTGTAATATGGCTATAAACTTGTATGATAAAAGACAATATTTTAATTTAATATATCAACAATTCAACATTTTGACTCATGTTTGCATATATCAGTTTTCAGAAATATATAACAAACCAGATTCTTAGAATCAATAACATTTGTGATGAAAATTATAAATAGGCACATTTTATGGAATAAATGAATACAGCTACTAATAATGCATATCCTCCCAAATTCGTTATTAAAATTTTCAACTCAGTGTATTAACTTCCACTCGAAAACATCCAAGACAACTTTCCCAATTATAGTCGCTAACAAAGAGAAAAAACATTATAAGTATTTATTAATTATATCAATAAATTAAAAATGAAAAATAATAAAATAAGCTAAAAAAATTTAAAAAATCAAAAATATCGGAAAATAAGATACATTAATATTAATCCCGCCACACAAAAAGCTACTGTAAGCTTCGGGTCAGTCGTGTGGTCTGGGTCTTCCACATTAATATTAATGTTTTGAATTTTATTTTTGCTAAAAAATTGTAACTTTAGTCAGTTTGAAACTACATTTGAGAGTCTACATAATGGTGTATAGTGGCATTCTTGTTTATCCATTTCTATTATGAATCACTTGTTTAGTAAGAATTTTCATCCTTGCTTCATGTTCATATTCTGCTTTGCTTATACGGGAAATTTTCCTGTCACCTGCTCTGACTCATTGGGCGAGTCTGGGAGTTTCGCTGTGAACGTTCGTACTGCCTGCTAGGTTGTATTTCGTCTTGTTCATTCCGGTGCTTCTAAATATTTCTGTTGAGGTTGATCGCATATGCATGTGGTGAAAGAAAAAATCTGATGTGGGCAACACATGACTTTCTTTATATAATGTAATGAATTTATTACTTTTACAGTAAAAGAAATAGATTTTTCTTATAGTAGATACTAATATTCTTTCCAAGATATTGAATTTTCGACAATTAGTCGTCATTATCATTGATTTGGCGTCATTTTTATCCATTTGGCGAGATTTTCGTTAATTTGGCAACATAATAAAAAGTCGCCAAGTTGGCGATAATTCGCCAACTTCATCGCCAAAATCTCGCCAAGCGTTATGGACGAAGAAATAAGTTATTTTTACAGCAGATTAATGACTATTGGCGTTCAAATTCAAAAGTATTACTTAAAGTATCTTTTTTCATGAATGGAATGAGCTAGATACACGAGAATGATATCACCCAATTGCTCGCATGGTATTACATATGAAAAGTGAACATGTTTCTCAATAGGAAATGTTTTTTTTTTATTTTATATCAATTTTTGATAATTCTTTTTAAAAATGTGCAATATCTCGAGAGCGGTTCATGTTAGCGTTCTCAATTTTATGTCAATCGTTTTCTAATGAAAAATTGCATAAGAAATGTCCATTTGCGTAACTTTATTAGCGGTTTTAATGTTTTGCCGATCTTTTCAAAATTTCATTCGAAAATTTAGGGGGGGGGGGGGTGAACATTCGATTGCGTATAAAAACAACAGGTTTCCAGTGTTTCCGGATTATGATTTTTGTACCAAATTTTATTCGAATCGGTCCATTTGTTCGTAAGTTATCGTCTCCACAGACTCAATGACACACACACACACACACACACACACTTTCATACACACACACAGACATCACTTTTCAAAAATGTTTGATTCGTGATCAGGGATGCTTGAAACGTGCTCTCCCGTCGAGAACTCGAATTCGAACTTTCGACAACGTCACAATACTTTCCTTATATATTATGTATATAAGGAAAGTAAAAAGGGTTACTTCCACATGGTAATACACATTTTTCTAATGTTTCTTATATTCATTTTTCCATCTTTTGATGCCTGCAGTCTGAGTTAGGACATTTATAGTAATGTACTGATGTCCAATCTGAAACAGGCATTTGTTGGGGTAAATTAAAATTAAATACTCAGACCTGAAAATGAAATTAATTCTTTTTAATCTTCGAATTTGGGTTGGTGCTGATCTATTCTATTATCAGAATTATAGCAATATTAATAAAATTCAAGTAATTGAGAAATATTCACATCACCTTAGAAGCAAAACCACTGCCATAACGCCGATAATATAAAAAGAACAGCACCGGCCCAAATTCGAAGATTAAAAAGAATTAAATTAATCTTCAGGTCTGAGTATTTAATTCTAATTTACCCAATCACATGTCTGTGTCAGATTGCACAATAGTACATCACTTTAAATATCCAAACTCAGACTATATATATATATATGTATTATATATATATATATGTGCATTAGATCTTGATTGATCTAATATTTTGTGCAATATTACTAGGCCCTGGAGTTTTACAAAATATCTTTTCCTTATTGCTTTGTCTAGAAACAAGCGAAACACAGTTTTAGGGGCAATCTATGGCTTCTTCTATAAAGCGGCTTTCTGCAGTTTGGAAGTTTCATGAATAAGTTTGAATAAGTTTCTCAATAATTTGGAACCGAATTTGGCATTTAACGAAGGCATCATCACAAATGAAGCAATTAGCGCTTGAAATAAACTGCCTTGTTTTGAAATCATTATAGTTGAAACTCCAGTTGTTGGCTATTGGGCAAGTTTATATGCAAATGAAATATTTAGCAGTTTTGTAGAAGTTTCATAAGTTTGGTTATTTTTCCACAAAATTTTACATAATTGTTTGTCACTCTGTCGGTACATCATAATAGATAATAGACGAGTACATAACTTCATTATTCACCAATGTTAAAATGAAGGTATCTAAAGAAGTTCACTTGTAATAAAAGTCGAATTTGTATGTAGAATTTTCAAAATAATTGTGTGACGTTACGGTTATATTTCTCTCTAAAGAAAAAAATTGTGATTTTTAACAATGAATTTAAATGAAAGAATTGGGAGGTGACCCTCTGCTGAAAGCGCATGGCATTCCAATAACATTAAAATATGAATGACAAGTCTGCCTATGCACGAGTACTATTTTTTAAAATTTGATTTGGGCAGCACATGACTTTCCTTATATAATGCAATGAATTTAGTACTTTTACAGTATAAATAAATATATTATTTATATAGTAGTAATTTATATTTATTCCAGGATATTGAATCTTCTTCAATAAGTCGTCATTTTCCATGTTGTCATCATCAATGAGTCGTCATTGATTTAGTGTCATTTTTATCCATTTGGCAAGTTTTTCGTTAATTTAGCAAGATTTAAAAAAGTTTCCAAGTAGGCGACATTCCACCAAATTCGTCGCCAAAATCTCGCCAAGCGTTATAGACGAATAAATAAATTATTCTTACAGCAGGTAAATGACTATTGCCGTTCAAATACAAAAGTATTACTCAAAGTATATTTTTTCATGAATGGAACGAGCTATATCCACGAGAATGATGTCGCAAAATTTATCGCATGGTATTACATATGAAAAGTGACAATAGGAAATATTTTTTGTATTTTATATGACTTTTTGGATAATTTTTTTGAAAAATGTGCAATATCTCGAGAACGGTTCATGTTAGCGTTCTAAAATTCAATCGTTTTCTAATGAAACATTACATGAGAAATGTCTATTTGTGTAACTTTATTAGCGGTTTTGATTTTTGACGATTTTTTCAAATTTCACTCGAAAATTTAGGGAGGTTCTGAACATTCGATTGCGTATAAAAACAATAAACTTCCAGTGTTTACGGATTGTGATTTTTGTACCAAATTTCGTTCGAATCGGTCCATTCGTTCGTCAGTTATCGTCTCCACAGACTCACTGACACACACACACACACACACAGACATCACTTCAAAAATGTTTGATTCGTGATCAGGCTTCCTTGAAACGTGCTCTCCCGTCGAAAACTTGAATTCGAATTTTCGACCCCGTCACAATATTTTCCTTATACATTATATTATAAAGAACGTAAAAACGTGTAACTAATTTTATATCTAATTGTTGGGGCATCGTTAACATGCTAATAGGAATGTAGGGATTTCGCAGCTGTAGGTGCACCGAAAACCATTTAATTATTAATGAATGTAAGCAGACTACCAAAGGAGCGTACTTTTAAGAATCTTTAACTTACAACACTGACCCTGTGAGATATAGGTAATACGAAACTTGAATGAAATTATTGAATCAGCAAATTTTTGAAAAACTAAGGGGACGTTTTCAATATTCCATGGGGTATATGACCTAAAAATTGCAATTTTTTATTACATTTTGTAAATTGCATGGTGCTTAACGATTTTGGGGGTACAGTTTTGATGTTACATCCGACCCAAGACGCCCCCTGCCCTTCATTTTGTTTTAAAATGCCTATAACGACTTGACTATTTTTAAATAAATGACGCTTTTCTCCGCAGAATTGAATGATACTTAACAAATTTTCGGGGAACTAGGGGTATATTTTCGATGTTACATGCGACCTAAGACACTCCTCCTCCTTTTCTTTTCTGTTGTAAATTGCGTTAACAATTGCATTTTTAAAATAAATGGCGCCTTTACCTACGGATTTGTATGGTATTACCGACGCGTTTTCAGTGTTGCAAGAGGTCTAAAACCCATTATTATTATTTTTTTAAATTATGATATTTGAATCAATTTAGTGAATTACATGGCGCTTAATGAATTTCCGGCGAACTAGTATTGCGTTTTCGACAAGGGGTTTAAGACAAGGGTTTACAAGGGGTTTAAGACCCATTCTTTTTCAATAATTGTAATTTTAAGTGATTTAGTGAATTAAATGACACTTATTGGATTTAAGAGGAACTAGGGAATACAATGCTCTTAAGTCCTCCTTTGTGGAGATAGCCACTTGTTTATTTATCATTTATTTATTTATTTATTTTAATAAATCTGGTCTTTTCTACAGAATAGAACGGCACTTAGCAGATGTTCTGAGAACTAGGGGCACATTTTCAATGTCACAGAGGGCCTGGGACCCACTTTTTTTGTTTTATATTGCCATAACGACTTGGATTTATTTTTTTAAATGTTACATGCTTTTTCTACGGTATGAAACATTACTTAACAAATTTTCCAGTCACTAGAGGGTCTAAGACTCTTAAATTGGTATATGGATAAAATGTTCCGAATTTTAGTGAATCGAATGGTACTTAGTTCGTTCGTTCGTTACTAATTCCACCTTGGTAAAGGGGCGCCTACGCACCATATCCACAAGACCCCCCAGGGTATCCCATGGCGAAGGGGAGAATATTTGCAGCTTCATTTTTATAGAAGCTCCCCTAAGGGCGGAAGTCTGACTTGGTCTCGACGTGACAACATCCATGCCCGCTGGCGGAATTCGAACCCGCAACCCGGCAATCCAGCGATCAGACGGAAACACATGCCCCTGACCTCTCGACCACCGGATCGGCATGGTACTTAGTGATGATATCTGATCCTGACATCATTATGTAATCTGACCTCGTTAATGATATCTGATTTTGAACATTGAATATAAATGAAAGATAGCCAGATGATACTCTGCGGAAAGTGCATGGCATTCCAGTAACATTAAAATATAAATGTCAAATCTGAATTTGAACATTGCGGGAAGTGCATGGCATTCCAATAACATTAAAATATAAATGTCAAATCTGATGCATGACTATTATGTTAAAAACGTGTAATTAATTTTATATCTAATTGCAGGGGCATCGTTGACATACAAATAGGAATGCCGAAATTTCGCCGCTGAAGGTGCGCCAACCATTCAATTCTTAACGTAGACAGACCGCTAATCTATCAGGGTTTTTTTAAATCTTTTTATTAACGCGTATGGCAAAATAATTATATAATTTTTGACATTGTACTTAAACGACAGTATGACAACAGCTTACCATCGCGGAGTGGGAAGGATGAGCACATTTGAATGTGCCCATTTTATTAAAGTGTGGAGAATGATAGGGCGAAACTAAGATCTAAAACAAAATTTACGCTTCTTACAGAATGGATCCCAACTTAGTTCATATTCAGGAAACTAGGGTCGAGTTTTCGATGATCCTTAGAGTTTCAAACCCCCATCATAACGAATTTTCATGCTTTTTAGAGTATGGAATATAACTAAGAATCTATTTTTAACGAATAACGGGATATAATTTCAGAATTTATCACTGAACATAAATTTATGAATGGAACCCTGTATAAGGTGTGAATATCTTTTGTTACGAAAGTAACACTGTGGACATTTGACACGATTCAAATACATTTATTTTTAAATTTTTGAAAATACATATTAGTAAATCCAATATATTTGAATATATAGATACGTAAAATACGAGGGCATAGTATTTTAAATAGAACGAGTTAAAAATGAGTCGATAAATGTAAATAAGGCGCTCAGCTTGAAAGATAGAAAACATTTAATGAATCTAATCTTCATGATATACACATTAGTCATTATTTGCTGTACATTTAAACAAATAATTTCTTATGGCACTTTCATAGTCCTCTCATTCAATCATAAATTTTCGATCATACCAGTAAAAGACTCCTTCCCCAAGCAGCAAAACTTTCCTTGCTATGGTATTAATGTTAAGAATTAGAAGTACTTGTTCATGCACACTATTATGCATTTATAATGGAGTATTATGAAGACAGTCAGGATTACTTTGATCTTCAATTTGAGCAACACAACCGACACACTTAAAACGTTTTTTTATATGAAACATTACATTGTATAAGAGATTAGATGATCGAATGCACATTTTCTGTCACAGATTGTTGATGGTAGAAAGGTTATTTTTAATATTTAAGTAGGAATCCAGTCTATGAATATACATTCTCGAAGTTTATGATTAATATTGTAAACACAATTTTTTAAACAAGTTATTTGATTTTTATTTAAGACAGTATAACACTGTGTTAGGCAAAAGTTTGAATCATATAAATTAATAATCTTTTGTAAACGAATTTTACCATTGTCATTAAAACATAACAACTCATTGCGACTGATGAAAGAGGTATCTGCATATAGAGCACAGAACGATCACAATTTTTAAGAAAATTTACTCCAAGTAGAAGGTGTTATGAAGCAGAACATATTATTTTCACTTTATGCAAATACGTTTCATGCCCCTGTTTAGCCCCAGTAATGAAAGGGGGCGGAAGTAGGTATTACTCAATGTAAGTAATGTGTATGGTAAATAGTGCTATAACGATACCTCATCACAGACAAGATGGGACAGTTTGGCGCCATGGTTTGAATGGTTCGGGACAGTGGTTGTAAATTTCATAAAAAGAGACCTTGTAACAAATGTCAAATTATAAAACTACAAATCTCTAGAAATGTATAGCTCCTGTCAGGTGTTAGCACACTTCGGAGCCCCCGGTTGTGGGAATCCTTACGGTCACCCATTTCTATTGGGACGCATAAGACATGAGCGTCACTACGCAACCCAATAAAGTGGGCGGAATTAGAACCGTCCTTTCCTTATCCATAAGTGAAATATCGAATGGGAAGACGAGGTGACTTCCACCTCAATTTTTTTCTTCCGTCTTCAAAAATCTGAAGGGACTCGACTTTAAAATATAAAATCAAACTGCATTCTAATCTCATGAGAAAATGTCTTCAAGTCTATGCATTTGTTTGGTGCGTACACTTGTTTTGCATTTTGATGCATTTTTAGGCACGGTATCTGCGGCCCCTCTCCAGTGGCGACCTATGCCTGCAGCATGGAGCCAAAGCTTTTTGTTCTCTTCTGTGAGCAAGTACACTCATGCATAGCTCTTAGTCAGGCGCAACCATTCAGCAATTTAAATTATGGCGGCTCGTAGCCATGCCGAGTCAGAACCGAACCAGACCGAGTGTTGAATTCTTCGGGCGGTGGCGATCATCGAAGCAGCGGGGAAGTCGCCACTTTTGCTACGCAGTACCACACAGCTCTCTCCACACAGCAAATGTAAACTCACTGGGTTTAGTTCCGTCGCTTAGCAACAATATATCATTTTTTTGCAAATGATTTTGAGGAACAAATATCGTTTGTATAATGCTATCTCAATGGAAGATTTAATAGGGCGTTTTTTATTAATATCGCGATAACCCCTGGTCTTGAAAACTGGAAACATAGACTAAATTCCAAGTCTATCCCAAAAATTTCATCCAATTCGGTGCAGTCTTTCTCCAGTGGTGATACGACATAAAAACACACAAATATATCCACAAATAAGCACACAGACAGATTTTCAATTTTGTTTACATAGATTATTAGCAGTATACCCGTTCTTCGACGGAAAATATAAAGAAATTTAATATTTACAACAACATGTAAATTCCTTTAGTATTCCAAATGACTGTGTTATTTAAAATATTCTATTAAAATATTTAATATTTTCTTCTAAAAAAAATATAAGAATCTCTGGGTCGATATACAAAATTATCTTCACTGGCAGATGTGAGGGATAAAGCATCCTGGTTCAGTTCGTTAATAAATTTGGAAAAAAATCTCGATGTGGGCAGCACATGACTTTCCTTATATAAAGCAATAAATTTACTACTTTTACAGTAAAAGAAAGAAATTTTTTTTTTAGTAGTTATTTATATTCTTCCCAAGATATTGAATTTTCGTTACTGAGTCGTCATTTTCCATGTCGTCATAATCAATGAGTCGTCATTGATTTAGCGTCATTTTTATCCATTTGGCGAGTTTTTCGTTAATTTAACAACATTTAAAAAGTCGCCAAGTTGGCGACATTCCACCAAATTCGTCGCCAAAATCTCGCTAAGCGTTATGAACGAAGAAAGTAAGTTATTCTTATAGCAGATAAATGACTATTGGCGTTCAAATACAAAAGTTTTACTCGAAATATTTTTTTCATGAATGGAAGTAGCTAGATCCACGAGAATGATGTCACCAAATTTATCACATGGTATTACATATGAAAAGTGAACATGTTTCTCAATAGGGAATATATTTTTTTTTATTTTATATGCCTTTTTTATAATTTTTTGAAAAATGTGCAATATCTCAAGAACGGTTCATGTTAGCGTTCTAAAATTTGTATCAATCGTTTTCTAATGAAAAATTACATAAGAAATGTCTATTTGCGTAACTTTATTATTTTTTTGATTTTCTGACGAATTTTTCAAAATTTCACTCGAAAATTTATGGTGGTTCTGAACAACCGACTGCGAATAAAAACAAAAGACTTCCAGTGTTTACGGATTGGGATTTTTGTATTAAATTTCGTTCGAATCGGTCCATTCGTTCGTTAGTTATCGTCTCCACAGACTCACTGACACACACACACACACACACATATATACTTTCTCACACACACACACACACATACTTTCACACACACACACACACACAGACATCATTTCAAAAATGTTTGATTCGTGATCAGGGATGCTTGAAACGTGCTCTCCCGTCGAAAACTCGAATTCGAATTTTCGAGCCCGTCACAATACTTTCCTTATACATTATGTATATAAGGAAAGTAAAAATATTTTTAATGCTCACAAAACGACAGAGATTAAATAGAAAATCGTACTTAATTATGCAAAGTATTGAATTTTTATGGATTCGGTGTTATTTTGATAAATTTAGCTTCATTTAATCAATCTGGCGATATTTACGTTAATTTTACGACATTTTTAAAATACTCAACTTTGTAGAAGTATCTGTAAAACAGACGGTCCCACTTGGTGACAAATTGACGAATCATCATAACCATACTATCCCCTAACAAAACACAATTAATTTCATTTATTTAGCGCAATTTTATCAATTTCAAGATATGGTTCTGGATTTACAAACATTTTTATCAATTTGCATTGTTTTAAAAATTCGGTAAATGTATTACTAAGTAGGACGGTTGGACTGACAGACAAATGCTACCAACACATCATTTCAGTACTCTCGTCTAACCAAAAAAAATAATCTCATGGATTTAGAGTCGTTTTTATCAGTTTGGCGACAGTTCCTTCAATTTGGCAACGTTTAAGGAAAGTTGTCAAGTTAGACATATGAAGCGAAATTCGTAGATATGAATTTGCAGATCTGAAGAATAAAACATTCTGATCCCGTTTGTATAAACTAATTGAAATCACTAAAATTCTATTAGAAGTTATACCCGTTCTACTCTTAATTTGTTCCAACAGTTGGCTAAATGAGTTTATTGGCTAAACACAATACATACATTTGGAAACTCTTTACAAAAATAAAAGAAAGCGATGCACGCAGTACGCAATTAATATAGTTAAAAGAAAAAATAATCCATCCATTTATAAGATATAGTTTAATATTCATTTATTTATTATTCAAATCGAAAAAATAATAAAAATTAACAAACACATTTGATTTAATTGGGTTTCTGAGCAACATGATAAAGAATTTTCCTCATAAAATGCTGATAATTAAATAATCAACTTGATTATTTAATACTTTTCATTGTTGAGTAAAAGCCCTTAAAAAATAATCCATGGTGATAGTGTTTTCATTTAAATTCATGTTTCGAACGTGCGGTTTTCAAATGTGACTAATAAGCGCAATAAACTCCCACCAAGCTGAGAGATGGAATTTTAATTCATTTTCAGGTTTCAAACCAGCGATTTCCAAACATTTTTGTTTGAATGAGCCAGGGAGTTAGAGAGTAGAATAGCTATGGAAAAGTTTCGTTTTTCATTAGTATCTCGACAACCCCTAGTCTTTGAAACTCGAAACATATACTACATTTTAAGTGGGGCTATTTCAATTCTCCCCAAAAAATTTCATTAAATTCGGTTCAATTCTCCCTTGATGATGAGATAAATGAAAGTTTCGTTTTTCATTAATATCTTGAGAATCCTGTGGTCTTAGAAACTCGAAATATAGACTATATTTTATATATTTTAAGTGGGGATATTTCAAGGGTATCCACAAAATTTCATCACCTATTCGGTTCTGTCGTTCTCCCGTGATGATGGGACAAACAGACATACATATTTTCAATTTCATTTATACAGATATAACGACAGAAAAACCTGTATATACCTCAATTTCCTAAGTATTTATGAGACTAAATATTCATATGAAAAGTATTAATTCATTCCAAAATTGAAATACTCCCAAAATTAAATATACACGTATTTTGAATTTGAAAATCCTTTTTCGAGCGAAAAGCATTTACGTGAAAAAGATTCCATATTTCTCATAGATATGTTGAAATATGCATTTTTTTATAAAGCCCATGGATGCAGAAAACTTTTGTATTAATTTATTAATAAATATAAATATCTAACGTATGTAACGTGTTTTCATCTTTTCAGACCTTCCGGAAACCCTCCTGTGATTTAAAAGCCTGAATCTTTGCACACATATGGATTCTCCGAGAGGTTGGTGGTAGGGGAAGGAGGGTACAGTCCCTGTGAATGCCTCCCCACTGGGTTCAGGTCTAAATTGGGTCGTCCAAACAGTTATCTTACACCTTTCTGGTAGGTCGGACAGTCTGGGTCTCAACAACAACACTTATAGTTTCGATTAGTGCATATAAAACAGGGTCGACTTTCCAATTTAGCCCTCAGGGGTGGAAAAAATGAGAAGTCTTTAAAATTACTTTCTAGACCCCCTCAAATCCTCCTGGTGACCCAGAAGGCTAAATATGTGTACTTTTATAGGACCAATCATGGAAGAGAATTTAAAGCAGCCGAATTTTCGATTCATCCACCATCGGTGTAGATAATGGGATTTTCGTTCGTGACTTTTCATTTTGTCCAGCTAACCCCTCCTGACATGAAATGATACATTTTTGCTATCCTTTATAATCTAATCAATTATAATATCGACCATAGAACAGAACTTAACGTAATCGGATTTTTAATTTTCCCTCCCCCAGACGCAGATTATGGAGATTCTTATGTATTTTCAGACCCCCTAAGCAGTCTTCTAGTAGCTTAAAATGCTTAATCTTTGCGCCTGTATTGTATCAGCCACTTGCCCGAACCTAGCGGAAATAGATTTTATAGTATTAGATTTTATGAATTAAAATGTAAATAAATATTTATTTACGCTTCTCCCGGAGTGGACCAAAAATGAGAAATGTAAAGTATCTTAAAACTCCCCACCCTCGAAGCTCCCAACGAGGGTAAATAAAAGTCTGACCACGTGAAATAGCCTAATTGAGGCAGTTTTTAATTGGGACACGTATTTTTAAGGATAAGTCCCAAACATTGTTAAATAAAATATAATAAACACTTTATTAAAGTGCCAGTTCCCCTGTGTTCAATGGATTTAAATATTAGAATAAATAACAATATTTAGAAATCAATATTTACAACCATGATTCAAAATATATGACACCTCGAAAATATTTTTAATCATTTCTTTCGTTTTGCTCGTTTGCAGTGATCTTAACTTCTATTCGCGTTTCGAAATAACCTGTGGTGTGAAGAAAACCGTATATAAATGATAAATAAACAAATAAAACTTCATTAAATTGTAATCAATGAATTCAAGAAAACTTGGCCACGTCGCCATAGACAACGCCCCTAATATCAAGTGTGGTTTTCCTAGAAAAAATAACACTGTACTTACTTAATATATACAGAATGCTCCTTCTTAACTTTTCATTCCATCTATCTATATATATATATATAAAGAAGAAAAGTATGTATGTATGATCCACCATAACTGGAGAATGGCCGAACCGAATTTCATGAAATTTATCTTGGTAGTCTTGAAATCGCCCCACTTAAAGAATAGGCCATGTTTCAAGTTTTTACGACCAGTGGTTCTCGAGATATTAGTGAAAAACGACACTTTTTCCTAAGAGTTCTAATCTCTAACTCCATGATTCACAACGAAAAAGGTTGGCCATTGTTGGTTTAAAACATGAAAGGCAATTAAATCTAATTAATTTTGTGGGAGTTTATTGAACGTATTAGACACTTTTGAAAATCGCAGATTTGAGATATGAGTTCTACTCTCAAAGTCCAAGATTCACAACGAAAAAAGTTGGACATTGTTGGTTTAAAACGTGAAAGTCAATTAGATCTCAAATGAATTCTCTCAACTCTGAGTTTTGTGAGAGCTTATTGAATGTAGTAGACACTTTTGAAAATCGCAGGTTTGCGATATGCATTTAAATGGAAATTATCACCATGGTTTATTTCTCACAGGCTTACTCAACAACGAAAAGTATTAAGAAATCACAAAAAAGATCAATCATGCATAAAGCATTGATTATGAAATACTTTCCAACTTTAATTTTATTTAAACATCCCTAAAATGCGATACATTCAGTGGTAATATATCACAATCGGCCCTATATGTTCCTGAGTAATTTTTATAATAGTTTTGCATGATAAATCCCGAGCAACGCCGTGTAATCGCTGCTAGTTTAATATAAAATAAATACTATTGTTTTATTTTTTATTAAATATTAATTGGTTAGTAAAGCAATTTCATGCTTTTTTCACTGAAATTCACTTATACCTTAACTTTAGATTACCAATTAGAGTAGAACCAATCAATAATTCAACAAAAGCAAAAGTTAATATTGCAGAAGTAATTGTTCACGAATCGTTGGAACTCCGTTTTTGTTGTTGAGACCCAGACCGTCCGACCTACCAGAAAGGTGTAAGGTATCTGTTTGGACAGCCGGGAATTGCCACGCAATTCAGACCGGAACTTAGTGGGGGGAGGCATCCACAGGGACCGTACCCTCCTTCCCCTACCACCAACCTCTCGAAAGGACTTACGGACCCACATGTTTAAAGTGATCGTACTCCGCGTGAACACGGCGGCAGTTTTGGCAGTGGCGGGAATCGAACCCGGGCCTACCGAGTGCGCTAACCACAGGGCTACCTCGCCCCGATGGAACTCCGTATTACAACAAACACCATGGCGTTCCAGATATAATGGACTAGTTGGAACTTAACTACAACTTTCTTGATCGATACAGGTTGCAAAGCATATTTTTATTTACTTCGACTGTATTACTTGAAGCCAAACTATTGAAAAGGTCAATACTCAAAATTCCGCTTAGGAAGTAATTAGTAGTTGAATATATTTCAGACAGATAGTACGAAAAACTTGAAATGAGATAACTTTAGAAACAATTACATTGTTGTTTTGCAATATAAATATATTCGCACTGTGTAGAAATATTAGAAGTCTTTAAGAGATACGAAGATTATTTTAAATATTATAATGTTTTCTAAATATACATTTAAAATAATGATCTTATTTTGTTTTAAATTGTAATTCATCATAATAAGCAGTTCTGATACGCAACTTAAAGGGGGCACCATGTCATAATGATATAACTAAACTGACTATGCCTGTTTAGTAATGTAAATTAATAATTAATAGGATCCTTTAACTATATGGGCAAATAGAATTGAAATGAGAATTAATAGTACATTGCAAAGATTTTTTTTTAAATTTACAGCAAGTGCTAAAACAATACAAATAGACAAAATAAAATATACTAAAATCAATCATGCACATTAAACAATAACGAATTAATTACTATGTTCGTATCATGAATATTATCCATACTAGCATAAATATTACATAATCTAATATACAACGTATGATACCTGTAGATGAATATTTCATATAATTTGTGCAATGATGTGGAACATGAAAAATATCCATACAACGATTATGCACGGAAACGCATCGTAAATAAATATACTTTAGCAAAGCAGAAGAATCCACATCATCTACCACAGCAGTTCAAAGACAAATATACGGCGTATAAAGAACTATAATGATTTTCATGATATTGATAATTAAAAGAGCGTCTTAGTGCTCAATTTGAAATATCTCTAATAAAATAAAACATCATTAACTCGAAATTAAAATAAACATAAAATAAGCTTAAAAATATACTTTACATTTTTTCTATATTACAAATAAGTGTAGGATGACAAAAGGTTCGAAACGATAGAAGTGTATTCAAATCCAAATACAAGATTAATATAAATATTAGATATATTCTAAAAGTATCAGTAGAACTAAAATAGGTGTTCTCGAATAATAAATCCTAAATTGCTGGATGTCCTTAAAGTCATACTATAGTGCCCAAAAGAAAAACAACTACATGTTGGAGTTTATCATTATGAAATTACTCAGAATTAACATGATCGTAACTCGTATACATTGCGCTTTGCTGCATAAAAACCTACCATTAAATATTTATGCGAGTTCCAGAAATAAAATATATTAACATAATACGACACAATTTATTTCACCCATTTTAACTTTAAAATAACATTATTTATCAAGAAGATCATAATCTAATTACAATAACTATGCTTATATATTTAAGGAGGAAATTGGGCATGTGAGACCAGGTATATCAATTTCATAAGTCATTATTATTATGGCCTTCTATAATAGCTGATTGGTACATACCTTTGTTATTGTCTTTAGACGCTGAACTGCATGTTGGATTTTTATTGTTGCACCTTTGGTATTGCACAACGAAAACTCGCTGTTTTGCATATTCTTGACTCTCTCCGTCTACACCCTCCTATTTGGCCATCATTGCATTAATTTTATGAACTCGCAACTGATATAAAGGCCTTATTTGTATACAGACTCTTCTCTAACTGGTGACCGCACCATCGCTGCACTGTATAAGAACCTTAATGCATATCCTGATCTCGTCTGTTGCCACCTCTTTTTGCCTGAGGTCAAAATACACCTACCGTATGTCATTGGCTGACCTCAGAGCGATGCGGTAGCACTTCCTTATTGGTTATGCCTTTAACCAATCCCATGGGGGTTTATGCGACGGAATGCGGTGTATATGATTTACGATTTAGGACCATGCTATAATATGTTTAATTGTAAATATCGGTTTTGCTTTTTATGTGTTCACCACACATACCATTAATATGTTTCCAAAAAAACAAATCGAAACTTAAAGTCACGCCCAGCTATTTAATTTAATCAACTGTTTGGCGTTCAATTCCTTAATAGTGTATTTAAAGACAGCTATTTATTTATCTTTTACATATTGGTGATAGAGGCAGTACCTGGTCATTGATCAAGGCTAGCTCACAATCCATTAAGAACTGCTGCTTTTGCTCGAAAATTAATGGCAGCGCAGTCGCTAAATTCAACTTTTAAATCCCTTTTTATGCATGCAATTTTAATTCTAAATGCGTTTTATGTAACTGAAAATATTTATATATTTAAATCCAAACTTGCAGATCCAAATTTCACGGTTCTTTCGTTTGCCATTGGTTTCCGTTTTTCCCTCTTAACATTTAACCTCTTAGTATTTTAAAATAAGTTGTTGATCATTTGATATTATTTTTACACATTTTTCCTAAACAAATAATGCCTAAACTTCTATATTCCAGGAATCTTTTTATATTATTCTGACAAATGTTGGCACTCTTTCGAGTAACATATTGAAATTGGTGAAATCTTATTTAGCCATATAAAATAAGACAATAGAACATAAGTTCTTTTTTGGCATTCGAAATTTCATTTTTCTGCTCTTACCTCTATGTCGAAGCACTGGAAGAAAGCAGAGGAACTTCATATAAAAGTGAGCTTTGCCGTATTTCAGTAAATACGTCAGTTTGGTTTTGCTGTATGCAACTTCAAAAAGCAGTGCACTCAATAAAATGTCCCAAGGGCATTCGTTGGGATTTGGGAAGTTTATCGTCAACGTGAAACGGTAGAAAGCTATTTTTCGAACGCTTTTTATCTTTTGAAATTTATGTCTGTATCTTGAAATTTTATAGCACTAAATAAGTTTTTTATTGTTAATTAATTTAATAAAAATTAATATGCCTATGGAATAATATATATATATATATATATATATGCGATTTTACTAAAAACAGTAATATAATATCCTCTGTAAGTAAGTTGAGGATTGCTACAAAGAACTTAAAATGATTTACTGCTAGGGACAAATACATATATGAATTATTTTTTAATTGTGGGCACGATAAATTATAAGAAATATTACAACTTATTTCTTGACCTATCAAGAATAAATCAAAAATAAATACACTCGTCAAAAATGAAATTGTAACACCACGAACGAATGTTCGTATCCATATGCAAATACAGTACTGGTAGAAGAGAGAAAGTCATATGCGAATGATTAAAATAACAAACAAAGATATTCAAAAGAAACCTGTTTATTCAATAAAGATTGTGGCCCCCACGGGCAGCTCTACGGGCCGCTAAACGGCGAGACATACTATCCATGAGGCTATTAATAGTTGTCTGAGATAATCCTTGCCAATCAGCTTACGCTGCGGTACGCACTAAGTATAGGGTATGTACCCTTATCCCCGGTGCACCTGACGTCCGATGAGGTCCCACACGTGTTCAGTGGTGCTGAGATCCGGCGAGGCTGCCGGCCAGGAAATAATGTGAATTCCGTTCATATTGTTGAGAGTTCGCCGTGCTATGTGCGGTGCAGCATTGTCTTGTTGGAACACCGTGCCGGGGACGGCCTTCATCAGTGGCCGAACTACAGGCATCACAATTTACGGACGTACTGGTCTTCTGTCAAATTAACTGCAATGCGCACCAGAATTGTTAAGGATCGAACATGTTACCGCCTCAAACCATAATGCCCCGTGTGACTCCCGGTGATACAGGCTGACAAGTGGCGTTCCCCGAGAAGCCGCCACGGTTGGCTTTTCTCCACAGGCGGAAGCGAGATTTATCCGTAAACTATACTCGATGCCATTTATTGGTTCAGTTGCAATGATGTCCTGCGTCTGTTGATGTCGTTTGATGTCGTGCGTCTGCTCTATCTACTCCCTCTTCGGCGTGTTCTCTGATGTTCCTGCGTCTATAGTGTCCCGCATCGCTTGATGGTACTCACATCCTGACCAACACGTGTGGAAACTGCACGCATCGACAAACCCACTTCACGCAACTCCAGGATACGGTCTCGATCCCTAGCCGTTAACTGCTGATGTACAGCTCGCTGGTGTCTTCGGGGCATCACTTCTTCATTTTTTCGGAAGTTCGGCTTCTGCAAATCGTTACTGATAGCATTTACGCGACGATACATCTGCTGGTCTTTATCACTTGAAGCTGAGTGTCACGTGACCCGTTAAGTATGAAAATTTAATCATTTGCATATGACTGTCTCTTGTACAGGTACATTGATTTGCTCATGGCTACGTTTATTCTTTCATGGTGCTGCAATTACACTTTTGTTGATTGTAGTAGCTGATACGTGTAAACTCAAGAACGAAACAGTTAAAGAGAAATTTTCATATTTACGTCTTAGGAGTATTCGTTAATAAAATTATATCAAACAACATTAACATATTTGCATAAGTATATAGTAACGCGCCAAAATTGCTATTTAAATTTTCTGACAAATCAAATATCCTTTAGTAAAACATTAAAAATACAATTTTTAAACAGCTTTCTGATATCAAAACGATACAGATTTATCAACAGTAATGAGGCAGAAGTTAATTTAATGAAAGTAGAAAAATGGTTGTAGTTTTGTATTTGGGGAGGTTTATGGATTTTATGATGCAGTTTATATAATGGAGTTTGGGGAATCTTAAGGAATATCTTCCTGAGTTGAAAGACATCCGATACAGAATCAAATTTTTATCGGTGTTTCAAAACTGCTATTGGTACGAAAATACTGTTATAGCCGTTTTTTACTGGTATTTTATTTTTGTAAAATGGTCAATTTGAAAACATAGCGTTTCATTTATAATGATTTTATTTTCATTATTTAAGTTCTTAAGAGCAGTATAAGAATTAAAATTGTCCTGAGTATTATTTTGAGGATGGATTACTTCATGTTTTATCATTAAAGTTCTACTAAGAAGGATCTAGTATAATAGCAATTTATTCAGTTTTCAGTGTTTCAGAAAAAAAGAATATGTTTTCAAAAGTATTACTGATTCCTCATAATTTAGCATAATCCGTTAACTTTTTAACCTATCAGTTTCTGCGTTACTTTTTAATTTGTACTCATTACCTTATGTCTTATACTGTGTCTTCCAAACAGAGTCAATACATCAGTAATTCATGATCATTGTTATGTTGCTGATTGTTATTGATTGCGTTATAATGTTTTATACAGGCCTGTATATTGATAGAGAGTTGTGATATGGCGATTTCTAGTACAAGATTCAGTTTACAATGATTTTATTTTCATTAATTAAGTTCTTAAGAAAAGTATAAAAATTAAAATTGTCCTGAGTATTATTTTGAGGATGGATTACTTTATGTTTCCTCATTGAAGTTCTACTAAGAAGGATCTAGTATAATAGAAATTTATTCAATTTTCAGTGTTTCAGAAAAAAAAACATGTTTTCAAAAGTATTACTGATTCCTCATAATTTAGCATAATCCTTTAACTTTTTAACCTATCAGTTTCTGCATTACCTTTTAATTTGAACTCATTACCTTATGTCTTATACTGTTTCTACCAAACAGAGTCAGTACATCAGTAATTCATGATCATTGTTATGTTGCTGATTGTTACTGATTGCGTTATAATGTTTTATATAATCCTGTATATTGATAGAGAGTTGTGATATAACGATTTCTAATACAAGATACTTAAAATTATGAAACATTTTTACTGGAAGTGCAACTGAAACATTTTTATTGAAGCATGAAAATCATTACAAGTATCAGAAAATATTTAAAGATGAAAAATAAACTCTACATGTCGCATCACCATGCTCCTAGTAATTGCATATGAAATTAATTCCCTGTCACGTTGCATCAGCAGTTCTTTGTAAAACTAGTAGTTGATGTATATGTGAGACCAGAAATGTTAAAATTACTAAAGCAATAATTTAAAGTCACTGTAACTGCAGATAACCAAATACAAAATACAAGTCGGCGTGGTGACAACAGTGACATTAATTATAAAAAATAATTATGGGGTATATGTCCGATGCAAATACTTTACATTAACTAAGCATAACACCAGCCGCCCATATCTTGACCATCTGTACAGTGATACAGTGGATTAACGGACATTACAAACATTTGATAAACGCGAGGAAAATAACAAGAAAGATCAATCATCCATAAAGCATTGATTATGTGTGTGTGTGAAACACTTTCCGACTTCAATTCAATTTTATTTAAACATTTCTAAAATGCGATACATTTCTCGGAAATATTCTAAAAATTATCACAATATTACATTAATTTATTATATTTGAAAACTTAAAACTTCATCGAAAAAAATGAACTTCCTTCAAATGAAATCCTTGAAATATAAATTGCCTGGTTTAAGCATCTCTAAAATGGTATACATTCCTCGGTAATATTTTTTAAATTATCATAATACTTCAATAATTTATTATATTTGAAAACTTCATCGAAAACAAATGATTCAAATAAGGTCATCGAAATATGACGTGCCTGGCTCCCTCTATAAAAGCAGCATTTCATTAATTACCATTTTTCCATTCATTCCACTCATCACAATACTATAACATTTATTTTATTTAAAAATTTAAGACCATGGAGGTACAAGTAACTAAACTCTATGCTTAAAACTGCATCTAAAAAATCGTCCTTCTCTCTGTAAAATCAATGAATATTTCATTCATATCAGCTATGCAGACTCCATGAGCTAAATAATTTTGCGTTAAAGAAATACAACAATTCTAATACAACTCATTCTACATATTTTTCTGTTTACATTTTACATAAGTGAAAAATAGGCTTCGTTGCAGAAATAATCAAATTTGGATGAGCATTTATACTCAAATATATTGTTATTGCGTTGTTTCAGTATGTAGATGCACAGAATTTAAGCAAAAATAAAATAGTTTTAGGACGGATACAACACTCAATATGAATTAAAAAGAACTTTAAACCAAAGATCACGATTT
This sequence comes from Amaurobius ferox, assembly GCA_951213105.1. Lineage (NCBI taxonomy): Eukaryota > Metazoa > Arthropoda > Arachnida > Araneae > Amaurobiidae > Amaurobius > Amaurobius ferox. The sequence goes on from OX578147.1 coordinate 69,847,715, forward strand.
TGAGACAAGATGGATGCCATATATCATTTTGAAGTGGGTCACGTGATCTTTTCATATCATGGTCACGTGATCGCTGACAACAACATCGCCGTCTGAACAACATACTAAAATTTCATTTTGATTAAGTCATTTTTACGGCATTTATCGTGCTAACGGACAGACAGACAGACAGACAGAATGAATGAACAAAGTCATAAATACTTTTCAACTTTGTTGTAAAAAGTTAAAAATGACCACAATACTACATTAATTTATTATATTTGAAAGCTTAAAATTTCATCGAAAAAAATTAACTTTTTTCAAATGACGCCAATGAAATGTAAAATGCCGGGTTGAAACATCTCAAAAATGCGATTAATTCCTCGGCAGTGTTTTTAAAATTATCATAATACTACAATAATTTATTATATTTGAAAACTTCATCGAAAACAAATTATTCGAATGACGTCATCGAAATATAATATGTCTGGCTCTCTCTCTAAAAGCAGCATGTCATTAATAAACTTTTTTCCATTCATTTCATTCATCACAATATTATAATAGATGATTTTATTTAAAAACATAAGACCATGGACGTACATGGAGGTAATTAAACTCTATGTTTTAAACTTCATCAGAAAATCGTCCTCTGTGTAAAATCAATCTTCATTCATTACAGCTATATTGCAGACTCCATGAGCTCAATAATTTTGCGTTAAAGAAATGCAGCACTACTTATACAACTCATTCTACATCTTTTGGTATTTGCAGTCTCCATCAGTGAAAAATAGGCTTCGTTGTAGAAATAATCAAATTTGAATGATCATTTAAACTCAAATATATTGTAATTGCTTTGTTTCAGTAGGTAGATGCAAATAATTTAAACAAAAATTAAGCGGTTTTACGACAGATACAACACTAAATATGAATTAAAAAGAACTTTAAAAATCACGATTTTGACATAAGATGCATGCAATATTTTGTTTTGAAGTGGGTCACGTGATCTCTTCATATAGTAGTCACGTGATCGCTTCATATAAGAGGTATAATTATTATTTTAATTTTTATTTAGCAATCTACCTAATATATTTTGCTGAAAATTTTTTTGTATATTTTATGGGATAATTTGAATATTTTCTAAAATTTTCGAAGCAATTTGTGAATTTTAAATATGCTTAAAAATGTTTGAAGAATTGAGTCCCATAGACTTCAATGTATTTCATTTTTTCAACCCGGGTTCAATCCAAAAGTAATTGGATGATATTATTCATTTATATTCCCATAGGTCCTACAGACCGTCTGAACAACATACTAAAATTTCATTATGATTAATTCATTTTTACAGCAGTTATCGTGCGAGCTGTCAGACAGAATGCACAAAGTCATAAACACTTTTCAACTTTGTTTAAAGTGTTAATAAAAATGAAAAATACAAATTGCCAACCAATGAAAGCAAAGAGCAATGTTTCAAATAATTCGGCTAAAAATGTAGATTAACTTCAGAGACAAAAAATGTAGCAAGAGACAAAGATGTGTGAAAAGAATGATGGAGAAAATTATGATGCAAATATCACATGGTTCACGAAGCTACCAATGTATGCGCGTATATCAATGAAACTGAGTTCAAATATCTGAAATATAGTACAGGCTTGTACAGGGTTAATAAAAATGAAAAATACTAATTGCCAACCAATGAAAGCAAAGAGCAATGTTTCAAATAATTCGGCTAAAAATGTAGATTAACTTCAGAGACAAAAAATGCAGCAAGAGACAAGGATGTGTGGAAAGAATTATGGAGAAAATAATGATGCAAATATCACATGGTTCACGAAGCTACCAATGTATGCGCGTATATCAATGAAACTGAGTTCAAATATCTGAAATATATTATAGGCTTGTTGGTCTCAAATTTAGATATTGAAGTAGAAATATATTTAATAAATAATATATACATCCCGGTAACACAATTAAAAATAATGTTTTGCATGAAAAGATAATATTATTGTAACTAATGTTTATTAATAATGATTATAAATAAAAAGTAATTAAGTTAAATATAAAAGACGTGTAATCAATGACTTTATTAACATTTTCTATTCAGTCACGTATTTAATTGCAGAAGTAATAGTGGTTTTTGTATTCGTCCATACCCATATTATACAGCGCTACTTACTAACAAGAAGGATCAATCATGCTTAAAGCATTGATTATGAAACACTTTCCAACTTTATTGCAATTTTATTTAAACAAGTCTAAAATGCAATACATTCCTCGGTAATATTTTAAAACTTATCACAATACTACATTAATTTATTATATTTGAAAACTTAAACCTTCATTGAAAAAATGAACTACATTCAAATGACGGCATTGAAATATAAATTGCCTGGTTTAAACTTCTCTAAAATGTGACGCATTCCTCGGTAATAATTTTAGAATTATCATAATACTACTATAATTTATTATATTTGAAAACTTCATCGAAAACAACTGAAATTCATTCAAATGACGTCATAGAAAAAATAACACGCCTGGCTCTCTCTATAAAAGCAGCATTTCATTCATAAATAATTTCCCATTCATGTCATTCATCACAAAACTACAATAATTTATTTTATTTAAAAATTAAGACCATGGAGCTGCAAGTAATTAAACTCTATGCGTAAAACTTCATCGAAAAAAATCGTCCTTATCTTTTTAAAATCAGTGATTTTTTCATTCATATCATCTATGCAGACTCCATGAAATAAATGATTTTGTATTAAAGAAATACAGCAATTGTAATACAACTCATTCTACATATTTTGCTGTTTACATTTTACATAAGTGAAAAATAGGCTTCGTTGTAGAAATAATCAAATTTGGATGAGCATTTAAACTCAAATATATTGTAATTGCGTTGTTTCAGTATGTAGATGTGTGAGACCAGAATATGTTCTCACATGAGACATTTTTATTTGTAGTATTTATGGTGCCTAGAACGGCAAGCAAACATACCCAGTCAAAAACATCTCAGCACAAACTATAGTGGACATTTTGGTTCAATATTGCACCTCGTACGGGATTTTTAGGACTATACAAAGTGATAATGGAAGTCAATTTAAAAGTAAGGAATACATTGAGTTTACAGACAACCTAAATATAGAAAGACGTTATAACAGTGTGGCAAAGCCATCCTCTTTAGGAAGATTGGAACGAGCGCATCATTGATTGAAGGAGTCCATGATTTGCATCGCAAACAAGACCTTCGATTGGGACGAATCCCTAAAGTGGTTCAAACTTTAAGTGAACAATACAAAAAACAAGACTACGGGGTGCGAACCAGCATTTTTGTTTTTTTAAGGGACCTACAATTGCCAGGAGATAATATTCAAAACAAAAGTGAAGACAGTGATATTAGCAAAATCAGTTTGGAGTTGGAAAATAGAAACTATTATACAGAATATGTTAAACAAAACTTGAAATTTTTCATTGAGATAATGAAAGATACAGCAACCTTACAAAGAACTGCTGCTGAAAAACAAGCACAAAGATATACGATTGTCCGTATATCTTTGGACAACCGGCGATATAGTTTTCCCACAAGATATAGAGGTCAGATATAGAGGTAAGATATAGAGACAGTTTTCCTAAAAAAACTGATTAAACCACCTGTGTTAAGCGACAAATTTACAGGACCATATAGAGTGATAAAAAAAAAAAGAATAATAATATTATGATAAGAGAAAAATATAATTTTGCCGCCAAAATTATAACAATACATATTAATAAATGCTTTGTGGCAAGTGAAAGAAAAGAGTATTAAAGTAATGATAGTAAAGAAAATTCAAATGAAAATGAAGAAATAAAGGAAAATAGTAAAGATCAAATTGATATAACTGATAACACCAACGAAAGAGAGCATACGGACAAGCAGAGTTCAAGATATTTCCTGAGACCGAGAGTTTTTGTAAATTCCAATTTATGGGAAGAAGGATATTAAAAAAAAAATAGGTAAAATCAGAAAGCTGATAACAATTTTGAAAATAATGATCATAAAATTATGCAAAATGAAAGTGTTAAAATTCAAAGGGTACATAATGCAAATGACAATAAAAGGTTTGAAGAAATGCAAAGTCAAAATGAAAGTCATAATGATAAAAATACTCAAAAATCACTTGAAATTAAAATAATGGATGTTTTGGAAAATGAAAGTCAATATGTTAATTTTCAACAAAATGAAAATGAAAATCATGATAATGATAAGGAAAATTCACTTGAAAATAAAGTAATGGATGTTTTGGAAAATGAAAGTCAAAAAGTCAATTTTCAAGAAAAGGAAAATAAAAATCATGATAATAATAAGCTAAATTCTCTTGAAAATAAAATAATGGATGATTTGATTGATGATAATAACAATTTTCAACAAATACAAAACTCAAATGTTTGTGAAAATGTTCAAAATGAAAATAATAAAATAATAAGGGATATTAATCACAATGATAATGAAGGTAATGGTATTCTAAAAGTAGATTCAGAAATAATTGAAAGTCAGAGCAAATATAAAGAGTATGTTAGGCAAAAATTTGAGTTACTTAATGAAATTCATATTTATAACACAAATGAAATTGAAAGTAACATTTATTAACATAGGGAGAGAAGGCTTGGTCAAAATTGTTTCAAGAAATCAAGAAATTTTAAGAATTCAAAATTTGCTGATGATTGGTTTTTGAAGAATTGTAAAAGGAGAGAGAGATAAAAAGGATAATGACAAATCAAAAATGAATTAAAGGAAAAATGATATGGAATTGAAAATATTTTAAAAATGAAAAAATGAATAATGATATGAATTAAAAAAAAAAGCAATAAGGAAGGAATTGTTTAAGAATGAAAATGGTATGAATTTCTAAGGAAAAGATGAATAATCATTGAATGGTTTAAAAATGAACATGGTATGAAATTTACAAAAATTGATAATAATGGTACAAATGGTTCGTTTTCAAAAATAATATTATATATAATTTATAATGTAACTCAAAATACGACATGTGATAAGAAATTTATGAGATTAATTTATGCAAATAAAATTTACAAAAAAATGAAAGGTAAAATCAAATATGTTACCTAATTGGGTAGATGAAGGGTCTGGAGACAAATCCAGGCAAGGACAAGGTTGTTGGAAAGCCAGTCCAGTCAAATGCTTCATTTTGTAAAATAAGGTGTAGCGCTTCACTTCAATTTGTTTTCAACGGAAGGCAGGAAAATGATGAGTCTTTCAAGGGAATCTTGAGGCTTAAAAATTGAATGACAGGTTTAAGTAAAGTAAAAAAATAAGTAATGAGCTGAAAGTGAGGAAATTAGAGATTAGTCATAGATGGTATAAATGTTATGTCAAAAAGTAAACAAAGGCATAAATAATTATAAATTTTAAATCAATATGAATTTAAAATGTTAAATTATGAACAGTAAAAGTAGCTGTAAATCGCCCGCTGCAATAAAGCAATCGAAGACACGATATCTCGTGTAGGAATGTTCAAATGTAAAATGCATAGAAAATTGTTGAAGTAAATATATATTTGAGGAATATAAAAATTTTATAAGCAATTTAAATAACTGAATTAATCCTAAAGTGACTGGATGAATGAATTAAATTTAGCTAAAATTTTGTTTAGTGAGTAAATGAATAAATTCACAGATGTTGTAAAAAAAAAAGGTTGAAATAAAAAATAATTGAAGAGTTTTGAGTGCGAATTAAAGCATTTTTGTTGTTTATGTACAACGTAAGGAAAGGTTACGATAATCATGTGTGTATAAATAAATTTGGATATGAAAATATAATGAATATAAATAAATACGGAATGAATAAATAAATATGTTAAATAATAGGGCACTCAGATGTCAGTGGGGAATGTAAATAAAAACATTAAAGTCATCGATAAGATACTGTAGCAATTGAAAAGTGTTTGTAAACAAACGGCAATCTACGTAAAGAAAAAAAATATATATATACTCTGTTGGTAATGTCATATAAAATGGTGAATAGATATTTGTAAATATGAAATTTATGAAAAGGATATTGAGAAATGTTATTATAAATAAAATAAATTTGGATGAATTAAATGTCATATGTGGTAAATAAATAAATTATAATATGTATTACGGCCATAAAGGGGTTAGTCGCAGTTACTAAAATGTCAAAATAAGTAATAATTAAATAATAATGTGTGAAATAGAATGATAAACAGTCGCGCGTTTTAATTGGTTATATATGTCAGGTATTCAAATTCATGAGGATTAAAATAAATTGAGATACATAAATATGATAAATTTTATAGATACGGTGAGTAAATAAATCCGCGTTTAAAAAGGATATATAATTAAAAAGGATATATAAATAATAAATAAAAAGGATTTCAATTGTTAAAAATATAAAATAAAATTTTTCAATTAAGTAAATAAAGGGTTTTCAGACAAGAAATTAAAGGCTTGAGTTTGTTTTAAAAAGATGAAATAATTTTATATAAAATGCAAAAGTTATGAAAGTATTAAGCAAGGAGTTAAAATAAATAAAATTTAAACAAATTATATATCAAAAAATTTTAAAGTTTAAAATTTCAAAATAAAAAAAAATTCAAAATTTTTTTTAACTTTCATAAAGTCATATGGAAGGTATAGAGAAAACAAAATTAAATAAGAGAAAATCTTAATAACAAATGGAAAGGTGAAATTTAAATAATAAACAATACAGTAAAATGATTTTCAAAAATGTTGAATAATGTTAATATAAAACGTATACATGCAATAATAAGAAGGCACCATATAGATATTTCTTTGATATTAATACAAGTCACCCCAAGGGAACCAACTGAATAATATTTAAATAAGGAGCTATTTTAGTTGAGTTTAAAAAAATGAAGAGAGCTATACAATGCTAATATAATATACAGGCCCGTTTGAGCATTCTAATAAAGTTGATTAGCAGATATAATTAATCATTAAATTGATGAGGAGGTTTATATTTAAAAGAATAAGTCGACGTTTATATAACACGCCGAGTGGGATAAATAAACGGTTTACAATACTTGGTTACAAGCCTCTGGTGGGCGCCATTGCAATCGTCATCTTCAGTGAGAAGAAAATCCGCGCCGCACGTTGTCGATTTCAACAATGCATTGTCATGGTTCTAGGAGTTAAGTTGAGTGGATACAAGTTGCTAATCGCTGTTGGAAAAAAAAAACGATTAAAAGAAAGGTAATCGTTTTCGAGTCTTTTTTTTTTTTTACTAGGCACTTTCCAGGTTCGGAAAGGGGATTTGAACGCATTTCCGGTACGCACTTCCGGTATAAAGGCTTTTAAAAATAGAAGGGTTCTTCTAATGATCTTTTTGAAAATGATCAATCAATTGCTGTCATCAAGTGCAAGGGGTTGTTGTTGTTTGTTTACATGCAATGTAAGAAAAAAATGTTAAAGGGACAATATCAGGTGATTGTCAATCCCACATGCAATTGTAAGGGGAGTTACAAAATTCTGTGAAAAGTATATATATTTTCAATGGCTGATGTAAAAAAAGAAAAAAATATGTGATTGTATTAATAAGTATGTACCAGTATCAAGGTTCAGCAAAAAGGTTATATATGTGATGAAGTTATCAATTATGGAAATTAATGAAGTATGAAAAGAGTTGTGTTCAAAAAGTAATAATGTGTAATTTGTACAAAAAAATGTGTAATGGTGTTAAAAATATAAAAGTAGGTAGTAGTGTGTAACATTTCAAAGTGAATGTGCATATGTTTTAAAATCTTTTTAAATAGTCAAAATTTAATGTAGCTTCAATTGAAAGCTGGACCTGGTAGAGTTCATGTGTACATAACTTATGTTTATTTAGTGTATATATTGTGTGCTGCTAAAAAACTGTTGTGTTACCGCAAGACTGTAGAACTAATTCTGGACGATCTTTGTCCTCCCAAAAAATGTGAAAAATGATAATTAAAAAGAGGCATGTGAAGGAAAATTTTTTCCAACTCCATTGTTGTTGAATTTTTTTTTGTCCGTCGTGGGGAGATATGTGAGACTAGAATATGTTCACACATGAGACATTTTTATTTGTAGTATTTATGGTGCCTAGTACGGCAAACAAAGCCATAGTCTGGCTGGCGCCGGGGTTTATGACAACTTGAACTTTAAGGTCATAATTCTAAATTTAGGTGTTGTTGTTGTTGTTGAGACCCAGACCGTCCGACCTACCAGAAAGGTGTAAGGTAACTGTATGGACGGCCGGGAAGTGCCACCCAATTTAGACCGGAACCCAGTGGGGGAGGCATCCACAGGGACCGTACCCTCCTTCCCCTACCACCAACCTCTCGGAAGGACTTACGGACCCACAGGTTTAACGTGATCGTACTCCGCATGAACACGGCGGCATTTGTGGCAGCGTGCAAATCTAGCGCGCAAACCACGGGGATACCGCACCCGAGATGGCCAACAGCACGCGGCGTTCCGAGGTGGTCACCCACCAAGTACTAACCGCGCCCGATGCGGCTTGACTTCGGTGATCTAACGAGAACCGGTGTTTTCAGCACGGTACGGCCGTTGGCCTTCTAAATTTAGGTGTGTCAGACCAGAGGGGCTGAGAGGGGCCTTGCTAAATGTGAAATGATGCCATTGTGTGGAGAAGAACCTATGAGCGCCATGGGGAAGAAAGCAGAAGACGAAAGCAATCAGAGTGCAGATATAGACGAAACAAGTGCAGATGTAGATGAAAGATAACGATAAGCAGAGATGGAGAACAGACATGAAAAGATAATAATTACGAATTTTGACTTAGGGCACGAGTAGAGAAGCATAAAAAAACCCAACAGATTTGTAGAGTGTCCGGTAGAGGTGAAATATGTGCGAGTGCATTTTTAGTACGAGTAGAAGCCACAAACCCCAGAGATGTGGCGGTACTTTCAGCACTAAAGCTGATGCAAGCCCTTAGAGAGATGATAAACCCAAGATTAAACTAAAAGGTATGTGCTCATTTTCACAGGTCCTAGACAACATCGTAAATCTAATAATTCTGGTAGGATATGTCCCCTCGCTAAAATAATTAAATGAAAATTGATAAAAATGAAAATTGATGTTATTGATAAATTGATGTTGTTAATAAATGATATTGTTTAAGTTTAAATAGTCTAATCTTTTTATATTAATTAATAATTCTTTTCAGGACTTACACAAAAGGTAAAAGTAATTGGAGGGTTTATTGCGGCACAACAACGAGCAATGTACGTTTACATATTAATTCCACTTTATGAGATAAACGGCCATGTCTTTAATGCTTAATAATAATTAATGTTAATTATAAAGTTTAACTTAAACTTAACTTCTTCATTTTTATTTCGGATGCCACAAGATGCATAGAATTTAAGCAAAAATAAAGTAGTTTTAGGACGGATACAACACTCAGTATGAATTATAAAGAACTATATAAATCACGACTTTGAGACAAGATGGATGCCATATATCATTTTGAAGTGGGTCACGTGATCGTTTCATATCATGGTCACGTGATCGCTTCATGTAAGAGGTGTTATTATTATTTTAATTTTTATTTAAAAAACTACTTAATATATTTCGCTGAATTTTTTTTTATATATTTTATGGAACAATTTGAATATTACCCAATATTTTTGAAACAATTTGTGAATTTTAAATCCGCTTAAAAATGTTTGAAAAATTAGGTCCCATAGTGCTCAATGTATTTCATTTTTTCAATCCGGGTTCAATCCAAAACTAATTGGATGATATTATTCAATTATATTCCCATAGGTCCTACAGACCGTCTGAACAACATACTAAAATTTCATTTTGATTAAGTCATTTTTACGGCAGTTATCGTGCTAACGGACAGACAGACAGACAGACAGACAGAATGAACAAAGTCATAAACACTTTTCAACTTTGTTGTAAAGTGTTAAAAAGCATTAATTATAATACTGCATCCACTATACATCTGGCTTATCTATTGTGTAATACAAGAAAGAACAATCATGCATAAAGCATTGATTATGAAACACTTTCCAACTTCAATGCAATTTCATTTAAACATCTCTAAAATGTGATACATTCTTTAATATTTGAAAAATTATTACAATACTACATTAATTTATTATATTTGAAAACTTAAAATTTCATCGAAAATATGAACTTCATTCAAATGGCGCCATTGAAATGTAAATTGCCTGGTTGAAACATCTTTAAAATGTGTTACATTCCTCGGTAATGTTTTTAAAATTATCATAATACTACAATAGTTTATTATATTTGAAAACTTCATCGAAAACAACTGAAACGTATTCAAATGACGTCATCAAAATATAACACGCCTGGCTCTCTTTATAAAAGCAGCATTTCATTCATAAACATTTTGCCATTCATTTCATTCATCACGATACTATAACAATTCATTTTTTTTAAAAACTTGAGACCAAATAGATACAACTAATAAAAATCTATGCTTAAAACTTCATCGAAAAAAATCGTCCTTCTCCCTGTAAAATCAATGAATATTTCATTCATATCAGCTATGCAGACTCCATGACTCCATCCTTTTATATATTTTAAGGGATAATTTGAATATTTCCTAAAATTTTCGAAGCAATTTGTGAATTCGCTTAAAAAATGTTTGAAAAATTAGGTCCATAGGCATCAATGTATTTCATTTTTCAACAAGGTTCAATCCAAAACTAATTGGGTGATATTATTCATTTATATTCCCATAGGTCCCACAGACCGTCTGAACAACATACTAAAATTTCATTTTCAGACAGACAAACAGACAAAATGAATGAACAAAGTCATAAAAGCTTTTCAACTTTGTTGTAAAGTGTTAATAATTGCATTAACCGCGAAAGAATTTAATCACTACAGTTTACAATACTATAACACAAGTTTCTATACAGTAGTTTCATAAACAAAAAAAAAACTTAAAATACCTGTTTTTAACACTTTACAACAAAGTTGAAAAATGTTTATGACTTTGATCATTCTGTCTGTCTGTCTGTCTGTCTGTCTGTCCGTTAGCACGAAAACTGCCGTAAAAAAGACTTTATAAAAATGAAATTTTAGTATGTTGTTCACACGGTCTGTGAGAATATAAATGAATAATATCGTCCATTAAGTTTTGCATTGAACCCGTGTTGAAAAAATGAAGTACATTGAACCCTATGGGATTATTCAAACATTTTTTAAGCGGATTTAAAATTCACAAATTGCTTCGAAAATTTTAGGTAATATTCAAATTATTTCGTAAAATATATAAAACAAATTTCATCAAAATATATTCAGTAGTTTTTTAAATAAAAATTAAAATATTAATTACACCTCTTATATAAAGCGATCACGTGACCATGATATGAAGAGATCACGTGCCCCACTTCAAAATAAAATATGGCATCCATCTTGTCTCAAAATCGTGATTTTAAAGTTCTTTTTAATTCATATTGAACGTTGTATTAGTCCTAAAACCGCTTGATATTTGCTTAAATACTGTGCATCTACATACTGAAACAACGCAATGACAATATATTTGATATTATGATCAATATATTATGATAATTTTAAAAACACTGCCGAGGAATTAATCGCATTTTTGAGATGTTTCAACCCGGCATTTTACATTTCATTGGCGTCATTTGAAAAAAGTTAATTTTTTTCGATGAAATTTTAAGCTTTCAAATATAATAAATTAATGTAGTATTGTGGTCATTTTTAACTTTTTACAACAAAGTTGAAAAGTATTTATGACTTTGTTCATTCATTCTGTCTGTCTGTCTGTCTGTCTGTCCGTTAGCACGATAAATGCCGTAAAAATGACTTAATCAAAATGAAATTTTAGTATGTTGTTCAGACGGCGATGTTGTTGTCAGCCATCACGTGACCATGATATGAAAAGATCACGTGACCCACTTCAAAATGATATATGGCATCCATCTTGTCTCAAAATCGTGATCTTTGGTTTAAAGTTCTTTTTAATTCATATTGAGTGTTGTATCCGTCCTAAAACTATTTTATTTTTGCTTAAATTCTGTGCATCTACATACTGAAACAACGCAATAACAATATATTTGAGTATAAATGCTCATCCAAATTTGATTATTTCTGCAACGAAGCCTATTTTTCACTTATGTAAAATGTAAACAGCAAAATATGTAGGATGCGTTGTATAAGAATTGCTGTATTTTTTTTAACGCAAAAGTATTTAGCTCACGTAGTCTGCATAGCTGATATGAATGAAATATTCATTGATTTTACAACGAGAAGGACGATTTTTTGCGATGAAGTTTTAAGCATAGAGTTTAAATACTTGTAGCCCCATGGTCTTAAGTTTTTAAATAAAATAAATTATTTTAGTACTGTGATGAATGAAATGAATGGGAAAATGTTGTGAATGAAATGCTGCTTTCATAGAGAGAGCCAGTCGCGTTAATTTTTCTATGACGTCATTTGAATGAATGTCAGTTGTTTTCGATGAAGTTTTCAAATATAATAAATTATTGTAGTATTATGATGATTTTAAAAATATTACCAAGGAATGTATCGAAATTTAGAGGTGTCTAAATCAGGCAATTTATATTTCATTGCCGTCATTTTAATGAAGTTTATTTTTCTCGATGAAGGTTTACTTTTTCAAATATAATAAATTAATGTAGTATTGAAATAAGTTTTAAAATATTATTTATTAATGTATTGCATTTTAGAGATGTTTAAATAAAATTGCATTGAAGTTGGAAAGTGTTTCATATCCAATGCTTTAAGCATGATTGATCTTTTTTGTTAACACTTTACAACATAGTTGAAAGTGTTTATGACTTTGTCCATACTGTCTGTCTGTCTATCTGTCCGTTAGCACGATAACTGCCGTAAAAATGGCTTTATCAAAATTAAATTTTAGTATAGACGTTTTGTGGGACCTATGGGAATATAAAAGAATAATATCACCCAATTAGTTTTTTATTCAACCCGGATTGAAGAAATGAAATACATTAAATCCTATGGGACCTAATGTTTCAAACATTTTTTAAGCGAATTTAAAATTTACAAATTGCTTAGAAAATGTTAGGAAATATTCAAATAATCCCATAAAATATATACAAAAAATATCAGTAAAATATGTTAGGTAGGTTTACAAATAAAATTTATTTAATATAGGGAAAAAAATAAATTCAATTAAACTCTGACTCTCGTTATATCCTCCAGAAAGAAAAAAGAGATATATTATATAATAAATATATTTCCAAGTGTTTAATTATTTTATATATAAGAAAGGTTTCACATTTTAAAATAAATATGGTAGATAACGATTTTTCAAATTTTTAAATAAAATAAATTAATATAGTATTGTGATGAATTAAACGATTGGAAAAATGATTTTGAATGAAATGCTGCTTTGATAAAGAGGCGATTTATATTTCGATGACGTCCTTTGCATAAAGTTCATTTGTTTTCGATGAAGTTTTCAAATATAGTAAATTATTGTAGTGTTGTGATAATTTTAAAAATATTACCGATGAATGTATCGCATTTTAGAGATGTTTAAACCAGGCAATTTATATTTCAATGCCGTCATTTGAATGAAGTTCATTTCCTTCGATGAAGTTTTCAAATATAATAAATTAATGTAGTATTGTGATAATTTTAAAAATATTACCTAGGAATGTATCGCATTTGAGAGATGTTTGTATAAAATTGCATTGAAGTTTGAAAGTGTTTCATAATCAATGCTTTATGCATGATTGATCTTTCTTGTTAAGTTTTGTTCCTGTATTGAAAGTCCTATTCAGAAGTTAATGAGACCGTAGATCTTTGACTGATCAGATGAGCAGACGACCACCTACTAATGTTTTGAGAACTTATATCTTCTGTAAATGTAACCTATGTTCCTCAGAATGACTGAGGTTCTCTCTCATTTACAATTGACGGCGATTGTTTTTCCTTCATGAACTGAGTTATACATGTACATGTTAGTTGTATATTAATTTTCTAAAATATTGTTTAATTTTCCATTAACAGATATGTTTTGTTTTTCCACGTCTTTTAATGGAAAAACTCAATATTGCACAGTGATACAATCCCATCACACTATAAGTAATGATCAATGTTCCACAATGAAAATATTTAAATCTCTCACAAATAAAATGTACCAAATTTTATTCCAGACTTCATATTTATTCAAACCATATCGGATTCTGCAGGCATAGACAGAAACACAGCCAGACACACATACATCATTAAAACTGTTTGTGATTTGCAATATCCGATATTTAGATATTTCAGACCCTATAAATTTAAGTAAGTGACAGTTGTGACTTCATATGTCAAATTTATGAAATTGTTATTGAATAAAACTTCAGAATTTAACAATCGCATAGTTTAAAATAAAACCGTGGGATGCAATATATACCATGCTATGTTATTTACATGCGATAGTTTAACACATATCAAGAAGGGAGCTTATGGTATATTATTTCCAAAACATCTAGGACGTGAATATTTCATACACGATATATTAAAACAAGTGGCAGTTCTGATTTCAAATGTCATATTTATGGAAATATTATTGAACAGATGTTCCGACTTCAAACATCAGATGTTAATAGAAGAAGATAAAAGAATGCAATGCCAAAGATATCATGGGATGCGTCATACATGTAATAGTTTAACAGATTTGTGGATCTCGAGGAGTTTGGAGGAATAGCTCCAATAACACTCAGGAAATTTTCAAATGTATATTGACTTTATACATATATATAAATAAAATTGAAAATCTCTCTGTCTGTCTGTATGTATGTCTGTTTGTCTGTCTGTCTGTCTGTCTGTTTGTGCGGTTATCATGGGAGAACGGCTGAACCGAATTTGACGAAATTTTGTGGACAGCCTTGAAATAGCCCCCATAAATTTAGCCCAAGTTTCAAGTAGCTAAAACTAGGAGTTGTCGAGATATTAATGAAAAAGAAACTTTTCGTAGGAGTTCCACTCTCTAAATCCGTGGTTTATCCAAACGAAAAGCTTGAAAATCGTTTGAAAGTGGATAAAAACTTTATCTTTGAGTTTGGTGGGAGATTTTTTCCTCTAATTAATCACTTTATGAAAACATGAATTATTTGAAACATGATTTAAATGGAAAATCTATCTCCATGGTTCATTTTTGACAAGCTTTTACTGAACAAAAATATAAAGAAATCAAAATGGTTATTTAATTTCGCAGCTTATGAGGAAGATTCTATCTTATATCATGTTGCTCAGAAACGCAATTAAATTAAGTCAGTCTGTTAATTTTAATTATTATTTTTTCGTTTTGAGTAATAAATAAATGGATATAAAAATATATTTTAGAAAAACAAAAAAAACGATTTTATTTTTCTTAGAGCATTTTTGACTGGATAATATAAATTACGGTCTTCAGGTTTAAACGTTATTATTATTGATATTTTCGGGTATTACTGATTCAGGGATAATTGATATTTCCAAGTTATTATGCAATTGTTTTATTATGACAAAAATTGTTTAAACTCATATATTGTACGTTGTACGAGTAATCTTCTACAAATACACGGGTATATCTTCTAAGCTACGAGAATATAAGTAGAACAGGTATATTGGCATATTTTTTTTATATATATTGGCATATATTGGAATCAATTACGACCTTTTGGTACAAAGAGTACCGAGATTATTAATATTTTTAATGTATTACGTCGTCTCTTTCATTTTGGCAAATATTTTTGCGACTCATATTATAATACGGGTAATCTTCTACTAACACACTGGCATATTTTCAAATCTGCAACAATATAAGTAGTACGGGGTTGCATATATTAATTCAATTCCTTTTCTCCGTAAATTTGCTTACAAAAGGGGCCAGAATGTTTTATTCTTCAGATCTGCCCGTGAAGATAATTTTGCATAGTGAGAACAGATATTCTTAAAATTCTCTTTAGGAGCACTAAATTTAATATTTTGACAGAATTTGCATATGATTGCGAATTATAAATTTCTTTATATTATATACTCCGCTAGAAGAACTGGTATGCTGCCAGTCTTCTATATAAATAAAATTGAAAATCTGTCTGTCTGTTTCACCCAGCATCACGGGAGAACGGCTGAACCGAATTTAAAGAAATTTTGTGGATAGCTTTAAAATAGCTCCGGATAAATTTAGTCCAAGTTTCGAGTTCTAAGACTTGGGGTTGTCGAGATATTAATGAAAAACGAAACGTTTTCCTTTGATTTCTACTCTCTAACTCTGTGGTTTATCCAAATGGAAAGGTTGAAAATATAATAAATCGTATAAAAATATATATTACAAAATGAAAGTTGGATTTTTCTTTTAATTATGTTAATTGCGTGCTGCACACATCACATTCATTTATTTTGGCAAAAAGTTTTTAAGCTTATATATTATGTTTAGCTAATAAACTCACATATTGTGTTTAGCTAATAAACTCATATATTGTGTTTACCCAATAAATTCATTTACCCGATTGTTGAAACAGAAAAGAAGTAGAACAGGTATATCTTCTAATACAATTTCAGTGTTTTCATTTAGTATATACAAACGGGATCAGAATATTTTATTCTTCAGACCGGCAAATTCAGAGCTGCGAATTTGGCGAAATATCGCTAATTTGGAAACTTTTTTTTAACTTTGTTAAATTGACAGAAATGTCGCCAAATTGATGAAAACGATGCAAATTAATGAAATTAAATTTGGTTTTTTAGAACAGGGTACTGACTTGATGTCTCGGTAGCATTTGTCGATTAGTCCATCCATCCTACTTATTAACATATTTAGCGAATGTTTTCAAATATCACCAAATTAATAAAAATGTTTGTAAATCCATAAAAATATCATAAAATTGATAAAATTGCGCTTAATAAATGAAATTTATTGTGTTTGGTTAGGGGATAGTTTTGTGACGATGTTTCGTCAATTTGTCCAAAATGGAACTATCAGTTAGTTCTACAGTCCCACTTGGAGTTAAATTTGGCGATTTTTTAAATTGTCGTTAAATTGACGAAATTATCGCCAAACCTTCGCATGGAAATACCATTATTCAGAGGATATTATTTCCATCAATTTATTTGAAGCAACTGATATCTTGTGGTTTAGCAACGGATGAAAATCCAATGTGTTGTGCGGCAAACGATTTTTATTAAATAATTTCCGATTTGAATAATAAATATATATAAACTATAAAATAAATTTCATTGACATTGCATTTTTGACTGGATAATATCAATTACGGTCTTCAGGTTTAAACATTATTATTATGGATATTTTTGGGGATTATTGGTTCAGGGATTATTGATATTTTCAAGTTATTATGCCATTGTTTTATTATGAAAAATATATCGTTGAAAAATATATCATATGAAAAATATATCATTGGGGGGCGCTGACTGAAGAGAAAAGTAAGAAAAATTCGATTTCTTGTCATTCTGAACTAGAGAGGTCGAGTCATTACAAAATATAAAAAAAAAGCTTTTCTTTCTACCTAGACCGCCCGACCTTTCCGATGGCGTAACGTATCTGTTTGGAAGGCCGGAAAACTGCTACCATCTCTAATCGAAACCTAGTATAGGTGGAAACCATAGGTACCATGCAACTCCCCCGCTTTGTAATGAAATACCTCCCCCCTTTTATTAAATTAATTCTTTCAAAATTCATATTTCGGAAACACCGCTTCAAAAATCCATTTTGTTCTCTCACCTTCGCACCTTCTAAATCAGGGGTGGCCAACCTTTTCAGCAGGCGGACCAAATTTCAGAAATAATATTTCCTGCCGGGCCACGCACCTAATTTTTTTTGTTGTTGTTAATTAAAGTAAACAAGTAAGCGTGAAACAGCTTCGACCACATCGTCGCTTCCCAATAGGTGAGATCGTGGTCATACGCTTGCCTGGTTTAATGTAAAAAAAAAAAAAAGAAATAGGTATATTTATTTTTTTTGAAGAAAATAAAACATAACTGAGAATCAACCATATTTATTAAACAATTTAAAAATATTTAAAAATGAGACATCTGACTTTGTTTCGCAGAACTAAGTGCATCAAAATTGATCTCGACTGATGTTGTTACTACATGCAAACAGTTTTCCAAATGAACATCAGTAATTCGTGTTTTCACTTGTTATTTGATGTGCTTCATGCGACTAAAAAGCTGTTCACACGCATAAGTGTTTCCAAACAGCGAAACCATCGACAGAGCATGTTTGTAAAACGCAGGATATTTATCCTTGTCCAAATACGTTTTATAGAACTCTTCCAAACCAACTTGATGGAATTTCTCCTTTTACTGTGTATCACAACACATTTCACAATGTTCCTTCTGTAATCTTCCTGGTAATAACTTCACGTCTACCGCGAAAGGCGTTGCAAATGCACAAAAAAAGCTCATAATGTTTCTTAAAATCCTGAAATCGGTTTTTAAATTCGAGGTTTAAGTCAGATATCAAAGAAGCGTATTTTTCCGCCGCCTCCTGTGTGACGTCTAGTTGCAATAACAATGTAGGAAAGTGAGTAAAGTTTTTTGTCCTCAACTGTTGTTCCTAAAGACCAAGTTTCATTTGAAATGCAGAAATATGATCATACATCTTATTAATTAATTGATATTTCCCTTGTAGACTAGTATTAACGTCATTTAGGTGGCTAGTTATATCGACCAGAAATGTAAATTCGCAAACCCACTCTTTGTCTTCAAACTCTGGGATACTTTTTGACTTGCTTGCAAAGAATGATTGTATTGCTGCAAATCAAACACTCTTTTCAACATTTTGGCATGGGTCAGTCATCTTACTTCTGCATAAAATGTAACGTCATTATAATCTGAGTCCAAAGACTTTAGAAATTCTTGGAACTGACGGTGATTCAACCCGTTCGACTTAATGAAGATCACTATTTTGATGACCACTTTCATGACATGGTCCATTTTGAGGGACTTCGAAGATAAATTCTACTGATGAATAATCCAATGAAAATTTAGCATTGAAGCATTATCGACTTTGGAGGCCTCATCTTCAATCAATTTTACTAAACCTTCGTGTTTCCCAACCATTGCTGGAGCACCATCCGTTGTTAAGCCCGATAATTTGTGAAGTTGTAACGAAAAGCGATTCAATGTCGATGTAACTACCTCTAACAAATCTCGTGACTTAGTAGTGTCCTTAAGTGGATACAGTGCAGCTAATTCTTCTGTCATTTTAAAATGGACATCAACACCCCTGATAAAAATTGCCAGTTGAGCAGTATCTGCCATATCTGTGCTTTCATCCAATGCTAGAGCATAAAATATAAACTCTGATGCTCAACTTTTCAAATTATCTTTAATATGTTTTCCAATGTCGTCCACACGCCTAGTAATAGTCTGACGAGACAGACTTATTTTTGAGAAATCCTTCTTCTTTTCTGGACACAGTATTTCAACGACGCTCTCCCCCCAAACATTCCTTAACCATTTCACCATCTGAATATGGCTTCGATTGTTTTTGCAAGTATCGTGGCTACTGCATAACTAGCTTTTACATAGCATGTTGACCCTGAATCCGCTCTAGTAAGTATCTTTTGTTGTGCATAATTTTTTTTTAAGTCATTTACTTGGTTTTGTCGAAATCGCCATTTGTACTTATCAAAGTTATTTGCATGTTCAGTCTCGTAGTGCCGCTTGATGTTATATTCCTTCAAAACAGAAACAGATTCGTTGCATATCAAGCATATGGGCTTTGTTTTAAATCCACGAAAAAATAGTTTATAGTCCATCTGTCTTGAAAATTTCTTAATTCTTCTGTGGTTCTTCTCTTCATTGGTCCAACGTCTTTACTAGTTGACGCCATGGTAGGTCTTCGTTTTTAACTGAAAAATAAAACACCACGGATAATACTGATTAATAATAATTAATTAATTTAAATTACATAAATAAAAAGTTTCAGGGTTTACTTACATATAGAATCGATATGGTGGACAGGATACTTGGTTAAAGTAGTTTGAACTCTTATTATAAATATGATATATATGTATTTTAACGTCGATCGCAAAATCTCTCCAGAGGAAGTGACGATAATAGAACGAAACTACAGAATAACACGGAACTTTGTCAAGCTGGACGGAAAGTACTTATGAGTATGAGCTCGATAGCGTTGCGAGCTTCCCGAAGACACCGAAGATCACAAAACACATATATCAGAAGTTAAAGTCTCATATTAAATTTTATCAACACCTAGCGTCGGACAAAAAACTAAGTAACCTTGAGTGTCAAATAGCGGAATATTTGAAATAGCTAAAATCTATGAATTTTTCCGAAAATGCGGAATATTTAAAATAGCTCAAAACCAATGAATTATTCCAAAAATGCGAGATATTTCAAATTTCTCTTAGCTATAATTTAAAAATATATCATACAAACGACTCATGATGTAATAATATTCTTTTGGTGATATGTGCAATAAAGTTAACATTTATGTTCATTTGACCTAGTTCCGCGGGCCGTAACATGACTCTCGGCGGGCCGCGTGTTGGCCGTCCCTGTTCTAAATTATACTTTCTATTTCGAATTTTGTTTTTGGAAATAAATTAATTCCCTTTTGATGGAAAGCCAAATCTTTCACTCCTTCTTCCTGGAGCCGTTCTGCGGAATATTTTTATATGGAAATATACTGGCGTTATATTTTCTTTCGTTATGAATGTGCTTAAGAATATTAAGACGCTTATGTCAGAATTCTGATGAATAGTTCAGCTGACGACAGACCATGGACGGGGAAGGTCACTTGTGCCCACGGGACAAGGGAATCGAAATTAATTACCTGGAATTCTAAATTAAATTTAATTATGAAATAATCTATAAAGACGCGATTTGAAAAGAAATAAGTTTTGATGGTGGAGATGAGATGCTTTGTCTTTAACGAAGGAATATCGGTATTCGAAAGCGTGATATCTTGTACACGCTCGCCATGTATAATAATTTTGTCATCAACGAGAAGGAATGTTAACGGTAATATCGTCTTGTGAATCCTGTCTAGCATTCAACAACCCATCATGTTATGAAATGAAAATAATTTGAATGCAGTTCAATAAATTGAGTGGAATAATTCTGGAAATGACTCTTGAATCTTCATTTAGCTTTGCGATCACCACTTCTACTTCCCCATGTATTCAATTCGTAAATCGTAAGCTGCATATCAACAGATCGATGTCACCTCAGCAAGTCTTCATATCTGTTGACCCGCCTGCCTTACTTGCACTCCACAAAAAAAAACACAACGCAAGTAACTATACGCCGTCACTGTTGGATCACGACCAAGAAACGAGTCTTTTGGGAGAAATGTGTTTGTTCAAGGCCTCACTCTGATTCAACAATTTTGAAGGATCACCTGGGATATTATGTTAGCAACCCACTACGCGTGTCTAGGCTATCTGAAATTTTCCCCCAAGCGATCCGTTACAGTACCATGCAATCCTTTCCCTAATTCATCACCTCTCGGAGAGACTTTTGGACTTACATATATATGGTGACCATACTCCGCGTAGAAACGCCGACATAGTTTTAGCCGGCATCGAAGATTGAACTTAGGACTACTGTATACAGTTCTCCCTCTTTAACCACTGGCGTTTCCTGTGTCAACATTTTGTTTTTGTGTCTAATAAAGAGTAAACAATGTGCACTATTATAAAATGAGTAAAGTAAGTAATTTAAGTCAGAAAAATATACGCTATTGTTTAAGAGTTATCAGAATACGTTTCCTGAATATTAGAAAATAATATATTTTGCCACAGGAAGAGCAATGCATCTTGAAACAATCAAATGATATAAATGAAATTTAGTATATTTATTTAAATTGATAACAGAAAAAAAAACTATTAATTTTCAACTAGATAGAAAATACAAAAATAATAAAAAAAGCTCTATGTAATTGTTTTTCCATAATAAATTAAATATATAGAAAATATTAATTTGTAACGAAAGTCATGTTTCCCTTTTAAAATCTATTAATCTGTAGCTAAAATCATGTTTTCTACTAAAAATGTTTTTAACTGTATAAAAGTCATACTGTCTGCTTAAATTATATTATTCTATAGCTAGAGTCATATTTATTCTATAGCTAGAGTCATGTTAATTCTATAGCTAGAGTCATGCTTAAAATGTATTAATCTGTAGAAAAAGTCATGCTACCTGCTTAAAATGTATTATTCTTAAGCAATAGTTGTGTTGTCTGCTTCCAATTTATTATTCTATAGCGAAAATCCTGTTGTCTTCTTAAAATACGTATATTAATCTACATCGTTGTCTGTTTACAATTTATTAATCTATAGCAAGAGTCATGTTGTCTATTTAAAATGTAATATTCTTTAGCGAAATTCATGCTGTCTGCTTAAAATGTATTATACTGTATTATATACTGTATTAAAACGTGTTATACTGTAAACGTCCTTAAACTTTATTTATCTGTCGTGAAAGTCATGTTGTCTGCTTAAAATTTATTAATCTGTAGAAAGAGTCATGTTGCTAGTTTAAACATTATTAAACAATAGTAATGCTGGCTGATTCAAACTTATTAACCTTTAGAGAGGGTCATGTTGTCTGCTTGAAATCTATTATTCTGTAGCATTGTATGCTTAAAATTTATTAACAGGTAGCAAAAGCCATGTTGTCTATTTAAAATTTAATAATATTTAACGAAATCCAAGTCGTCTGCTTAAATTTATTCTACTGTACACAGGTAGAGTTGTCTACTCCGAATTTATTTATCTGTCGTGAAAGTTATGTTGTATGCTTAAAATTTATTAATCTGTAGAATAAATTATGTTATCTGCTTTAACTTTATTAATCTTATATAATAGTCATGATGTATGCTTCAAACTTATTAACATATCGCGAGATCCGTGTTGTCTGCTTAAAATTTATTAACTTATAGCAATATTTATATTTTATACTTAAAATTTAATAATCTTTAGCGAAATTCATGTCGTCTGCATAAATTTTTTTCGACTGTACAAAAGTAATGTTGTGTAGTTAAATTTTATTTATCTTGTAAATCATGCTGCCTGCTAAAAATTTATTAATTCATAGTTAAAGTCATTTGCCTGCTATATCATGTACTAATATGATTCTTAAAACATCAAAAAATATCCGATTGGATACAAAGTTTGCGGCAAATCCAACTTAATACAAACATGCAAAGGAAATGGAAATCAAAATGTTTCTTTTGATGCTGTATATTCTTACTTTCTGAAACGAAATGCTTCATTTAAAAGTCAATGGGGCATATTTTATCTCAAAATAATCGAGAATATGATTACTCTTTAAATCAGAATTGACGGAAACCACTCAGCATTACATAAGATGGTCGGTTTTGATGAAAATTTCTTTCATCGCAGATATAAACTTTTAAATGTAATTTCAAATTATATGAATATGTTTAAAAATTTGTTTTTTAATTTTCAATTTCAAAGGATTAAATTTATTTACAATTATGGAAATACGTTTTACTGATATGAATTTGAAATATATAGGCCAAATAATAAAATTGAAGTGAAATGTATTAATATCCGCTAAATATCTTATATTTTTGGTGATAACTTATTTTCTTTTATAACTGCTAATTTCATTGTTTTGCATTCATTCTTAATGTAGTTTCCTTTGGATAAATTTGTGAAAATGATGTTGAATACTAAGATTCAAGTCCACTGAATAAAACAGTAACTTTAATATAGCTCATAATTTATCGATCAAGAAACATTTTAGCTTGCCATTTCTGAACGGCAGTAATAAAATAATAATTCACTGCAATAAATCTTTAAATATATATTTTTTTAATTTGAAATTAATCTTCTTCAGTCTAAAACATTGAAATATTTTACGTATACCAGAATATTTAAATATCTAGTTTTATTTCAACGTTATAGTCAATTTGAAAATGTTACAATTACTGGATACAATTGCCTAGCGTGTTTGTGCTTTTTCAGATCTTTCTGAAATGCACATAAAAGGCTGATTTTTTTGCTTCTTTTATTATCAACCATGTGGCAAAATGTATCAGGGCCAAATTTTCGATTCCCCATAGGAGGCAGAGAAAATTAGGTTTTCTACGAAAAGTCTTTTTAAGTTCTCTTAAACCTCTCCGTTGCTAAAAGGCTAAATCTTTGTACACTTATAATATCGAACACGGACTGTTGCCTAATGGAGTCGAAATTTCGATTCTCTCCAAGCCACTTAAATTTCAAGTCACTGAAGGACTGATTGATGGACTGGAAATATATTTTAAAAATTCCATAAATTTTGCTTCATGCGGGGGGGGGGGGGTGTTAAAATTCGACTGCGTTAGGTTCTGTCCGACGGTTGATATTAAGGTTTCAAAACATACAGGTTGATGCAACCGCCATGTTGAATCCAACCGGTCCAGTCCGTTATCATCTGTCTATGCTATTTCATCATCTGTCTATGCTATTTCAATGATGCTCGCGTGTTCCATTGCTGACATTTAATACGTAATTTTGCTGTACAATAGATGCTTCTGCTTTAAAAAATTGTACCAATCATTTCAGAAAATTGTCTGGAATGTTTGGATTTTCTTGAGATCCCATACAAAAGGCAATAAAGAAATAATTTTATTTTGCCATGTACAGTTATCGCTTCAACTGGGAGTCAAGATGGATGCTGTTGGGCCAGCCTGTATATTTAGGAGCTTTTGTCGATACTATAAATGTAAAAAATTCAGCCTTTTAAGTTTTATATATGTGAATAAATACATCAAGATCTGTCCAATGGCCGATACCATAAGTGTGCAAAGATTGAGTCTGCTAGGTCACCAGAAGGGCTTCTGGTAGTTTAAAATAGATTTTTCGAGTCTTGGAAAGCCCCAATTTTCCATCCATAGGAGGAGAGTAAATCTAAAGTTTGAGTCCGATAGGTTCCGAACCGTATTCAATACTATAAATGTACAAAATTTCAGTTTTTTAGAGATCATTAAAAGACTTCTGGAGGGCCTCAAAAGTCAAAGCCGCGTTAAACACGTTAGACAACTATCTGTAAGTGACAAGGGCGAACATCGTTCACAGTTTTGTTAGAAATCTCTAAATTTATTATTTAAAAAATCTTATATTTATTTTGTATGGCAACAACTACTGATTAAAAAATGACACTTTTTCAGCAATTCAGTAATCTGTCTAGCTGCTACAAAGATATGGTGCCAGCAAAAGTACAGTTGTACAATTGGCATCACGTATAGTCCTATACTACGCATAGACACTTAATATAACACTTGTCAAAAATGTTAATTATTTATAATCCAAAATAGAAGAATGTCATCAGTGACATGACATTTTCGATGTTGAAATGACGTTGTGTCTTTATTTCAAAATTTTCTGGCATGTTCGTTTATCTTTCATTGGGGAATAACCTTCAAGAAGGAACCTTTTTTTTTCTAGTTTACTTCAGTTTTTTAAACCTTTAAAAAATGAAATAACTATAATGAATCTATAAAATTATATTTCTAATTAGATTTTGTAAATGCCTTTTTAAACAATATTTCATTATTAAATTGCAATCCTTAAAGATTTCTCCATTTTTCCCCCAAGCGAGTTATCTTGCCAATGATAATTTTCCTTCCTTTCTTCTTCTATAAAAATGCTTTGTTTAATTTTTATTTTCTGTACCCTCTATTACTTTCCCTGTAGTATATGGCAATGTATAGGAAAGGTATTAGAATCATATCGAAAATCGCAACTCAATCTTTCAACGGATCTACACGTTTTGTGACGACTCGAACACGAAAAAAATTTGTTTTAAAAGACAGTAAATCAGAAAGCAACATAAAAAAATCTCATGTGGACAGCACATGACTTTACTTAGATAATGCAATGAAATTACTACTTTTACAATAAAAAAATAGGTTTTTCTTATAGTAGATAATTTATATTCTTTCCGAAATATTGAATTTTCGTCAATTAGTCGTCATTTTCATTTATTTCGTGTCATTTTTATCCATTTTGCGAGATTTTCGTTAATTTGGCAACATTAAAAAAGTCACCAAGTTGGCGACATTCCGCCAAATTCGGAGCCAAAATATCGTCAATCGCTATGGACGGAGAAATACGTTATTCTTCTAGCAGATAAATAACTATTGGCGTTCAAATACAAAAATATTACTTAATGTATTTTTTCTCATGAATGGAACAAGCTATATCCACGAGAATGATGTCACCCAATTTATCGCATGGTATTACATATGAAAAGTCAACATGCTTCTCAACAGTTAACATATTTTTTTTTAATTTATAGGATTTTTGATAAATTTACTTTAAAAATGTGCAATATCTCGAAAACGTTTCATGCTAGCGTTCTAAAGTTTATGTCAATTGTTTTCTAAGGAGAAATTACATAAGAAATGGTTATTTGCGTAACTTTATTGAGGGTTTTGATTTTTTGATGATTTTTTCAAAATTTCACTCGAAAATTTAAGGGGGTTCTGAACATTCGATTACATTTAAAAATAATAAGTTCCCCGTATTCACGGATTGTGATTTTTGTTCCAAATTTCATTTGAATCTTTCTATTTATTCATGAGATATCGTCTCCACAGGCTCAATGACGCACCCACACGCACAGACACACACACATACTTTCATACACACACACACACAGACATCACCTCAATGTTTGATTTGGGATCAGGGATACTTGAAACGTGTTCTCTCGTCAAAACTCGAATTCGAATTTTCGACCCCGTCACAATACTTTCCTTACATTATGTATATAAAGAAAGAAAAAATGATTGGCTGAATTGTTCTTCATGATTAATTTTTTTCTCTTTATGCAGGTATTAGGTATATTACACCCTGGTATATTAGATATATTACACCTCTTTTTTGCACCCATTCCTCTTTTGGACTTCGGGTTTGTTGGTTTTCTTGCACTGATGAAGGGGATCTAACGCATCATCGAAACAGCTGCATGCTACATTATTTGCCTTATTTATGCTTATACGTTGTTTAATCTATACTGTATTTTATTAAAATTTTGTTTTTATATTTTACTTCGGCGAGTAACTTTTTTTAGGTTTCAAAATATAATGCGCTCGTTTTGCTAAACAAAATTTCCTAAATTTTGACCACCAGTTTGGTTTGAAACACACATACTTTTATATAAGTTATTATTTATTTTTTTCAAGCCATATAGAAATAAAATCATTTCAACTTTTCCCATGTTTATCCAAATATAACTCGCACCACTAACATATATGTTGTCTAATTTGTAATAAGTGGATATAGGATACATACATACCACTGAATAAATATCAATAGATACATTTTCCGCCCACGCAAACATATACAGATATGTCACGACAAATGTAAATTTAGTTTTGTTTCTGGATCTCCCATCCATACAAATCCGTCAAAAATGTGATTTTGAATACTGTTACATTACACTTCTTGCAAGGAAAGTAATTATAGAATTCTTGTCAGGCACATGCGTAATACATTTGTCATTTAAAATTTTTTACGCGATGCACAATGCCATTACTGGCAAGGGATGGTGGACGTTAGATTGACGTTAATCCTTTGTTTAGAATTGACATATTTATGCAGCTTACATAAGCACAAATATGTCAGAAGAAATAACTCGTTACATCACAGATGTTTGTTGTTTGTTATTCAGGTTTATTTTCTACGTAGGAATAAAATTATTGCATTCTATTCCTATTTTATAAATTAGATAAAAGTATATGATTATAAGTAAATAATTTAAGGGATTTTAATGTCGTATTTACAAATTTGTAAATTAAAGGGCTGTTTTAATAGCACTTTCCTTGCGGCGAAAACTTACAAATGGAGTTTTATTTTATACTGATTCTATCATAACTAAGAGAGTTTTAATGTATTTTGTAATGACTGATTTTTCTGAATAATGATTTAGTTTTGGAGTTAAATTTAAATATTTAGTGCCATTTAGAAGAATCGTACATCGCTCTATTTTGGTTCTTAAATAGCCAGCCACCGATGTCTGAGGCGTCTTATAGAAAACTACTTGAAACTTTTTGAAAACTTTCTGGCAAAATAGCATTGAATGAAACAAAAATTAGAGAGTACCGATTTTGAAATTATAAGAATATTTAACGAATTGCCCAATAATCAATTACACCGCAACAAGAGATCTACGTTGAAAATTATAAAAAATATTTAACGAATTGCAAAATAGCTAATTAAACAATAACATGAGATAGGTTGCAAATATAAAATTACTTATTTTACAAAACACTAATCCTTCTTTTACAAAAATCAATTTAGTAAAATTAGTAACTAATTTAATAAGGTTTTAAAATAATGCTTTAAAACTAAGAAAGTAATTGGAGCACAAGACTCAACAAAAATTAGCACTTTACATTTGACGTAATCAATAGATACTAGAAAAAAACATGGTTTTGAATGGACTGGCGCATATGAGATATACGAGCTGTGAAAGTTTTGAATAAAACTAAAAAAAAATTATACAAATAATAAGTATAAAATTACAATAAAAATACCTATAACGAAGTATAATGAAATTAATTTCAATATTTGAGAATCCTAATATAAAAGACCCTATAAGTTTTAGAATTTTAATATTAAATTAAACAAGTACAATGTAAAATTAAACGAGTACATGAAAACAATAATAATCAAGCAACCCGTATTTAATAATAAATCGCAAAAACGTATTTAATAATAAATCACAATTATTTATTTAAAAATTGCTGCTTGTTTGTAATTTGTACGAATCGTAGTGAACATAGACAGTTTAAAAAATGCACATTTCACCCTGTTACAGTTCGTTTAATTTTTAAAATTGTGATTCTGCACTTTATGCAATTTTGTGTATGTGCAAAATTTGCACCTTCCTACATATTGTAGTTTTTGAGTAAAATGGATCACAACATTCAGGCAGATATTGATTTCGCATCGTAAGTAGAATGGATTTCGTAGACTGGATTTCGCTTTTCTCGTTCATAATAACGTATAGTCCTCATGAACAACATATGATTTGTAAGAAAGATAAAAATTACTGCGACACTTCATAATCTCTTCTTTTCCCATTTGTTGGTGTGATTCATAATAAGCACTAATCGACACTCCCCAACATACTTGTCTATTATTTCAACAACGTTCATCGTTAACATCTTCTTCGACCATTTTCTGAAATGAAATGTTATATTTTAACCATTTAGAGCGAAATATAAAATTCTGAGTGATATTGTAATTTTACAGAGACGTGTATATTTTTAAGCTCCACATTTTTATCTGAGTTGGCGTTCCTCCTAGGATTTGACTCGGAATACAACGTCGATTTCGTGCACAAGCTCATTCAGTGAGAAACATGTTTGTCTTAATTCTTCTAAGATCTCCGTTTCGTTATCTTCTTGTACACTGTAAAACATTCTGCAGCTTTTGTTCACGTTTTTAAGCTACTTTGTTAACGATTTAAGCAAACGAATATGTAAATTAAATTATTAATTATTATATGTAAATTGAACCTCAACAAATACATACTAAAAATGTCCTGTGAACATAGTATGATATACAGGATAGTTAAAAAAATCGGTCAAACTTTACGAGGTATACACCAAACTAATCAGTTTTCGTCACTGTTTACCGGGTCGGAAATGTTATATCCCTATTTTTGTAAGTTCATATTTTCTATTTTAAATGCCTTTTTCAAGCCAAATGTAAGTGTAAAATTCTGGCTTAGAATTCGTCTGCGAAAGTAAATCCGCATTTCATGTTCGTGACATTCGCCTGGAAGAGAGAGCCGTTAGAAGTACGTGCATCAGTTTATAATCTGTTTTTATTATTTGTTCATAAAGGCGCTATTGGGGGGCTTTATAGTGAACCCGAAGAGGTGAGGCGAAAACACAAGAATTATTTAGAAGTTATAAAATGACTATTTAATAAACAATAATTACAGTGATGGCTCAAAAGTGCGACTGCCAACCTGAATGCATGTCTCACAGTGTGGATGGAGTGATTGGCGAACTGTCTCGAACAGATCAGGCATATTGCGTACTTCAGCAGCAGCGGTCGAAATTCTGGAGGCGAGCTTCTCTTCAGATTCAAGGGGAGTGTCACAGACGAGACTCTTGAGATATCCCCACAAAGACACAACAGAGCGGGCAATCGACCTCTCAAATGTTGGAGCTGTGAATAACTATTTGCTGCAAACTGATAAGGCCATACATTCGATGTTATGAAAATTTGCATATGGCTTCTTATTATTCCCCAGATGAAATTTACATGTGTGGTTTGTTTTTTCAACTAAAAAATAACAACTTGCAGAGATAATAACAACTTGCGGAGCGACCGCTTTCCAATGTGAAAATGACCAGTTAGGCCTTTATATTTCATTTTAGACCTTGTAAACTTCGACGAATATTGCTTGGTTTGATGTGTACTAACACCTCGTAAAGTCTAGCCCATTTTTTTAATCACCCTGTATATAGCAATATAATTGTGCATAGAACTACACAGTTTAGTGATGAAAATGACATAATTAATCATAGGCACTCCATTTATAAAAATAAAAGATCAAACAGCATATATTCAATTGTATGAATATCTTTATATGCATTCAAATTGTATATTTTCAAAAATGTTAATTCCATTCCTTTTTTAAACAACATCCCAATTAGATAATGTATATATTTCTAATTCGGCAATCTGGTTATCAGAGAAAAATGTTATTAACTCTACTAATAATTTTAGAACACATGGTAAGAGTATTTTACCCTATAAATAGTGCAACTACCTGGTGTCGTGATTAAAATGCCGTAAATAACTATAGATCCTTTAATAGTAAAAATGAACGATCTATCCAAACTGTATATCTTTGAAAATGCGAATTCAATTTTTTTCCATAACATCATAACTATATTATATACGTCTTACCAATTTGCTTATCTGGTAATTCGGTTTACTGCTAGTGACACTTCTAGTAATTCCGGAGAACATGGAATGAGCATTTTAGCCTTAAAAATGTGAATTCCATTTTTTCTTTTGACATAACATCACATTCATATAATCAAACATAAATGAAGATTTAGAACGGTTATCAATACCTTCACAATTTAGATATCTAGCTAAAATAAAAATCCTGAAGACATGACATCAGTATCGTAACCTTCAAATTATTTAAGTACAACTTTCTAGTATCGTGATCAATACACCGTAAGTAACCATAGATCCTGTAATAGTAAAAATGAAAGATCTATCCAAATTATATATCTTCCAAAATGCCAATTCCAAACTTTTTCCCGAAGAACAAACACAACTGCGTTATGTATGTCGTCCCATTTAGGATACTAAGCTGTAAGATAAGGTAAGATTGCATCTTCAGCTTTCGTGGCCGCTTTCATTATAAAGAAGGCTGATACGCAAATTCCAAGCACAACCAAAGAGTGGAACACGAAAAGAAACATGCTGTATACAATGCCATACGAAAACATTATGCGTACTATAAAAACTTTATAGCCGTACAGAAATAACACAATCATTCTGTAACAAAGTACGAAAAATATTGGGGCACAAATAGCGTCATCAATCTGATTACCAACATGTATCATATTTTCATAGTGACCTACCATGCGATGCTTGTTTTCATACGCATGTATGAAATAATGTACGGCAATTTCATACATTATGTGTATTGTTGTATAACCGAATGAAATAAAATATACAGTTGTAAACCACGATGAGTGAATTATTAAATTATAGATTGTTAATATTAAACACATTGTCAACTTCAAACCCAAATATACGAGGAGGAAATAATTGTTTGGTGTAATTTTGTAACAGTACCTCGAAGCATATCGCAAGTTACTGTAGCAAACGTATGACTGAGGTATGCTACAAACATACTATAAAAAATTTTTATTTTTGTTTCACAACTTGAGATTATTTAGGTGCAATAAG
This sequence comes from Amaurobius ferox, assembly GCA_951213105.1. Taxonomy (NCBI): domain Eukaryota; kingdom Metazoa; phylum Arthropoda; class Arachnida; order Araneae; family Amaurobiidae; genus Amaurobius; species Amaurobius ferox. The sequence continues at coordinate 69,879,643 of OX578147.1, forward strand.
ACAGATCACAAATCTCCTCTTTTGGCTAATATATTAAGTCGTAATGAGATATTAAGTAGCTGTTTGATTTTTGACACTATTAAGAATTTTACTCCAAAAGAAAAATCCATAAATACAAAAACAGATATGAAAGCAAAAACTTGAAGAAACAAGACTCTATTTCAAAATATTTTAGCACATGTTAGCATCAGAAGTTTTTTATTATTATTATTAATTTCCGTTTAGCTAACAAGAACATGGCATCCCAGACAGTTTAACATTGTTAAAATGTAATTGAGTGTTTTTTTAACTTCTCTAATATACATACGACTGTGAACTCTCTTGACATTTTAGATTTTAAAGGGCAAAACCACTCCGAAGTATTAATTTTTCCGTCCGGAAACGATACTTAAAGCACATAGAAATACAAATTAAACAAATAGGAATGGTCTGATCATATTCGTTAATTTAAGTACAAAATGTGTTCTTATGTACTGCAAAAACTGACTTCTGAAGATTATAGAGATACATATTTAGAGAAAAAAATAACCAAGATGAATCTTTTGATATTTAAATTTAATTAAAAAGGAAGTTTCAAGTGGAAGGGAAATCATCCAGTTACTACAAATCATGTTTTTTTTATAAATTCTCTAACATACACACGGCTATGTACCTCGCTTAATATTGTAGTTTCCACAAGTAAAAACTTTTGATTCAGCAATGGTAACTATTAATTTGTGTTCGAAAACGAGATGTTATTAATAAATAAATTTAATTTCTACAAATAGAATTGCTCGATCCCATTCGTTAATTTATGCATGAAATGCGATGGCATGTACCAGGAATACTGGCTTCAAAATATTATATAGAAATAGTAACTTGTAAAATATGCCCAAGTCACATTCGTTGTTATATAATATTAATTGCATAATGGAGTTTTATATAAGAAAGCAGATCAATTAGTTAAATACACATAATGAAAAGTGCTAGAGATGAAGACTGTTGCTTTAAATTCAATGACGGTTAAAGTATCACTAACTAGAGAGTAATGTACATATGCATATACCATTTATACAAATAAGAATTGTTTGATCACTTTCGCTAAGTACAAAATGTGGTCGTGTGTAACATGAACACGGGCTTCAAAAGTTTAGACAGAAATAGTAACTTGTCAGAAATGCTTTAAAGTCTTTGTTATATAAAATAAATTACAATATGAAGTTTCACATAAGAAAACAAATATTTCAGTTAAAAATACACAGCAAAAAGTGTTAGAGATGAAAACTATACACTGATGTTGATTTCAATTCAATAACTGTTAAAGTAGCACTAATTAGAGAGTAATGTACATATACTTACCATTTTTAGAAATCGGAATTGTTTGATCACATTCGTTAAGTACAAAATGTGGTCGAGTGTACCAAAAACACTGACTTTAAAAGACTAGAAATAGTAACTTCTTAAAAATTCCCAAGTCAAATTCTTTGTTATATAAAATTAATTACAAAATGAAGTTCCACATAAGAAAACTAAGAGTAAAAAGTGAAAGAGTATTAAGAAATAAAAAAGACTCACAAAAATAGTAAAATGATCTGACTCTTAACAATAAAAAATATTACAAATATGACTATATGATAGACAGGAGAGTTTTTTTGTTGATAACATCTTTACAGATATAATATACCACTGTTGAAATAACATCATAAATTATTTTGTTTGAAGGATAAAACCATCTTTCCTCTTTTGCTTATGAAAGGTTTCTTGTTGGAAAAATAATCTGTGCCTCGGTCGTTTTGGTTACAGTCGATGAATAATTACAGTTAACAATATGCTAGTGTTTATAAGTACGGAAGAAATCCCTTGATATCAGCTATGTTGCTCGGAAATCTATGGTATCTGGAACAAAATATTTTATATTATTCGTAAAAAACAATTTTTTTTTAGAATAAAGAAAACTTATGGAATGTTTTGAGATGTGACGATTTGAGCTTTAAAGTAAATTGTGCAAAACGTATGTTTTTCGTACTTAAGTGGTTTCTACCTGCTAGTTTGCCTTTTTGATATGGACGTTAAAATGACATGAAAACCCCATAAACATTATTTTGCGTAATGCTTGGGGATTATATTATTGACAATAGAGGCAATTGGTATTTACAAGTAGCAATTACTGGAGCATGAGGCATCAACAATAACATTTCATTTCATACCACGCAGAAAAAAGTGAACAACAATGATGCCAAATATATTTTAAAATGTTCTATTAAAATAGATTTAGACCAACAAAAGTTTGGAAATCACTTAGTTGAAGAATCGTTTACATGTTGAATCATTAAGTTGAAGAACTTGTAGTTAACCTTTAATTAGAATTTGCAATGCGAGTAAAAGGCACGTTTGGTGAAAGTGCACTAAAGTTAAGATATATTTTCAAGTAATTGATAATGATAGCACGTAATTCACATATTTTCTTTAGCTCGATTTAAGAAGAAAATTATGAATTACATACCAAATAAAACAACTGATTGCAATGTCTAAAAATTTTAAAAGTTCTTCATAAGATGTCATTTTCTTGCTTCTAATAGAGGATATATTCTATTTAGAAGATTATTCCAAAACATACTATCAACCTCTTAAAGGGGTGCTTTAAGAAACCCATTTCCTCTTTCGAAAATACATTTTCTTTAAGTAGAGTTCTACTTTGAAAATTGGTTGCACATATGATTTGTGATCCCAGCGAATAATTTGTCACCGTGAGAAAAATCGAAATTAATTTATTTTGAGGCTCAGATAAATATTGATTACACAAAGTCTATAAGAATTCAAAATTTGGGCAGAGTATTATTATGTAAATTCAATAAGTTTTCATCGATTATATAAAAAAGTTGTTCATCTTACATGTAATAATAGAAAGTTCCTAATCCATTCTTTTGAAGAAATGAAACTGGAAGTAACTTTTTACATACGCGTCATAAAATATATAGTAGGTATTGTTATCTGGGATATTAAATTTTTTAAATACCTATTATTTCTTTCAAGTTTAACACATGATCATTAATAAAGGACGTTTTTAGCCTTTAAAGTGCATGATGCGGTAGCTAGTTACTGCATTATAGATACACAAAAATTGTTGAAAATGAAAAAAAATGTATCGACTTATAGAATACATGTTTTAAGAAATCAAAAACTCAAATTCGTTTTCCATTTAATTGGGAATACGCGCCAATCAAGCTATATGAGTCTTACTTCTTACTCTATAAAATGCTCAATGTCTAAATGTGAAATATAAAATAGCAGATATACCCGACGTTGTTCATGATTTAAAATACTTATACATTCTAAACGCATTCATGTCGCCTTCAAAATGTCTTAAAAAACAAGAACAATAAAACACTAGTGAATGCACTAATGAAACTCATAATTATTTGTCATACAACTTATATATCCAAAGTTTATTTCCTATTTTCTCATCAAATTCAAATCAAATATAAGTACTCCTGTGATACAGTGGTAATAAAAGACATTCAGATTCTACAAGTATGCAAAAACAGCCTTAGATCAGTTTTAGGATGGGACAGTCATTTATGGCCAATGAATTTAATGATGACACCTTATGGCACGGTAGTTTCGTGCATAAAGTGTCACCCAAGCATGGCCGCAGGGACTAAAGGAGACTCACCAATGGAAAACAGGGACAGCCCCGTGAGTCAATGAGAAAACATATCACGGATATACGTATGCCAATGGGAACAATAGGATAGCCCACAGAGGACCTTTGTACAACTTAAATGAAAATAGTTCATTCTATCATTTTATTCTACTATAATGTTCCTCTGACTTCGAGTGTGAAGTGACATTGACTTATGATGTTGGCCTGAAAATATGATGAGAGCAAGAGCTCTTAAAAATGTGTTATGTGCAGTTTTTCATTAGAAAGCTCTGTTATACGTCAGGACAAAGAGTCCAGGTCCAATGAGGGGCACCAAAGATGAACCAGAAATATGTATGTAATATTTGAGGAAAATAATTGAAACTAGACTATAAAACAGTATATATTTCATTAATCAGTAAATTTGCGTCTTTAAATTATTCTGTAAGAATAATATTGGTAACTGACGATTTTGTAAATATATTATATAATGATGAATTTAATCTGGAGCAAGTTAACATAAGTAATATTTTAATAAATTTGGATTTGACCAATTATATATCTTTATTGCGTAAGTGAAAATAATTATGCATATTAATCATATTAATCCAGTTGTGTGTGTGTGTGTGTGTGTGAATTTCAGATAACATCGGGCAACACCGGAATAAATTGGCGGTTTATCACAAAGGTAATGTACTATGTTAAATTCACTGTCACGTTCTAAGCTTACCCATAATCGTTTTATACACCACAAGTTCTTAATGTGAACACTTCTTAAAAGTAACAATGAGAACATTTTTATTATGAAATAATTTTGAGAAATCCCCACCCCTATACCAATTGCAAATGTAGATTCATTTTGTGTTTTAATCTATTTCCGAAAACAGTAACTGCTAAGTTTCTGCATATTGGAAGTTTTTTACTTTAGTAAATCGCCTATATCGTCATCGCTATATGCATTTTCAGCAACCCAAAATGGACGATAAAGTATCACACGCGCAAAATAGGGACATATTCTGCACTAAAGTATTGAGAGTTATACCACACTAAATTAGAAATATAAGTTATCTTCAAGATTTATGCCTAAATTATAATTTTTTTAATCTATGGTGCTTCATATACATATTACTCATTTAAAAAGAGCTTTCTGTCATTAAAAGATTTTTAATTGTTTTCATAATTGTATCAAAATATCCTAAGGTTCAATTAAATAACATGCTGTTTTCATTATTTGTACATTTTAGTTTTTTTTAAAATATTTTATTTATTTTTATTTATTTTACATTTGATATTTACATTCAATAGAAGAAAACATATGTGTAAAATCTTTGAATAACATTGCTTAGAAATAAGAGACATAACATTTTCTGTCTCAGATCCCATTAAATAGCTGTTGAATGTCATTACCCTTTTAAAAGATAGTCTCTAATTATTTAAGTGACTTTTAGAGTACTTTCTAATTAGTATTTGTGAAAATGCTGGATATTTCAGCATATTTATACATATATTGTTGTGGAACAGTAATAAATGTATTTTAGCCATTAGTAATATGCTTATCAATAAGTAAAATACACTTTGTGCAAAGAATAAGGAAAACTTGAGCAACGTATGCACTCATATTATTTTATAATTTCTGGTTATATAAGTTATGTTTTCTTTAGCATTATGCTACCGCGTCGACAATAAATATAACCTATTTAAGTTTTATTTTCAAAATACACCACTTAACAACTGGGGCCAACGGCCGTACCGTGCTGAAAACACCGGTTCTCGTTAGATCACCGAAGTCAAGCAGCATCGGGCGCGGTTAGTACTTGGTGGGTGACCACCTCGGAACACCGCGTGCTGTTGGCCATCTCGGGTGCGGTATCCCCGTGGCACGCTACCACAAATGCCGCCGTGTTCATGCGGAGTACGATCACGTTAAACATGTGGGTCCGTAAGTCCTTCCGAGAGGTTGGTGGTAGGGGAAGGAGGGTACGGTCCCTGTGGATGCCTCCCCCACTGGGCTCCGGTCTAAATTGGGTGGCACTTCCCGGCCGTCCACACAGTTACCTTACACCTTTCTGGTAGGTCGGACGGTCTGGGTCTCAACAACAACCACTTAACAACTGTTAACGAATTTTATAAAATTTTACTCTCTCCTTTTGGATAAATATAATGTACTGGGTTAGTTTTTGCTATCACTTACTATGTATTTTTGAAGTAGAAAATATTAGCATGAATTGAAATATGATTTTGCAAATTACAAAGCATTTTGTTTCGGAAATTGAACCGCCACCAATAATATAAAAATAATTGAATAAGTATTAGAGTATGCATTAGCAAATACTATTACTGTATAGATCAATAAATGATAATGCAATCAGTGACAAGAGACCTTGGAAGCTAAGATGATTTTAATTATTTCCCTTAAGAAAAAGTAACTGACGTCGCCGCCGCTGTTTGCCAAATTTCTCGATCCTCGTGTTTCTCCGTTTTGTACCACAAAAACCACATCATACACAAATATAAAATATTGTGCACTTGTAGAGAAAGGTTTAGAGAACACTCTAAAATAAACTGTTATGAAGTATAACATATTATTTGTACTTAATGCAAATACGTTTCATGCCTCGGGTTAACCGCAGGAATGAAAGGGGGCGGGAGTAGCAATTACTCAATGTAAGTAATGTATATGGTAAATACTGCTATATAGATGCTTCATCACAGACAAGATGGGACAGTTTGGCGCCATGGTTTGAATGGTTCGAGACAGTAGTTGTAAATTTTGTAAAAAGAGAACGTGTAACAAATGTCAAATTGTAAAACTACAAATCTCTACAAATTTATAGCTCCTGTCAGATGTAAGCCCACTTCGGGGCCCGGTCTGGGACCTCCCGGCTGTGGGAATCCCTCTGGTCATCTATTTCTATTGGAGCGCATAAGAAATGAGTGTCACTACGCAACCCAATAAATTGGTTGGAATTGGAACCGTCCTTTACTCACACATAGGTGAAATACCGAATAAGAGGACGGAGTGGCGTGTACGCCAAAATTGCGGCGCCCTTTTCAAGATGTAAAGAGACTCAATTTTCGAAAAGGTTAACCTTTGTCTTACGGCGGTCCAACAGTTGTACCACTGAAAATCAACTGCTGTACCAGTCTTTTACACCCAAATTTTTCTGGGAAATGAGGAAAGCGTCTATTGTACCCAGTTGAGTGCCTTTAAGAATGCCTGCAGCCCTTCCTTCAAGTTTCTGAAGGGGGAACGAGTTACGAACAAAAGACAAGATCGTTGAAGGTGTTTATTTAGAGAGGTAGAATTTTCAGTTATTTTGACGTTCTGGAGTTGAAAAAATGGATTCTTGGAGCCGTAACGTAAAGGTTAAGTCAGATTCCATTTTTAGTTGAGAAAGCGAGGGCCTCATCTTTCATAACGCACCCCGATTGCGGATCGAGCCGATCCAATTCCTGCAGTCGACGGTAAACGGGACATCCTCATCTCGGCAATTTCTGCAACGATAGTTATCAGAATCTATCGCAGAGGCCAGAATCCGAGGCAATAGATGTGGAGCATTATCTACTATCGTAGAGCTCGTCTATCGACGTAGGTTGATAACGTCAGTGTTTGTTATCCCGTAGAACCAACTGAAGTTGACCCAGTTGGTGTTCATAACCGTAATCGGGCAGCCGCGAAGGAATTTAGTTCTTGCTTCACCTCCCAGGCAACTTATGCAACAGGCAACCCTGGCCTTCAGCGACATTTGAATCGCCAGAGATTAGCCAGGATCTGGACACACGGGCGGGACCTGACATCAACAGGTAACTAGGCGTAGAAGAACAGCGGACTGTTATCCCCAACTCCATCATGATTCATGATGAAATATCGAGCCGGCGTCATCTCCGAAATCCGTGTGTTCCCATAAACTGAGCGATCGCGCATACCTGGACCTCATCGCTATGGATTGTGAATTATCTAATGTTGGATTACAAGCCATCTCATCTGGGTTCAGGTATCGTAATATTTAGGTTCAATTGTGATGTAATGTGTTATTTGTGCAATAATATAATCAAAGTGTCAGTATAAAATTAAGATGTGGGAATTTTACCGTACTGCACAACTTGTATTTAAATCAATGAGAATTTGAAATTAGTCCGTACACCTCCATCAATGAGAATTATCGTAATTAGTCCGTACACCTCCGAGGTCAAGCTTGGTAGATTTAAGTGTATTGTAATTGTGTTTATTGTATTATTATTATTATCAATGTTTAATAATTTATGTGTTTAATAAATGTGTTAGTGGCTACAAAATAGACTGGTTATTTTAGTGTAAACGCAAATGTACTTTGACCTTTTCAGATCCCACTATACTATTCCAGGGACACTACGGGTAAATATTAGTATTGTATTTATGTAAATTTTTCTCCACCACATAGTGTCTGGCCATGGTTAAGTGGTGCAGTTCTCTTTCGAAACGGGCCTGGGGTATGGTCCAACATATGGCCAGTAAGTAAGTGGTGCCGATTAAAGTGAGAAATATTGCAATGTGTGACCGTTACCTAAGTCAAATTTAGACGAGGTAACAAAACGGGGTGTGCATACACTTGTAGTAAGATAGCAACGCAAAAGTAAACAAAAAATATATAATTAACGCTGTATATATATATATATATATATATATATATAGGGTGTAAAGTATGTTTAATATTGTGTGTAAAGGGTATGTTTCCCTTTTCTATAACAGCATTATTGTTTAAAAAATATATTGTGTGTTTGTGGGTCGAAATGGTAGGATATAGAGTAGTAAAGCAGTAACGTTATAACTATAAACAATTTAAAATTATAAAACTAAATGACAAGGAGAAAATTATGATTTAATATAAATTTAGTTTTTTTTTTTTTTTTTTTTGGAAGTAATTTCTTTAACAAATTTTCAAAGAATACAATAAGTAAAATAAAGCGATTTAAAATATTGGAATTAAAATACTCCGCAAGCGAATTGTATAAAGTAAAGTACTAAAAAGCCGAATATAAGCAGTAAGTGTATGCAAATTAATGCAACACAAATTGTAAGAACCAGAAAATCTAAAATTAGGTAAGAATTATTCTACAAAATTTTTTGCTAATATAAAATGTAATTATAATTATAATGATATTAAAGTTTATGCATATATGCAAACAACCAAATTAAATGAGAAATAAGAAATTCTATAACACAATAAGGTTCATATAAGAAATTGCCACGAATGTTTTAAAACATATGGCAAAGTAAAACGTGTATGAAGTGTACGTTGATAGTATGTTATGTTATATTAATTTATGTTATATTAATTGTATGTTATATTCTATGTTATATTAATTTATGCTATATTAATTGTATGTTATATTCTATGTTATATTAATTTATGTTATATTAATTGTATATTTTATGTTATAATATTTTATTGTTGATAATATTTTATGATATATTAATTAATAGTATGTTGATAATATTTTATGTTATATTAATTAATTTTATGTTATATTAATATTAACAGTATGTTGATAATATTTTATGTTATATTAATTAATTTTATGATATATTAATATTAATTTCCACGCTATACAATATTATAGTAAGAAATTCTCAGATGCCGAAAGCAAAATACCCAAGCATAGAATTGGAGCTATTGTCAATACACGATAGTGTAAAACATTTTGCGCAGTACCTATTGGGGACGCACTTCACTATACTAACCGATGCAAAATCATTAACGTATCACATCAAATTGGGAAAAAAAAATCTAATATAATTGCTAGGTGGTTCCTAAAAATCTACAAAATTTTCATTTGATATGCAATATGTTAAGAGGGAAGCAAACCCGAGTGACTGGCTATCCAGACAAATATTCTCCGAGGATCGAACTATCGAACTCGTGAACGCTCTTATGGGCACCGACGACAAGTTATCGGTGAGTGAAATTTTAAAGGAGCAAATGCGTGATGAACAACAAGCCGGGATAAGGAACGAGGTAATAAATGACAGGCCTCAGACAGAACATCACATGAAGTATTACATTGATAAGGGTACAAAAGTAATTATGTACAAAATTAAGATGAAAAAACAAAAATAAATAGGAAAGTAATAACAAAATAGTGATACCAAACACGATGAAACACGCGGTTTAGAAGCAAGTACAGACCCCTTATTTCGGAGTAGAACGTACGTATTAATTATTGTGTAGAAAATGATTAAAGATATGCCAGGACCCCTTCTAGCAAGCAGTGCTCCAAGTTCCAACCTGATATCGCTCTCGGTACTCTATCTCGCTCAAAGCTCTCTCGTCACATCCAACAACTGTGGTCCAGAGTTAACTTCACCAAACAAGACTCTCTGGCAGCTGTAGCACCATCAGCGCGGTCCACGACAGCGACTTCTCCCTCTCGTCCAAGAGATCATCTCTCAATATTGTTGATTAGTGCGCCAATAAACGTGTGTCATTTGAACTGGCGTACATTAATTAATTTAGTTGTGTGATTGAGTTATCCCGTTTCCTCCCCTAAGCGAATCAGATCCTACCCATATCCCTATTTTCCAACCCCAACCATGCGGGCGCGGTTAGTACTTGGATGGGTGACCACCTGGGAACACCGCGTGCTGTTGGCACATTTCGGGGGCGGTAGCCCGGTGGTTTGCGCGCTGGGTTTGCACGCTGCCACAACTGCCGCCGTGTTCATGCGGAGTACGATCACGTTAAACATGTGGGTCCGTAAGTCCTTAAGAGAGGTTGGTGGTAGAGGAGGAAGGGTACGGTCCCTGTGGATGCCTTCCCCACTGGGTTCCGGTCTAAATTGGGTGGCACTTCCCGGCCGTCCAAACGGTTACCTTACATCTTTCTGGTGGGTCGGGCGGTCTAGGTCTCAACAATAACAACCCCAACCATGAAAGTAAGAAGGTAGAAAAGGTGTTTGAGTTGTTGGAACATCTGAACTCGTATGTGAAAAAATTGCATAAGGTAAATGTATAAGGTTGGCGACCCCTGCCTTAGCTCCACAATCTCAATAGTGGGTGCCTTTCCCAGGTATTTATATCCCTCCCGGTATTTCCCAATGACATGCTTTCTCGAGCTTTTTATACCCAATTTTACAATTCCGGGGGTGACCAGAATGAATTCCCATTATTTAGCATTAGCAGCGATTACCAGTTTTCCCGGCTGACTAAATCATGTATCAAATCATGGAGTTAGAGAGAAGAGGATACAACTCCTATGGATGACAGGGTTGAAAGTGCCATTACGCTTTGAGAATTATATCTAGGTGTCGCTAGTGTTAGTAAAGCGCCCTTCGTTGCCATTTGACACACTAGTGAGGCAGAGTATTGAATATATGTATTTTTGATTATATTTAAATTAAGATTCCCTAATTATCACTATAATAACTAAGTATTTTTTCACCGTTGTAGGTCAGACTTCAGAATATAGAGTGATGTAAATAAAATGAAAGGTAAAATAATTTTGAATACGTAGGAATATTCCTCTCTCCTCTTTTTTGTTTCAGCTCTAACTTGCATTGAGCTACTAATTTATTTCTACAAAATTGACAGTTAAAATATTTCTTCTTTAATCCTTTCATCATAGAAATACATACAATGCAGCGGCGCTTATCTTATCTCAGCACCACCTGTTATTTGCATTTTCGCAGTATGGAGTTTGAACTCCTTACCTTTACCTCCGTTATTATGCTCATGCCAAACTGGCACAAACCCTAGATAGTGCGCCGAATTATTAATCATCAACTCCAAACTATCACGCTCATGCGAGACTGGTTCAGAAGCTCTTTCCATCTGCGAAAAGAATTAGGCGGATTCTGACGAGGTCGTCATAAACTTACAGACTGACTGATTGAGTCGTGTTTCAAAACTATAGAGCGCTTTCACTATGGTTAGAAGCTTGGTCGTGCTGTCATCCGATTCTTTTCAACTTCGAGACCAAGGGGAATATCTAAAATGTCTAAAATTTGATTTAGTGGTGACGATGCGGGGGATAGTGAAAAGACTTAAAAACACTTTTCAAAAATATCCATCACTCTCATTCAGATCAGTATCTCGGCTTTGGTCTCATTTGAATCGTCTGATCTTCAAAATTAAAGGATAAATCCAATATTTCGAAAAATTCGAATTAGGGACAACGACTCAAACAATAATCAAAAATCTAATAACCAATTTGCTCGATTTCTTAGTACTTAGACTGTAGCTAAAATCTTATATTTTTTGCTAATATATTATCATTACATTTGTCTCAGTTTCGAGAGCAATCGAAAAATCGAAATTATTAAAACATTGAATTAGTGGGACGAAACAAAAGATCTTCTGGAATATCAAAATTATTTAGTACTTCCACACAAGTTATAATATGTTTTTGGTTTCAATCGATTTGGCTCAGCTTCTAGATAAAAAAATCGAAATTCTGAATTAGAGATCGATTTCACAGAATTCATGGACTCACAAAGGTCTTACAAAGATCATAAACTCACAGAGAGCAATTAGTTATGATCTCTCAGAGATCATAAAACTCAATTTAATATCCTCTCGCTGCCAACATGTAAACCTGGAAAAAATAAATGCATTTATAAACATAGCGCGATGTAATTTTTATATATATTGCAATTAAAGTATTTTGTTACACGTGGGAATACACAGGCTTCCAAAAGTTAAGTACGGTTGGTAAAATCAACAAAAATGTCAAAATAAAGGTTTGATTAACTCAAAATTGTACATGAAGATAGCAAATGTGTTTATGCATTAAAGAAAAAAAGAATTATGTGCAAAGATGAAAAAAATATTTACTTTTCGTGAGTTATATGTTGATATCGCATTTGGGTCATTAACAAAATGATGTATAAAGGCAAACAGACCAAACAAAACTTACATTAATATGGTATGTGATTACCACGGACTTTCACACAAACTTTACAATGATTTTCAATGCTTTTAATGGCAATCAACTATCGCAGAAGCGAGCAATGACAATTCCTCCAATTGTGCAGTTTCCAACTCCCTGAGACTGGCTGGAGGAGGTAAATGTGCAGAGACAGCACGCCCGAGGGCATCCCAAAAGTTTCCAATTGGATTAATTAAGGTCGGGGGGATACACCGGTCACTCCATACGAAAAATGACTTCACTTTCCGGGTATTCGTCAACGATGTTAGCTCGATGGGGACGGGTATTATTGTCCATAAGGAGTAAATCAGGACCAACTTCTGCAGCGTAGAATCTCGCAATGGGGTCTAGGACTTCACCCAGATACTGCGCAGTCGTCACAGAACCGCCTTTAAAAATGTGCACTTCTGTGCGATATCTCATTGAAATTCCAGCCCACACCATGACTCTGTGACCTCTGAATGTGTGGTGCTCGGCGACGTTCTGACCTGATTGCGTGTTCCTTATTCTCTCCAGATCCTTACACGCTTATCATCTGATTTCAGGGCAAATCTGGACTCGTTCCCGAATAGGACGTTGCACCAATCTGAGACAGTCCAGTTGGCATGTTGACGACACCACTTGAATCTTGCCCCTCTGGCTTGGACGGTAAGTGGAACACAAAAACGTGGTACTTGAGCGTACAGTCCCTTCACGTGGAACCTTCGACGCACAGTACTGGCAGATATTGGCTTACCAAGTGCCGCTGCAGCCATGAATATAACAATTGTGGAAGTCGGTCGTCGATTCCGCTTGGCTACTATATCAATATACTGATCATCAGAGGCGGTGGTAACTCTGAGACGACCAGGCACATATCTCCGGACAACTGTCTGACTTGTTTGGAATTATTTCCATAAACGAAAAATTACCGAATGATCAACGCCAAAGAAAATAACGACATTTTTGATTGACTGTCCTGCTTCAATGCGTCCGATAGCACGCCAGCGCTCACAATCTGTCATGCGTCTTCTTTCAGCCATAGAAACACGAATATCTTCAAAACTAATCCTGCAAAAGTTATAAACAATTCGTATCAGAATTTAAATGCACCTCCTCAAACCCTTCAGAATGCTGGCGTCTTCAACGACTGCCTAATTTGCATATATCCGGACAGTGAATTGTGATTGGCTGTTACATACGATATTTGCCTACTGCCATCTACATCCGCAGCGATTTTTAGCCACTCAAATTCAAATACGCTTTCAAAAAATGAAAATTTGCATTGCGTGAGTAACTTTTAGAAGTCAGTGTAAATTCAAAATAGTTTCCCATTTAAAATGTTAACGGGAATCAAAAATGTGCGCCACTTTTATATTTAAATCTGAAAGAGTTTCATAATATTCGGTAACGTAAATAGTGCAGGTTTTAAATTCAATGGACACTAGCCGTTTTGAATTGGCCAAGTGCGGGTGGGAATGGCTAGTGGTCTCTAAATGTGACAATTTCCCTGTTCTATGTTAAATATCAGGTGGTTGGTAAACATAATTTTAAATGTTGCACTGAAAATTGCCTATATCACCAATTTTTATTAATGGTTACTGGAAAAAAAACTCAACGTTCCCCGTAAGAAGGTGATATTTGATTATAACTACAACGAAACATAGAGTGAATTCTTGGAAATCAAAGAATGCTATTACGATACGCTTACTGAGAATAAAATTAAAAAGAAAAATCTGAAATGGAAAAAATAAAGTGTAATAAAATGGATTTATGTGGGATGTATTAAAAAGAAAAATCTGATGTACTCTCAGGGTATAAGAATGGCTCTAAATTTCTGGATAACTAAAACGTTCATTTATAATCTGATGTGGCCAGCACATTACTTTTCCTACAGACTCAAATTCATTTTCTCTTTATTTTTTATTAATTCATTAAATTGAGTTTAATTGTACAAAACACTGAATTTGCACTTTTGATTACATTTCTATTTTTATATTGTAACTACACATTTTTTCAAAGTCGACGTAACGAAAATTCAAGAAAACTAAATTATCTCGAAAACGGTTAATTTGAAAATAATAGGGTTGGTCTTATGCTTTTCCTCGTCAGAAATTACGTGCAAAACAAGCATCTAATTGATACATTTGAGCATGCGTAGTCTTTTATTTTAGATTTGGGCGATTTTTGAGGTCCTTTTCTTAAAAACAGACAGGTTCTTCTTTTTCGAATCGTACCAAAATCTAATAAGCACCAAAGTATCCTACAAGTGACTTACTTATCTACCAAATTTTGCGAAATTCGGTTCATTAGTTATTTATCAAGAGCGGACAGATGTGATTGTTGCTGACAATGTGGCAAAGAAGAGGCTAGTTCCTTCATTCCGAATCATACCAAAATCTAATAAGCAGCCTGGTCGTCCTCAATTTACTTACCCACAAAATTTTATGAAATTTGGTCTATTAGTTTTTGAGTAAGAGTGGATACATACATTGCACAGACAGACAGACACACAGACACACAGACTCACAGAAACGCAGACACTCAGAAGAGACACACACAGACGTCATGCTAAATATAGTTTATTCGTGTTCTAGAAGTCCCAAAACGTGCAGATCCGTCGAAAACTCGAGTTGCGATTTTTAACATGATTCCAATACCTTCCCTATACATTAATATGTATTGCAGGGAAAGTAGAAAATCATGGACGTGAGAAGGCCTGAATAAGTGTGTGGGGCACATGCAATCCAGATACACGCTCTCTATTAGCTCAAGTTGAAAGTATAGTCCATGGAGTTAGAGAGCAGGAGCTAAAATTCCTACCAATGAAACGCTTGAAAATGCCATAATGGTTTGAAAAGTATACCTAGGTTTCGCCTAGGTATACATTATACCTAATATATATTATACCTAGTAATTCGACTTAGTAAAGTGCCTTGTGTTTTCATTTGACACAATAGAGAGGCATAGTATTGAGTATATGCAAATTTGATTATTTTTAAATTAATATTCTCTAATTATCTGTAAAATTAATCAGTATGTTTTCGCAGTTGTAAAACAGGGTTCAGAATATAGGGAGATAAAAATAAATTCAAATGTAAAGTAATTTTGAACACGAAGGAATATTCCTTATTATTTCATTTCTAATTTACATCGCGCTACTCATTTATTTACTTCTATAAAATTAACAGCTTAAATACATATTTTAAGCCTTTCATCGCAGAAAGACATGCAATGCAGGAGCGCTTTTTACCAGCTGAATTAAGGCTTCAAATAATATTAGCAAAATGTAACATTTTAAAATGATGATACATTGTTTCTTAAACATATATCTACTAAAATTATTATTTGAAGTTGTTAAATTTATTATTAAAATTTTATTTACAGTTATATTCCTCAATTTGACATCAGTAATTTATATTTTATTAATCATATAATTAAGTTTTCCATTCAAACTTTTGGAGCTGGTTGCGATGATAAAATCACACCGAAATTTTGACAGACTTGAGCCCATTGGTTGTTGAGCTGGTGTGAGGAAGTTTGTTTGTCGTTCCAGGCCGGGGGGGGGGGGGGGGAGCTTGCCTAATCAGGCTTATAGCTGCTTAAAAACCCCGGCCGGGGAAGGAATCCCAAATTTATTTACAAACAAATTATTTGTGCCGGGCCAGGGCGGTTACAAAGGCCTACAATAGCAACACAACATCGCATTGCAAATAATATAATAGAACATATAGCATCTTAATCATTTCTAAACTCATAATCAAAACATATTCTAAATAAAATATCAATGTCATCAGACCACAAAAATTTTAAAAAGAAGGCCAATAATTCATATAAATCAAACTTATACATCAAAATTCCCTTTTTACAAATTCACCTCACACTTCCCTAACCCGCACTATACGTAAACTGAAATACAATAAAAATTGGTCCCTCCAAAACCAATAGGAATGAACCTTCCAGTCCTATCCAAAAATAATTAAATAATAAATGTAACAAGGCGTCGAGATAATACAGTTCGATTAACAACGAAGCAATTAATTCCGTCTTAAAAGTTTTCTTCCCATATCCAATGAGATAAATGATAAATTCCATAATCCATAATATAACCATTCCCAGTTTCACAATAGTCCCCAAAAAACTCAAAACTGGATTAAGCATCATAATTAGTCCTAATCAAATAACCAATAATCCAAATATAATATTGTCCCCCAGGGCCAGCTTACCCCTATACTGGACCCTAGGGCTCTGCCGTTTGCTTTATTTCAACTAATAAAAAAAATCTAAAGCGAAATTATAAAACAAGATTAATCACATAAATAAAAGGGCCATGCACAACAATTTAGATAGAAGTATACCAATTATACGGAACAGGAGAAAAACACAGTACCAGAACCTCCCCAACTAAAAACCAATTTTAAAATAACTCCTAAAAATATATTTATACATTCAATTTTACATTGTAAACCAATGATACTTCAAGAAATGCTTCAACAGTCTAAACTCAAAACCAATAATAAAAGGTCGACGTATGAGTCTCCAACACCATTTACTAGATTACAAAAAATATAACTCAAAAAGTCTACTATCAACGAAAGCAAAGAATTTACCCACCAAATCCACCCCCAGAAAAAGCAGAAAACTCCTCGTACAGAATCCATAATACGATTTGACAGAGTACATTCACGACCCGAGCACTACCAATACAATTCCCTATATAAAATACCCTACAATAATCATTAAAAACTACACAAGTAACCTTACGAACCTATATTTATCCATTACAATCCTATCTCATTTATTCAAAGCACACTAAACAAAACTATTATATACAATTTAAACGTTTACATTCATCTAAGTAATACATATAAAAATTATTAATAAATATACAAATATCCTCAATAAACAGCATTAAATCCTCCCAAAAATATATTTACTTTAAAATAAACCCATTACCTTATAATATTCAGTAATATACAAAACAAAAATAGTGCCCTGAGAAGAAAAATTCTCAACAAACCAAGTAATTAATTTCTATAATCTGTATACATTTGATAAATTGCCAAACTCCTCTTACAGGATTCACAAAGAGCATCCCGGCAGGAATGTTCGATGGGCCGATTACCTTTCTTAACCTCATTATACCTTACGCAGTTTACACACCGCCCTTGGGGAGCCTTACCTTACACAGTTTACCTTTCGCCCTTGGAAAGCCTCATTAAAATGTGAAGTTGCAAATTCTCTCCTCTGCAACAACAACAACACTCCTGGGGGGGGGGCAACGAACCCAGTACAAGGGTGCGCCTCCATACATCTAAGGCACCTTTTTTTATCAGTACAACGCTTGGTTGTATACCTCAACGCCCCACAATTCATACATTGTAAAACGCATAAGAATTCTCGACACCTAATCCTCTGCCGGCCGGCATAAACAAATCGGTGCTCATTAAGCACTCCAAAAGCAGGTGTACGAACATCAAAAACCCAGTGCGCACCAGCCCTAGCCTTGGGAGAAAATCTAAAAACAAAACAATCCCTGAGTCCACTAAGTCTTGGATTTTGGGAGATAATTTCCTCTACAAAATCATCTTTAGAACGAGTTCAACCGAGACGAGAACCTACAAGAACGAGTCATACTTGAAGTCTTAAGGACCAAGTGACCTTTCGATGTGTGTGGGCTTTCTTCATTGCCCGATCCTAAATTAATTATAATTTAACTTATGTCTCTCACTCAGCCGGTCTTCTGTACTGTTAGCAGGAATTAAACTCTTATTGAACAAGCCCCGATTTGATGATTATATTCCTTGGTACCACAGCATCCTAATATGAAATATTCCACAACTCTCAGAGTCTGTCGCCACACTAAACTCTATCATAATTAGAAGCGGTGACCAAAAATTATCAAACTTATTTATTTTATGTTTCTTTCAGAATACCTAATATCTGGAAAAATCAAAGATATGATTAATTCAGAATGAAAAAAAAAATACGCTTAACCCGAGACGTAAGTTAGAAAAAAATAAATATTAACTCAGGGATTTTTCATTAGAATTTTGCCGTGTGTATCACAATTCATATAATGATAATATAATACCAAATTAAAAGAAAAATAGAACATAATATTTTAAATTCCCAAAGTTTGAAAATCGATAAATTGAATCCACTACGTTTCAAAATAGTTGTTTTCCCATACTAATAATAGGTCAGCCCTTAGCACATGCTTTAGTATTGGTTTCAATAAGAAATCGCCTATTCCATAAAATACGAATTTGAAGACAACATTTTTGTACTTAAATGTTTATAACATTAAGATTAATTCATATTAAAAAAAATGACTATTCAGCACCAAATTTCGCCGTAGTATGAAGCTCCAATTTTTCACACTACAAACGACACACACACATGCACAAACATTTTCCTTTATTATGTACAAAGAATAAAACATTACCAACTCATCAATACTGCCAAGGAATCTCAGATTAAGGATAAAATGCCACAGTTTCAGGAACGTCTAGAGTTTTATGTAATAACCAAGTATATTTCAGACGTAAATAAGTTTTAGATAATTGTTTTGCTTGATCCATACAGATGGCAAGGCACATTTTAATCTAAATTTTAGCAATATCACTTAAGAACAAACTATAGCGAAGAACATGACTTAAATGTCCTTTCAGAAAGTAATTACTAGTTACGTATTTTAGAAACAAATACTACTGAATAACTTGAAATAAGAGAACTTTAGAAACAGTATTGGTTGTTGTCCAATATAAATGCATTTGTACTATGCAGAATCGTATTACTAAGTTTCAAGAGATACCAAATGCAATTTAAATACAATATACATTTTTTCTTTCCCTAATATGTATGTTAATATATAGGGAATCATGTCGATAATCGCAATTCAAATGTTCGACGGGTCCACATGTTTTGGGATCTCTAGAATACGAAAAAACTATTTAAGTGGGGCGTCTGTGTGTGCGTCTGTCTGTGCAATGCATGTATCAAATGTAACTCAGAAGCTAATAGACTAAATATTAAAAAATTTAATAGGTAAGTAACCTGTGGGTAACCCTGGTGCTGATTAGATTTTGGTATGATACTGAATAATATAACCTGCCTGTTTTGCGAAATGGCCCGCAAAATTCGTCAAAATCTTACATAAAAGACTGCATTTTCTCAAATGTATCAATTAAATGCTTGTTTTATACGTAATTTGTGGTTATGAAAAGCCCCATTTCTCTAGGTCTAGCCATTCTCGAGATATTTTATTTTATCGCATTTTCGCTACGCCGGCTTGGAGAATACGTCGAGTTACCAAATGGATACAAAATTTATATAAAAGTGCAAATTCAGTGTAATTTTAAATAATCACGTGTGTTATTTTGCGCAATTATGAATTAGTAAAGAAATAAAGAGAAAATGAATTTGAGTCTGCAGGGAAATACATGTGCTGTCCACATCAGATTGTGAATAAACGGTTTAGTTATCCAGAAATTTGGAATCATTCTTGTACCTTGAGAGTAACCCATGATTCTACAAAATACGTCGCAGCTCCATAACTACGAGAAGCACAAAATTTTAATAGCTGAAATATGTAATAATTTTACACATTTAACTGTTCCTTTTTGTTTAACTTTCAAATTATGATCTTTCCTCAAAGTCAAAAGTATTAGCAACAGTTTTACAACTTTTAGTTTTGCTAACAAAACTATACAACCTACCTTTTAAACTCCGTGTTAAAATTTGAACACACATTGTCTGAATATATTATAAAAATGTTAAAATGTTGAGGCTAGTGGTTATTGAGAAAAAAGAACATGAATTCGAAAAAGACAAAAAAGACCGATTATATTTCTTTTAAATGTAATACGTCTTCTTAGTTGCAAATTTAAAAAAATCTGATGTGGGCAGCACATGACTTTCCCTGCAGACTCAAATTCATTTTTTCTTTATTTCTTTAACAACTCATTAAATTGAGTTTAATTGCACAAAATGACACTAAATTTGCATTTTTAATTCTATTTCTGCTTTTATTTTGTAATTGAACATTTTTCTAAAGGCGGCATAAAAAGATGCGAAAAATCTCAAATATCTCGAGAACGGTTAGTCCTAGAGTAACAGAGTCGTTCTTATTCTTTTCATCGTCAAAAATTACGTATAAAACAATCATTTAATTGATACATTTGAACATACGTAGTCTTTTTTTAGATATTGGCGATTTTTGCGGGCCATTTCGCAAAAAAAGGCAGGCTGTTCTTTTCCGAATCATACCAAAATCTAATAAGCACCAGAGTATCCTAAATGCAATTTATCTACCAAATTTTGTGAAATTTGGTCAATTTGTATTTCAGCTAGAGTGAATACATGAGATTTTTGCGGGCCATTTTGCAAAAAAGGCGGGTTCTTTTTTTCCGAATTGTACCCAAAACTAATCAGGACCAGGGTCATACCCAAGGGTCTTAATTACCAAGTTTTATAAAATTCGATCCATTAGATTTTGAGTTAAAGTGGATACTTACATTGCACAGACACACAGACACTCAGACAGACACACACACAGACGTCACGCTAACAATAGTTTTTTCGTATTCTAGAGGTCTTGAAACGTGTAGATCCGTCGAAAACTCGAGTTGCGATTTTCGACATGATTCCAATACTTTCCCTATACATTACCATGCATTGCAGGGAATGTAAAATTACCTCATTTCCCGGAAAGGTTAAATTTACGATCTACAGCAATATTTTGATGTTGAACTAAAAATATAAATTTTATTTTAAACATATTTAGCCATTTTCCACCATGTATTAGTCTGTGAGATGTGACAGCGTCTCATGAAATCTGAAGAGCCATCTGAAGTTACGGGAAAACACGTAATTACAATTTATACATGTGCTGTCAAACTAATGAAACATTTGATGCTAAATAAGCTTAGCTTTTCAAGTTAATGAGGCTCAATGCTTGGGTTCTAAGAGAAGTGTTCATTTTGGACCGATAATCTGTGTGTGATTGAAGTGAAAATAGTGGAGAAGTTGAGAAATTTACAAATTTGCCATCTAAGTAAAATATAGAAAACATGTTAATGACAAAGTTGTTCTTCATAATATGATTTATACGAATTCGTGAATTACGCATACTGAAATGTTTATAAAATGAGCAAAATACTACTGCACACGAATCCGTTTTCAAACTTTGACGCATCACAAATACATATATAAATCTCCAAATTACAATATATATATATACATATGACTTATGACTTAGAGGTGGGTCGCTCAGAGAGCTTAGCACAGCAACCAAAAGTCCATTGTACTGCCTTCAAAAGCTGAAACAGTCTCTAAGATAAAATGCCAGTAGCCGAGGCAAAAATCAGCAGGCACTTGGCAGGAATATCCTGCAACTCCCAAGGCTTGAGCACATGTCGATCCAAGTGTCTATGGGCAAAACATCCTCACACTCTCAAAGTATGTGGGATGCATATTAATAGGATAGGAATCATCTATGATAATACAAATTAAGCCGTCAACATATCGAAATATAATATAACAATTACACACACACACTCACTCGTCCAAATTGTTACTCTAAGTCCTCTGGATGAGTCGGACGGCCTGGGGTTTTCACACACACATATATATATATATATATATATATGTGTGTGTGTGTGTGTGTTTAAAAAATTTCAATTTTTTAATCGAAAACTATACATACACTAAGGTAAATACAATAAAACCCATCTCTAGCATATCTGTTGCAAATAAGTAACTATAGACCAAGACTAAGGACAAAAATAGAAGGTAACTTATCACTATAATGGAAAGGGGTGAGGGGAATATTAGTATACAAAAATCAAAATTAAAAAGGTATGTATATAAATATAGATAAATATATATAAGCAAAGTCGGCAAAAACGAGAAAAGGTAATAATAATTAGCTCAAGATTAAAGATCAAGACATGGAGAACAATCAATAGAAACTATACAAAAAATGGTGGTTAGTTCGAAATTGCATTCTCGTCAGGATAGCTATACAATTCGAATTAAAACCGATAGAATGGCCTTTTTCTGACAATGGCGACAGTATTTACCTATGGACACCATTAGAACTGTCTACTGGCTAGTGGAAGGACAAATAATAAAAACCAAGTGAATTATAAACCAGAAACATAAAAAAGAGAACTATTAACTCACAGGCACAGCTACCACGTGTGAGTCGACATGTTCGGGGAACATTCGACAGAGCATTTTACATCCATTCGTCAGAGCTAGTGGATGTATGTGTGTATGTGTGTAGAGATCGGACGGGTATTTTATAAAAGTATAGCCGTTATTTTCCTCAATTTCTTGAACAATTATATCTAAATTCAATCTGCATATGATTTTAAATAGTTCATATAACATCGAAACATTGGTTTTGAACATTTTCTGCCATTGTTTACAGCTTTGTTATCACTGCAGAAAAATATTATACTCAATGACATATTTCTTACTATTTTAGTAACTGCCACTCTTCTGAGTAAGATATTACAAACTGGCGGATTTTTATCTAGCCATATAAAATAAAACAGTAGAATATAAGTTCTTTTTGAATACGGGAATTTAGTGTTCTGCTCCTCCTTTATGTAGAAGCACCTAACGAAATCAGAGAAACTTCTTGAAAAACTACACTTTACTGTATCATTGTAGACGCTATGTCAATTTAGTTTTATAGCATGGCACTTCAAAAACAGTGCACTCAATAACATATCCCTAGGATATGTGTTGGGATTGCTCAAGTTTAAAGTCAACGTGAAATTATAGAAATATCTGTCATTTTTATCGAGTGTATTTTGCAAGTGTAAATATTTTGTGGTCTTGTTGTTATGAAATGGCAAACGAAAACGACTGTTGTTACGATTTAACCTGTTAACTGATGTGTATATACTTGTTATATATTAACAAACGAAAACGACTATTGTTGTGAATTAACCTAATAACAGTTGTGTATATACTTGTTATGTAATAGTATACGAAAAAGATTGTTGTTTCGAATTAACCTGATGATGGATGTGTATATACTGGTAATGTAATAGCAAAAGAAAAAGACTGTTGTTACGAATTAACCTGCTAACAGATATGTATATAATTGCTATGCAAAAGCGAACGAAAACGACTGTTATTGCGAATTAATTTGATGACTGATGTGTATATATATTCAATTATATATATATGATTTCTGTAAAAGATTAATATGTATTTTCCCATTGAAAAGATGGAAATGGCTGCAAAGAACACTCCTGGTCCATGGCAAAGAGTACAATATGGCCATAGTGCAAAGAACAAATACATGTTTGAAGAATTTTATGGTGAAAGTGTTTATGATAGTGAAACATATTTAAGAAATTTTCCAATGGAAAGATATGATAAGATATCATATTATCTAGCTTTTAATAAGCCTTTATTCCCGTTTGAGATAAACATTAGTCGATACGTGTTAACTTGATTCTGTCAAAACTGAACTTGTAACAAGTAAAATAAAATAGATATGTTTTTCAAGATACCCCCTTATCTTAGTTGTATGTAACCTAAATGTAGGGAAACGCATTTATTGAACTGTTTGTAACTTACATGTATGAAAAACAACTACATACCAAATTTGGATTTTCTAGCTTTTCCAGTTCTTGAAATATTCCCTGAAAAGTCAGTACGTTCCCTTGTTAAGCCCAAAACTTGTTGAGATGATGTGGTTCAAAATCAAAATAGTTAAATTTTATTACGATAGATGGCGAAGTGCCTAATCCCGATCTCCCGTACTTTCTAGCTAATCTTTCTAGCTCTATTTTTTAGCTCTACTTTCTAGCTACTCTTTCTAGCTCTACTTTTTAGCTCTACATTCCAGCTACTTCGAATCTCCCGTAATACCGGAATAAAGAGCAAATTCCTATGGCGTGTCTGAGGCTGTACCATCAACTACCCGGAATTATATTCTCAAAGTCAGAAACACATATTATTCCACCTGGTTAATTGCGAAAAGCTGCGATAACCGTACTACAGTGCCTAGAAGAGATAATGTGCCGACCGAGGCGAAAAACAGGCTCTCAAAATTCCGCCACCGCCAGATAGCGCTGGTCTCGATTAAGAGATCAAAAGACAAGGCATTAACATCGAAACTAATGGGGATTTAATGCAAATGGATAGGCAAAATGATCGATATCTTTGGAATTATTTGAAGAATTTGTGTGAAATTTGGTGTGATTATTGCAAGTGGTATACACAAAAAGTCATTTGATTTTCAGAGAGATTGATCTCAGATTATATTTATGTTTTTTAAATGTTATTTAACTTGATATTGTGTTCGTTTAAACTTTTAGGATCTAAAATAATCCAGTTCATTCATCACAGTAACGTGAAATTCGGTATGCCATTTTCTCTTGTGGTACATTTTAGTTCTTTCGATTTTGAAGATTATCGGGCTAGCGAGTCCAGGGCTCGACATAGGACTGTACCCATTTTTAGAGAATAACTTGAAAATCAGAGAAAATAGGAAATCTAAATTTAATATATCCTTTTCTTTACTGAAATATTTTAATTCTTTCGATTTTGGACGGTAATCGGGAGAACCCGTCATAGGTTCACCTTAAAAATTAAGTCGTTTCTGGGGAATAACTCGAGAAGCGGAGCATCTAAAAGTTCTAAGTTTACAATGTCGTTGTCATTTGAGGTATATCTTAACTCATTGGATTTAAAACCTTACTTCTATGCACTGTAACTGTACTATGAAGTTATAGGAATTCGGTTTCTTTATTTTTTTATGGGTAGGGGATGGAGGTGGTTTGGAGTTAAGGCTAACCTCACGGAACTAATCAAAGGCAATAGTGAGAATCTTTAACACGAAGGAAGTTAATATAGTGTCTTATAAACACTTTTTTTCACCGGTTACATTTTCGTAGATGAAGAATATTTTGATTAATAGAATTATTTGATTTCGATTGACAATAATGATAGCTATAATTTCATTTATTATAAATAAGTAAAATATTTGAAAATAAATACCTTTTTTTAAATGAAATACTAAATATTGCATGTAATAAAGTTTTTGATATAAACTTTCGAGAAAATTACAAAGTGCTTGTTTTCCAAGTCGCGAAAAATGAAATACAAAATAGATGATAATTTCTCAATGTTAACACTTAGCAGGGATATCAACCACTATTTATTTATTAATTTTACCTAGAGTTATTCCTAGTTTGTGCATATAAAAGATAAAACTAGGATTCATATTTTATGGTTTGATTTTGATGTCAGTGCCAAAGAAAAGAAAATTTATAAATGTTTAAACAGTTTTTGTGGACCAAAGCTGTTTAAATTCTTTCACATTTAAGAAATAAATTGTAAGTGCCAGAGTTTGTGCTGTGTATTCTTTTTATTTTTCTTGTACTTACTTTTGCAAATTTAAAGAAATACAAAATTCTTCTGAAAATGTGATAAGTAGTAAAATATATATCTTGCACTTGCTTTTTGTTTTTGAAAAGTATTGAAGTTTTTCCTCTCTTGCACAAACTATGGTGAAATTCATGTAAAATGTTTAGGGAAATAGTTTTTTTTCTCACGTATTAACATCATAAAGAAGCGAAAATCATTTACAAAAGTAAAACATGGAAATGTAAAATTATAATATTAAAAAAAAATCTGATGTGGGCAACACATGACTTTCCTTATATAATGTAATTAATTTACTACTTTTACAGTAAAAAAGTAGGTTTTTCTTATAGTAGATACTAATATTCTTTCCAAGATATTAAATTTTCGACAGTTAGTCGTCATTTTTATCCATTTGGCGAGATTTTCGTTAATTTGGCAACATTTCAAAAAGTCGCCAAGTTGGCGACATTCCGCCAAATTCGTCGCTAAAATCTCGCCAAGCGTTATGCACTAAGAAATAAGTTATTCTTACAGTAGATAAATGACTATTGGCGTTCAAACACAAAAGTATTACTAAAAGTATATTTTTTCATGAATGGAATGAGCTAGTTCCACGAGAATGATGTAACCCAATTTATCGCATGGTATTACATATGAAAAGTGAACATGTTTCTCAATAGGAATTTTTTTTATATGACTTTTTGATAATTTTTTTTTAAAAAATGAACAATATCTCGAGAACGGTTCATGTTAGCGTTCTAAAATTTATGTCAATCGTTTTCTAATGAAAAATTACATAAGAAATGTCTATTTGCGTAACTTTATTAGTGGTTTTGATTTTTTGACGATTTTTTCAAAATTTCATTCGAAAATTTAGGGGGGTTCTTAACATTCGATTGCATATAAAAGCAATAGGCTTCCAGTGTTTACGGATTGTGATTTTTGTACCAAATTTGGTTCGTCAGTTATTGCCCCCACAGACTCACTGACACACACACACACATACTTTCACACACACACACACACACACACACACACACACACACACACACACACACACACATAGACACACACAGACATCACTTCAAAAATGTTTGATTCGTGATCAGCGATGCTTGAAACGTGCTCTCCCGTCGAAAACTCGAATTCGAATTTTCGACCCCGTCACAATACTTTCCTTATACATTATGTATATAAGGAAAGTAATATGAAATATATTTGACAAAATGTAACTTTTTTCTTAAATAATTTAACCTGAGCAAAAATTTAAACCAGCATGTGTCGATGATGAGCACTCTACAGACGACAAAATAAATCTGATGTGGACAACACATGACTTTCCTTATATAATGTAATGAATTTACTACTTTTACAGTAAAAAATAGGTTTTTCTTATAGCAGATACTAATATTATTTCCAAGATTTTGAATTTTCGACAATTAGTCGCCATTTTCATTGGTTTAGCCTCATTTTTATCCATTTGGCGAGATTTTCGTTAATTTGGCAACATTTCAAAAAGTCGCCAAGTTGGCGACATTCCGCCAGATTCGTCGCCAAAATCTCGCCAAGTGTTATGGACGAAGAAATAAGTTGTTCTTATAACAGATAAATGACTATTGGGGTTCAAATACAAAAGTATTACTCAAAGTATCTTTTTTCATGAATGGAACGAGCTAGATCCGCGAGAATGATGTCACCCAATTTATCGCATGGTATTACATATGAAAAGTGAACATGTTTCTCAATAGGATATATATTTTTTTCATTTTATATGACTTTTTAATAATTTTTTTGAAAAATGTGCAATATCTCGAGAACGGTTCATGTTAGCGTTCTAAAAGTTATGTCAATCGTTTTCTAATGAAAAATTACATAAGAAAT
Source organism: Amaurobius ferox (assembly GCA_951213105.1). NCBI lineage: Eukaryota > Metazoa > Arthropoda > Arachnida > Araneae > Amaurobiidae > Amaurobius > Amaurobius ferox. Next base: position 69,907,426 of record OX578147.1, read on the forward strand.
GTCTATTTGCGTAACTTTATTAGTGGTTTTGATTTTTCGACGATTTTTTCAAAATTCTATTCGAAAATTTAGGGTGGTTCTGAACATTGGATTACGTATAAAAACAATAGGCTTCCAGTGTTTACGGATTGTGATTTTTGTACCAAATTTGGTTCGAATCGGTCCATTCGTTCGTCAGTTATCGTCTCCACAGACTCACTGACACACACACACACACACACACACAGACTTTTACACACACACACACACGCGCACACACACACACACACACACACACACACACACACACACACACAGACACCACTACAAAAATGTTTGATTCATGATCAGGGATGCTTGAAACGTGCTCTCCCGACGAAAACTCGATTTCGAATTTTCGACCCCGCCACAATACTTTCCTTATACATTATGTATATAAAGAAAGTAAAAATTAATTTTAAAGTAACATTATCTGTCAGAGCAGAAAATGTATATTTCATTTTCTGTTGGTATAAAGTACGCTTTAAAAAATTTTCAAAATAACTTCAAAATGCATTTTTATTAAAACGTGAACTTTATAATTTACTTGTGTTAGGTAATTTGAGGATAAAACTTATATTTTTTAAACATAAAGTTCTGCATGTTATTACAAAGCATTTCACCTGAATATTTTAGCAACAGATGGCAGCACAAGTTTTTAAATTAATATATTGCTTTGATTAGAACCAGACACCTCTCGATTGCAGATAGTCTCTTCTACCCCGCTGAAGTAAGATTGACACATCATGTTGAGTAAAATACGAAATTACATGCTGTAAAACTTACTGTGCTATTTCAGGGTGATCTTTTAAAAGTAGTATACATTTTAAAGTTATTTTAATATTGTTACAGAAAAACAAAAGAAAAGTGATAGAGAAAATATATACTTTATTTTCTAAATTCTGTCAGACGTTTATTTAACGACTCGCGAAAGAGAGATAGTTCTAACATAAGAGAGAAAAATCTAACATAACTGAAACATAATATAATGCTAAAATAATTATACGAAGTTTAAAATAGAATAATGAAAGAAATTGATAGGGCAGATCTTTTGAAGTAAGCAAATGAGCTTGTATTTTAATATATGTGGAATTAAACGTTCAGATTTGATGAAAAATTGATGCTTGTAAAATTTCTAAAGATCGCCGTTTTACATTTTCCCAGGAAATTATAATCGAAGCATTCGCCATTAATTCGATCGGCAACTTGGTGTTTATTTAACCTGAAAAGTGAAAGAAATTCATTGTCAGTAGCATAATGAATTTATCCTCTGTGGTTGAAATTATCTGCTTTTCAAAAACGGCCAATCGCAAGTGCAAGACCGCCATCTTGAATACTGCTATTCCATACCTTATATCAGATTTCACGGCCTCATTAGAGGGTTAAATTATCAAGGGTTTTTAACGAACAACCTTCGAACAAATTTAGGTACCCTAATAAGACTTCATGGTACTACATATCGTAAAAATTGATTGACGTGCGGAATAAAGGTTCATTTCGAACTCTGGTAAAATTAAGATGTCTTGGTGGTAGGTTCACAGGACTTGTTAGTCCAATAAACTTCAAAATCCAAATAATTAAAATATACTACCAAAGTCAGCGGCATACCGAATTTGGACTTTCTAGCTGTTCCATACGTCGAATTACTTGGAAAAACGTGTATAATCTTGTAGCGTACCTACGAAGTGCTATATCGTGAAGGTTCACAATCCAATGAGTTAAAATATTCAACAAAATACAACTATATACCAAATTTAGGACATTCTAACTCATCTAGTTCTGGAGTTATTTGCCGAAATGAGTACATCCCCATTGACAAGTACAAGACGGATTAGCTCGATAAGGTACAAAATCCAAGTAATTAAAATATACCACAAAGGAAAAAAAAAGGTCATACCAAATGTCATGCTACTGTGATTAATATAACCTGATTAATTAGTGCCTCAAACTTTTAAATCACACCGACAACCCAACAAATGGTCACGTTAAGATAAATGTTGTGAAAAAGAATTCTTCAATTTTACAAATAGAATCAAGTATGAAAATGATTGAGATGAATGAAAATTGCCAAGTCCATGATTGAAAAATTTAGAGATAAGAATATATTTGATGTACATCGATGTGATAAAATTGGCAAATTTAGCTAATAATAATATATTGAAATGATATAAATAAAAGTGTCAAGTTTTACCATTCCAATTTTTCTATTTAAGTATATTTGAAAGAAAAACTGTTTTGAATTAAAGAGGTAACTTTTATTACAAAATAAAAGTTTATTACAAAATACACGGAATAACTTTTCTTCTCTAAACAAAGATAAATCCTGATATCACACTTCTTTCAAAGGCAAAATCAAAGGAAATCGTTTCTTATTTTGGCAGATATCTTTTCAGATGAAAAAAATATTTAGAAAAATTTAGATTAGAAAAAATTAAACGTTTCAAATATAAATTAAAAACGTGAACAGATGTTTTGCAGATATACATTATTTTGCATGATTTAATTATAGTTGCTCATTTGTTTGCTCCTTTCATCATAATTCAATTTAGATTTCATAATAATCTCTTTTGAACATTTGATCTGAGAGTTGGTTTGCTTTAGGACGGTATGCAGTTGTGGCATATTAAAAAAATAACTTTTCAACTGGACTGGAAGATAGTATAGGAATAACATATTTTAGAAATGTTTTATTTTTTTGTTTTCCATTTCAATAAATTCGACTATGTTTTCTTTGACCAAAAGTTGAAAAAACAAAAGTTGGGCTTTTGATGTTATCTGACTATGCTAGCCATCAGAATCAAAATAAACAATCGTCATTTTATATCTTGTTTAGTAGTTGCTCCAGGTCATATTTCCCTGAATACAACCTATTTGAATATATTTTTATGAATGATATGTAGACTCTACGTAATTAAACCATTAAAGCTTGCATTTTGTTTCTTCTTTAATTTTTTGTGCTGTTTTTATAAATGGTATGAAATAAAAAGGAAAAAACATATAGAAAGATTTGATATGGGCAGCACATGACTTTCTTTATATAATACAATGAATTTACTACTTTTACAGTAAGAAAAAAATTTATAAGATTATTGTATATTGTATTTATAAGATTTTGTATCCACGGTACATGGTTATTATCGTTGAATTGTACATTTGGCAATTTTGCGGATGACATCATGTAAACCAATTTCACAGTAACTAATTAACTTATATTCCCCGCAACTCTAAATAAACAATTATCAATATTGATAGTATAATTAATTAGCAATATAATCCATATATTAAAATATTTTAATAATTAATTCATCAATTAGTTATCACCTTAATTAATTTAGCGTCATTTTTGCAATTTTGACGATATTTTCGTCAATCTGGAGAGACATATCGCTGAGATGGCTATATTTTGCTAGATTATTCGCCAAGTTCTTTCGAAATGCATCACAAAGTGTTACAAACAAATGGAAAGAAAAGCATTTCTTATATACTAGAAGGTATGCCCATCATATGACGCAAATCAGAATTTACGAAACATTACTTTCCATTTTAGCAATTTGTCAACATTTGTGTAACTCTGGCAACATAGTCGGCAAGTTGTCGACGTCCGGCTAAATTTATTACCAAACATTACCAACGGATGGACGAAGAAATAGGTTATTCTTATGCTCTAATCTTATGCTTTTTCCAATATATTACACGTTCATCAGCTAGACCCCATTTCATTGATTTAGCGTCCATTTCATCAATCTGGTGAACTTCTATCAATAGGGTGACATTTTCGTCAATTTGTCGACTTTTAAAGAGTCTGGAGATATTCCTACAAATTCTTCGCCAAACTGTTGCCAAATGTTACGGACGGAAAAATAGGTTATTCTTGTAGTGGATATTTCTATTATTCCAAAGATATTGAATTTGCGTCAATTAGTTGTTATTTTCATTGATTTAGCGTCATTTTTATCAATTTGGCAACATTTTCGTTATTTTGGCAACATTTAAAAAGTTTCTCAAGTTGGCGACATTTCAAATTCGCCGGCAAAATCTCGTCAACTGTTATGGATGGAGAAATAAGTTATTCTTATAGCAGATAAAGGACTATTGGCGTTCACATACAAAATTATTTCCCAAAGTATATTTTCTCATGAATGGAACGAGCTAGATCCACGAGACTGATGCCACCAAATGTATCGCATAATTTTACATATGAAAAATTTTTTATTTATGTGATTTTTTGACGAATTTATTTTTAAAAGTGTGCAATATCTAGAGAACGGTTCATGCCATCGCTCTAAAGTCCATGTCAATTGTTTTCTTAGGAAAAATTACATAAGAAATGTCTATTTGCGTAATAGTATTGAAGGCTTTTATTTTTTTGATGATTTTTTTAAAATTCTACTCGAAAATGTATGAGAGTTTTGAGCATTCGATTGTGTTTAAATTCAATAGGCTTCCAGTATTCACGGATTGTAATTTTTGTACCACATTTCAATCTAATCGCTCAATTCATTCGTGAGATATCATCTCCACAGGCTTACTGACACACACACACACGCACATACAGACGTCATCACAAAAATGTTCGATTCGTATTCAAGGATGCTTGAAACGCGCTCTCCCGTCGAAACTTCGAATTCGAATTTTCGACCCCGTCACAATATTTTCCTTATACATTATACTATGTATATAAGGGAAGTAAAAATTCAAATAAAAAAGATGAATATATTCAAATAAACTTAAACGTCCCAATTTTGAAACGCTAGACACGAGAGGGTACATATTTATTTTAATGCAAACTATAGATGATTTCTTCTGGAAAATGATAATAATATGACCTAAGTAATAAAAGACACTTTAATTCACTATAAAAATTTTAAATGTCTATTAATCGTATTTTTCTATTTAAACATTTAATTTTTCTCATGGTAAAGATATTTGTTTGCTGTAGAATTATTTAAAGAATATTATACACAGCATATCCATATATTTGAGATATTTACTTGTAATTTTATTTTCTCAGTTTAAGCATCTTCAATGTGTTTTCTTTACAAATATAAAATGCATGAAGACCAACATATTAAAACCTTATAAAAAACTACGATTAATTCGACTCACTCATAAATATGTAATCACTTATTAAATGCTTTTCCAGCATAGACAATGTTTCTTACAAAGATAAATTAAACAAATTGAGATATTGTAAGTGACGAAGAAGCTATTAATACTTACTGATATTCTGAATATATATTAAAAACCTTTACACAAGTAGCCCAAATAAATTCTCTAATTTATTTCTGTGAGTTTTTCCCCTATATTTAGCATAATTATTTACATATGATTATAAATAATCATGCTAAATATTTATATGCTTAAAAATTCTGAATTAATATTGTAAACATTCATTGTATTAAAAAATAATATGTTTTAGTGAAAATTACAATTTGTTAAATGTTTTCTATTTTGGAAAGACACAACTTCGCTCTCTATCAGTTATTCTTCCACCAAAAAAATTTGATGTGGGCAGCACATGACTTTCCTTATACAATGCAATGGATTTACTTCTTTAACGGTAAAAAGTGATGAAAAAAATCTATCCTAAACGTATTCAGGAGGTCCTAAAACATATATTGGCATCAAAATCTCCTAATCAAAAATTTTCGTGAAAAGAATACTTTCTCAGTACTACATATGAGAAAGTAAAAATAGAAAGTTGTGTCTAAAAATGTTGTGATATAACTTACCAAGCTTTTATAATTATGGTACACATGTAAATATTTATTAATAATTACTTATCATATATGGAAGTAACTTGCATAACACCATATAAACCTTCCCTTATGAAAACATTGTACAGTGTTTCTAGAAATGAAAATGAAAATTATTACATTTTATACATTCGGTGCTTGGGGACCTCCTTTTCATGTCTCTGTATAACGTATGTACTAAAAAAAAAACTGTATGTAATTTTACTGCATCCACTTTTCTCCAGAAATTACCGCAAAGTATGTGGTACTACCGTTTTATTGATTGAAATTTTAGGAAGAAATTGTCGGTTTTTAGAGAATAGTCAGTTTTTCAGAAGAAATTGTCAGGTATTTACATTATATTTTTTATAAGGTTGCATAGTCCGCTTCAAAGATAAGAGCTTGAAATTTCGTCCCAGAAGCTCAACGGTTATGCGTTGACTGGCCAGCTCGAAGATCCAGGGTTCGATTCCCGGTTGGGGGCAGCAAGGTTCTTTACAAGGTGGCCGCCAAGCTCCAAGTGTAGAAATTGTATAATTTTCGTTTTCAAAAACACGTTATAAAATATTCATAGGGAGAAGGGTTATAATTAACATGTTATACTATTCATTGGTATACAATTCATACTTACATATAGGAAAAATTAATTATTACGAAATGATAATTAAATTCCAGAATTAATAACCTGATGGGAACAGCACATGCTTTTCTCTATAAATTCAAATTCATTTTCTTACGTTTTACTTCATGATGAATTAAATCGAGTTTAATTGCAGAAAATAAGGTGGGCATTTTTCTGTTATTATATTCAAATGTTTTAATGCATGTTTGTTTCAGTTTGGAAATTAATGGACTTTAAAGTCTTCAGCTTTTCAAAATTCCAAAAACTAAAATATCTCGAAAACGGTTCGTCCTAAAGTCATGCACTCAAACTCATTCGCTATACCATCAAACATTACATGAAGAAACAGTACTTAACTAATATATTTTTAGCCATTTATTTTACATTTTACGATCTTTGAAGAGTATTTAGCAAAAAAGAGTACATTTTTATATAGAGCTATAATTCCCTGCATGTTTTTATGATAGATCTATATTTTTCCGGATCATACCAAAGTCTAATTAGTTTCAAAATAAACCTCAAGGGGCGTAACTACTAAATTTTATGAAATTCCATTAATTAGTTTTTACACTACAGTGAAAAATGTTATTAATTCGCTCGTATTCTAAATATCAATTTCATTCAATTTCATTACATAAAATAGACTATTAAATTCGCTTTCAAAGTAATTTTGATTAAAAAAGAGTACTATTAAAACGGCGTGGCCGTGAAAAATTGTTGAAGTTTAACTACAACATTTGTTGAAATACGTAGTTCAACAAATATTTATCCGATTTCTTAAAAATATATCTTATAAAAGTGTGTACAATTAATGGGGTTCGAGTCTCTTGAATTCTAATTTTGACGTTATTAAATGTTGATGTTTGACTTCATCCATTTTTTATAGTTAAATTGCGAAATTAAACTGATTAAATGAAGGTTAAATAAAATATTATAAAAAAAAAAATAAAAAAAACTTTTCTAATTCTAATAAAGCATATTCTGTATCTCAAACGTTGTTTTCAATTTTAGCGGATTTAAGAAGAAAAAAAAACTCAACTTTAGCTTGCAAATATGAAATTTCCTTTATAATCGCTCTGCTTTGCAATCAAAACGACCGATTTACCCGCAATTAAAATAGAAAAAATCTGATGTGGGCAGCATATGACTTTCCTTATATAAGGCAATGAATTTACTACTTTTACAGTCAAAAAAATTATTCTTATAGCAGATATTTATATTATTTCCAAGATATTAGATTTTCTTCAATTAGTCGTCATTTTCATTGATTTAGCGTCATTTTTATCCAATTGGTGAGATTTTCGCTAATTTGGCTACACTTTAAAATGTCGCCAAGTTGGCGACATTCCGCTAAATTCGTTGCTAAAATCTCGCCAAGCGTTATGGATGGAGAAATAAGTTATTCTTACAGCAGATAAATTACTATTGGCGTTCAAATACAAAATTATTACTCAAAGAATCTTTTCTCGTGAATGGAACGAGTTAAATCCACGAGAATGATGTCACCAAATTTATCGCATGATATTACATATGAAGAGTGAACATGTTTCTTAACAGTTAATATTTTTTTTTTCATTTATTGTATTTTTTTATAAATTTATTTGAAAAATGTGCAATATCTCGAGAACGGTTCATGTTAGCGTTTTAAAGTTTATCTAAGGTAAAATTGCATAAATCGTTTTCTAAGGTAAAATTGCATACGAAATGTCTATTTGCGTAACTTTATTAAAGGTTTTGTTTTTTTGATGATTTTTTTCAAAATTCCACTCGAAAATTTAGGGGCTTCTGAACATTCGATTACGTTTAAAAACGATAGACTTCCGGTATTAACGGATTGTGATTTTTGTATCAAATTTCTTTAGAATTGCAACATTCGTTCATGAGATATCGTCTCCACAGACTCACTGACACACACATACATACGGACACCACCTGAAAAATGTTTGATTCGTGATCAAGGATGATTGAAATGTGCTCTCCCGTCGAAAACTCGAATTCGAAGATTCGATCCCATCACAATACTTTCCTTACACATTATGTATATAACGAAAGTAATATTAATACTCTTTTAATTTAAACTTATTAAAGGTTCTAAGTTAAATAATAATCAACCATCTAAAATATTTTATTCCTCATTCATCTTGCTTTCTTTAAAGATAGTGATAATTGTAGCACGTCGATTGAAAGCTTTAAAATTTCCTATCTGAATGCGATATTTTAATTCATTTTCGGTCGGTTTATTACAGCTACAGTGTAATTGGATCGATCTTTATCCATGATATCTCTCATATATGTGTATATTGTGTGTACTTAGTATATATGTCTGTATGAGATAAACAAGTTAATTAATATTCATTAACTGATATCTATTTGTGATGCAGCTGATATAGGGTAATTCCGAGGTAGTTGTCTCATCCGGTATAGACTGCGCATCCAAATTCTGAAACTCACCGTAAGATGGTAATGCAGTAAACACTAACGGTGTGAATTTAGTGTTTCAAATACGTTTGATAAAATAATGTTTCTATGCCATTTTACTTTCCTTATATACATAATGTATATTACTTTCATTATATACATAATCTATAAGGAAAGTATTGTGACGGGGTCGAAAATTCGAATTCGAGTTTTCGACGGTAGAGCACATTTCAAGCATCCCTGATCACGAATCAAACATTTTTGAAGTAATGTCTGTGTGTGTGTGTGCGTGTCAGTGAGTCTGTGGAGACGATAACTGACGAACGAATGGACCGATTCGAACGAAATTTGGTTCAAAAATCACAATCTGTAAACACTGGAAGCCTATTGTTTTCATACGCAATCGAATGTTCAGAACCCCCCTCCCCTAAATTTTCGTGTGAAATTTTGAAAAAGGCTTCAAAAATCAAAACCTCTAAGAAAGTTACTCAAAAAGACATTTCTTATGTAATTTTTCATTAGAAAACGATTGACATAAATTTTAGAATGCTAACGTGAACCGTTCTCGAGATATTGCACATTTTTCAAAAAATTATCAAAAAGTCATATAAAATAAAAAAAAAAGTCTATTGAGAAACATGTTCACTTTTCACATATAATACCATGCAATAAATTTAGTGACATCATTTTCATGGATCTAGCTCGTTCCATTCATGACAAAAGGTACTTTGAGTAACACTTTTGTATTTGAACGCCAATAGTCATTTATCTGCTATAAGAATAACTTATTTCTTCGTCCATAAATCTTGGCGAGATTTTGGTGACGAATTTGGTGGAATGTCGCCAACTTGGCGACTTTTTTAAATGTTGTTAAATTAACGAAAAACTAGCCAAATGATAAAAATGACTCTAAACTAATGACGACTCATTGATGAATACGACATGGAAAATGACGACTCATTGACGAAAATTCAATGTCTTGGAAAGAATATATATATAATTACTATAAAAATAATCTATTTTTTTTACTGTAAAAATAGTAAATTCATTGCATTATATAAGGAAAGTCATGTGCTGCCCACATCAGACTTTTTCACCTGAAATTGATAAATATTTGAGAAGAGTTGTAGAACTCATCATGGAAAATTTTATTGTGTTACCACAAATTGAGCATTATAGCTAAAACTCTAGAAATGTCAGTGGAGTCCTTGATTGAGAGAAGCATAGAGTTCGTGTATAATTTTATTGTGATTTCGTCATGTTTAAATCCAAGGTCAGGGGTCCGTGATTTGCGGAATCTCTCCCCTAGAAAATTTTACACTCAAGAGTTATTTGAAAATAAATAAGAATTTCACAATTATGTTATTAAGTCGCTTTTTATTTTATCGTTGTTCATTTATGTCTGTGTTGGTTGTATTCTGAAACTAAATTTAAAATGAAAAAGCAAGCACTTTTCGAATTACTAATTTTTTTATATTTTACAAAATTGCAATTTGTTTCATTTTTGCTTTCTCTGCAATACATGGTAATGCATAGGGAAAGTATTGAGATCATATCGAAAATCGCAACTCGAGTTTTCGCTGGATCTACACGTTTCGAGACCTCTAGAATACGAAAAACCTATTTTTAGCGTGACGTCTGTGTGTGTGTCTGTCTATGTGTCTGTCTGTCTGTCTGTGTGTCTGTGGAATGTATGTATCCACTCTAACTCAAAATCTAATGGACCGAATTTCATAAAATTTGGTAGGTAAGACCCTTGGATGTGACCCTGGTGCTGATTAGGTTTTGGTATAATTGGGAAAAAAAGAACCAGCCTTTTTTGCAAAATGGTCCGCAAAAATTTGCCAATATCTAAAGGAAGACTACGTATGTTCAAATGTTTCAATTAAATGCATGTTTGATACGTAATGTTTGAAGAGAAAAAGAATAAGAACAGCTCTATTACTCGAGGACCAACCGTTCTCGAGATATTTGAGATTTTTTGCATTTTTTATGCCGCCTTTGGAAAAATGTCCAATTACCAAATAAATGCAGAAATTGAATTAAAAATGCAAATTTAGAGTCATTTTGTGCAATTAAACTCAATTTAACGAGTTCTTAAAAAATAAAGAAAAAATGAATTTGAGTCTGCAGGGAATGTCATATGCTGCTCACGTCAGATTTTTCTCATATTTAAATATACATTTTCTTGAAGAAAAATATTTGGTACGTCCATTAAAATTTATTTATGTTAAATGTTGAGAGTCTCCCCTATGGTGAGGCGTAACACCCTACTCATCCGGGAGAGACGCCGCAATGAAGGGGTTTAAAAAATTAATTATAATTGCTTATTAAAAATTTTGTAATTTATTTTATCCCTATACATATGTTTTCTAGATGTAAACAAATTATTATGCCTGCATAAGTTTCTTGTTTGTACACCATGGGTCTCAGAAAATTGCTTATAATATAAGGTGCGACATCTACCCCGGATTTACCTATGTATGCTTTATTTGTTATTACTATATACTAATATATATAATTCTTAACACTTAACAAAATCTAATGTATCTTCTTAACAAAATTTTTGGATTAGACACAGAGTTTGCCATAATTCTAACTTTATACGAACATGCAAAATAGAGGGAAATGAGAATACTTCTTTTGATGTTGTATATTATTTATATCTGAAACGAAATGCTTCCTTTAAAAATCAGTTTGGCATATTTTCTCTGCAACGATCTGAGAATGTAGCTATTCTTTGGATCAAAATTTCCGGAAGCTATTTAGCTTTTCAAAAGATGATCTATTTGGACAAAGATTTCTTCTAAAGAAAATAATTTTAAAATGTCATTTTGAATTATATTAATATGTATAAAGTCGTGTTCTTCGAATATGTAAGTTCAAAGATTTGAAATAATGTATAATTTCAAGAAATACGGTTTAATGGCATACTTGTATTTTATATATGTCCTACAAAGAATAAGGTTAAAGTGGAATTTAAATACTATCCGTTAACAACTGATTTTTGGTGATTCATTCCTTTTTAAAATATTTATAATTTCCTTGAATTGTTTTATCACTTAACACAATTTAAGTCTTTTTTTACACAATTTTTGAAAATACACCGTGTAACAAAAATTATATGCATTCATAAGAAATTGAACTATAGACGCGAAACTCGGCATATACCTATCGTTTGAGGAGATAAGTAAATGATTAGAATTTGGACACAAAAAATAATCGTTTTATTAAGAAATGGTGAAAACAAGGAAATTAAATTTCAGTAGTTGGTAAATCCTACGCTTGTAGCTATACAAGCCGATATTCAGTACGGCATAGAGTGCATTAAGCTGCTTATAAAGATGCTCTACAGAAGAATCTGCTACAAATGTTGCAACCGGTCAGATAATTCATTGATATTCTGAGAAGGCTGTAATTGCTATCCCAGCATGTCTCAGACGTGTTCTTTGGCGATAGGTCTAAGGACTTGGATGGTCATGGAAAGGTATTAAACCCTCAAAGATATTGTTGAGAAAGTCGTGCAGTATGTAGTCCAACATTGTCTTATTGTTAAATTGAACCTGCGTGGTTTGACAGAATGGGCAGAACAATCGGCTGCAGTATATATTCGTACAAGCGAGTTGTCAGTTTGACTTGTAGCATAAATAGAAGATATCGGTATTCCCACAAGATGGCTCTGCACGTGTGATGCTCATGTGCCAACAAAACATGTGGGTTCAGAACGCTGGCCAGTCCTCAACACTTATACGACGATCATCAGCACTGAGAGAGAAACGGGAATTGCATCTAAAGACAACAATATGACACTATCCAAGCTTACCGAGCTCGACACCAATCCAGACGCCTCTGGCTATGTTCAGAGGACAGTGGTAGGTACCTTAATGGATGTCCACACCTAATTCCTCCTTCTGCCAGTCGTTTCCGAATAGTATCCCTTAATACAAGATGCACGGAAGATAGCAAATGACTTCGACTGGCTGATAGCGACGCCATTGGTGTGGAAGTGGCTTCTCCATACGATCCTATCGATCAGTTGTCAGTCTGGGGCATCCTGAGGTCGAACTATCCTGCTAATACCGAGCAATACCATATCGTTCCGATAAAGGTGACGAATGATACGTCTATTGGACCAACTAGCTTCCCCAGTTCTGTGATGCATCCTCTCTCTAAATTCAACAAGTACCATCGAGTCCACCTTAAAAACGTCTTTGTATACAACTTGCAGTATCAAAGGAGAAAATACAGTTCCAATTGCTAGTGATGGAAAACATCAGTTGTTTTAATTGCTGCGCCGTTCTCATGTGCGTTGGAGGAGTCCTGTGATATCATTGGCGCTGAGAGTTTACTCATTTGCATAGCTTTTCAAACGACGTCTGTGTGCCGAAGCAATTGTAGCTCGATGTTTTATGTCAGCATATATGTTTTGAAACAGAGTGTATTTGAGATCAAAATTAAATTTTAATGAAAAAAATAATAACTTTTATACAGTTCATAATTTGTCGATCAAAATATCATTTTCTCACTTTTTTTCAAAAAGGAAATAGTGAAATCACACCTCATAGATATAAAGTGGCATATTGCAAACATATTAAATTTTAAAAATGTAAATTTACTTCACCAAAGTAAAATCACTAAAATCGTTTATGCTTTATCTCAACGTTATAGAAGATAAGAAAATGAATTTGATTATATCCGAATGTTTTCCATCAATTTTATCGTTGTGATTATTCTCCGATTGCAGAGGACATCATCCCATGGACTGGGTTCGCGACTGTTTTGTGTCCTGAAGCAAATAATGGACGATATCTGCAATGGGAGGAAAAACTTGCCATGTACCATATTTTTCTAAATATGAGTGGATGGCAACAAATACGTTCTTGCCACATAGACATATTGGTGTTATTAGAGATTTACCACCGGCAGCACGATATTGCAACGGTCGTATTTATATTCACAAAACCTGCCTAAATGGAACTTTCTATGACAAATAAAATGCAGTAGTATAATACAAAAATTTTCTACATACTTGTCGAATTTTTTACTACGACGGTCCTTCATACAAAATTACAAATTCCGAGTCCTCAGGAAATGCATTTGTACAGGGGGTCCCACCGTAAGTTTTCAAGTTTTCTAGCAGGTAGATAAAGCCTGAGTATGAAACAGTGTATACGATTTTTTTCTCGAAATTTTCTATTTGAAACCTTTATTGGCATTATTAATATTAAACATCAGTCCTACCATAGTCTCCAGTTTTTAATCTATAAGTGGTAGTTAAACACCACTTATTTAAAATCATCTTCAGAGTGACGATCTAATTTAACCAACATTTCGTTGATGATGCAGTAGAAGGAAGAACGTAACGAAAGTTTATTATCAAAACTGTTGGGTTGGAGTTGTCAAAGATTGATAATACATCACACTATACATTGCTAAGTATGCTGTATACAGCAGAAGAAAGGCCCTACAGCCATGTCTGGGTGACGCCAAAAGTTTGCTGACTTTACATCCGTCATTTAGATGTAACAGCAGAGATAACGACGGCTTAGTTTATTACTAAATATACAATCAATCAATATTGGAAACATTGTATTTTTGGAGAATGTATAGTAAGTAATCAATAATATGCCGAATTCATTACGTGTAGCAAAGTTGCTGGTAGACATTTTGATGTGTCCACACCGTGTTCTTTAAACAAATTAGTAATTCTGTCCATGTAATTCAATTGTTCTTCCCAAAGTTTAACAGACAAATTCGAATAAGAAGGACTATTACTCTTTATTTTAAATGTAAAATAAGATGTTACAAACGAATAGAATTTAATTGCTTTCGTTCTTCGTTTTTACACATAAGAAATACTACATAGATGATTCAGACAGAATAAATCTTTTACCACAATTGTTCGATCTGGGAAGACGATATATTCTTGCTACGAAATGTGAATAACGGAAGTCATATTAGACATCTTTAGCGTTAATATCTCCTTTGTAATATATATCAAACATTTCAGGGCAGAAATCACTGCGCCAGAAAGACAAAGGAAACCTGCTTTGAAAAAGCTATGAAATCTCAAAATGGTTTGCAACAAGTTTCCGTCGGACCGCTAATCCGAAACCTCCTTAAAATCACACATAGCCCTTTTACAGTCATAGCCAATTTTTTAATTAACATTTATTTTTGTTTGTTTATGGTATAGACCCGTTAATGTATTTTACTCATCAGCTCTAAATGAACAGTTTGATTCTAAAAACTCTAAATATATTGTAGAACATTCTAACTGTTAGCAATGCTAGATAAACTAGATTTTTTGAAAAATAAACCGAGTCTTTTTGAAAAAAATAATCAAATTAAATAAGAGCGATTAATCATGCATAAATCATTGATTATAAAACACTATCCAAGTGAAATGTAATTTCATTTAAACATCTCTAAAATGTAAATTATCACGGTACTACAATAATTTATTTTACTTGGAAATTTAACACTCTATAAAAAAGGCAATGCTAGAAAATCGTCTGTTTCTTTATGTAAAATCAAAGAATATTTCATTAATATCACTTATATTCCAGACCCCAGAACTCAATAATTTTAAGTTAAAAAAATTCAGCAATTCTTATACAACTCATCTTGCAATTGCTTGATTTGTTTTTATTCTGCATATGTTAAAATTAGAATTTGTTGTAGAAATAATTAAAATTTAGTGATCATTTGAAATAAAAAAAATCTGATGTGGGCAACACATGACTTTCCTTATATAATGTAATGAATTTACTATTTTAACAGTAAAAAATAGGTTTTTCTTATAGTAAATACTAATATTCTTTCCTAGATATTGAATTTTCGACAATTAGTCGTCATTCTCATTGATTTAGCGTCATTTTTATCCATTTGGCGAGATTTTCGTTAATTTGGCAACATTTCAAAAAGTCGCTAAGTTGGCGACATTCCGCCAAATTCGTCGCCAAAATCTCGCCAAGCTTCATGGACGAAGAAATACGTTATTCTTACAGTAGAAAAATGACTATTGGCGTTCAAATACAAACGTATTACTCAAAGTATCTTTTTTCATGAATGGAATGAGCTAGATCTACGAGAATGATGTCACCCAATTTATCGCGTGGTATTACATATGAAAAGTGAACATGTTTCTCAATAGGAAATATTTTTTTTTTCATTTTATATGACTTTTTTATAATTTTTTTGAAAAATGTGCAATATCTCGAGAACGGTTCATGTTAGCGTTCTAAAATTTATGTCAATCGTTTTCTAATGAGAAATTACATAAGAAATGTCTATTTGCATGACTTTATTAGTGGTTTTGATTTTTTGACGATTTTTTCAAAATTTTATTTGAAAATTTAGGGGGTTTCTAAACATTCGATTACGTATAAAAACTATAGGCTTCCAGTGTTTACGGATTGTGATTTTTGTACCAAATTTGGTTCGAATCGGCCCATTCGTTCGTCAGTTATCGTCTCCACAAACTCACTGACACACACACACACACACACACACACATACTTTCACAGACACACACACACAGACATAATTTCACAGACACACACACATGATTCGTGATCAGGGATGCTTGAAACGTGCTCTCCCGTCGAAAACTCGATTTCGAATTTTCGACCCCGTCACAATACTTTTCTTATACATTATGTATATAAGGAAAGTAAAAATATTGTAATTGCGTAGGCACAGAATTTAGATACACAGCTGATATGCAAGAATAAAGCAGTTTTAGGACAGATGCAACACTAAATATAAATATAAACGTTCCTTAAAAATCCCGATTTTCATGAAGCGAAAAATAATGGCTGCCATATTTAATGTTGTAATGAGTCACATGATCTCTTCGTATAATATGGGTGTAATTAATATTTCAATTTCTTTTTAAAGAACTACTTTACATATTTTGATGATTTTTTTTTTAATTTTATGTGAAAATTTGAATATTTCCTAAAATTTTCAAAGTAATATGTGAATTTTTACTCCGCTTTTGAAATATTAGGTCCCATAGGATTCAATGAATTTCATGTTTTTTCAACCAGGGTTCAATCCAAAACTAATTGGGTGATATTATACATTTACATTCCCATATGTCCCACAAACCGTCTCAACAACATACTAAAATCTGATTTTCATAAGGTCATTTTTACTGCAGTTATCATGCGAACGAAGAGACAGACAGACACAATGAACAAAGTCATAAACACTTTTCAACTATGTTGTGGAAAAGTGTTAAAATATTGTATCCTTGTATTATTTCTATTGTGTCGCTACATCACCATGCTAAATTATGATGGGACAAAAGCAATTTTAATGAAAAATAAAATATTTAAACATCCTTAAGGGGTCTCATTGAATCTATTCATGCTCTCATAACTTTACCTAATGTGTTATTTATAATTAGTTATTTTAGATTTCATTTTTAACAGTTGGAGAAATATTCTTCAAACTTTTGGAGTTCAAAAAATAAAAATATAAAAAAATAAAAAGAAATAAATTAACTATTAGCTTTTTGCTAGGATTCATATTCTTTTATGCATGTACAATTTCACCCAAAATGTAGTCAAATTTTCTAAAATCTTGTTTAGCTTCAGGGCAAGAATCAAATTCGAAGAAACTCGTAAGTGGAAACGAAATTCTTCCCCATCCAATTGATTTTCAATGGGCTTTTATTTACAATAAGTGTTTGTCGCTAGTAAAAAAAAAAAAAGATCGAACACTGTCGAAAATTTCGAGTTCTTGAAGTAGTAATTACGTATATACCCGCAGGAAGTGCATAAGATAAAATTAATTTTGACTTTCTTCGTTAAAGTCCTTGAGTTTTTCAGTAAAAGTATAGTAGCTACTTGTTTGATAGGACGCTGTCATAATTTACTAAGCTCTACTTATTAATACACAAAACACATGTATTTTTAAATATTTTAAAGAAGTTATTATTATCTATTTCAATTTTTATGTAGTATATTGACAGGAGAATTGTCTTTATTAATTTTCCTACCATAATGTATAGAAATTTGGAATTCTAGCTTTGACGGAAAAACACGTTCTAACCATCCTTGAACTCATAAAGAATGTTTCTGAAGCGACACATGTATGTGTATATGCAAACATGTTGACAGAAAAATATTTAGGGATGGGGAAACTATTTCTGAAGAAAACGTAGCATTATGTTTAAAATAAGACACAATTATAGTTGATCAATAATTGCATATTTTAAATGCGTATACAACTTATAATACATTTAGAAATGTATTAAATGACAAACGTTTGAAGAATCCTGTTATTTTAGAAGATGCCCTGGAAACATATATAAAGAACCTAACCTTCGGGGGAAGGGCAGGGCCCCGAGACCCCCCCCTTGGCTACGTATCTATGCTTATGTGTATATTAGTGCGTGTGAGTGTGTGTATGTTTTAGCGTATATGTGTATGTATGTGTGTCTATATTTGTTAGTGCTCATGTGTGTCCCTGAGTCTGTGGATGCAATATCGCTAGAACTGAAGATGTGTTAATAAAATAATTTGGTACGATTATTATATTCAATGAATACTGGAATTATATTGATTTTAAACGCAATCGAATGTTCAGAAAACCCACCAATTCTATAATAATTTTTTGAAATAAATAATTTTTCTTTTTTTTTTTCAAATGACCAGGCACTTGATATATTCATCATTTTCCTATACACCGGCCAGAAACATGTATCATTTAGCCGTCACATGACGTTGCCCCAGCGCACCAGTGGGGGAGGAACACACTGCGCCCAACGACACAACATCCATACTCGCAGGTGGGACTCGAACCCACAACTCGGCAGGCGAACTATCATAAATCATTAACATATCAGAACCTTTAATAATCATAAATAAAGATTCATATGATACATATTTTTATTATAAAACGATTAAAACAAACTATAGAACACTATATGAACCATTAGTAAAATATTGAAATGGTTTGAAAGAAATTTATTAAAATATTACATAAAATAAAAAAAAATGTCGAGTATCATCAAATATGTTCAATTTCCATATTCAATAGTATGCAACAAATCTGTTAACAACATTCTTGTGGATCTACTTGTAGTCCGTTCCATTCACGAGCGAATATACCGTTTGCAATAGTTTATATTTTAGCGTCATAGAATTTGAAATAGTCATATATTTCTCAGGATATTACTTCTTCTTCTTCGACTCAGACAACACGACCTACCAAGAAGGTATAATGTATCTGTTTGGACGGCCGGGAAGTGCCACCCAATTTAAACCGGAACCCAGTGGAGGAGGAGGCATCCACAGGGACGGTACCCTCCTTCCCCTACCACCAACCTCTCAGAAGGACTTACGGACCCAGATGTTTAACGTGATCGTACTCCACGTGAACACGGCGGCAGTTTTGGCAGTGGAGGGAATCACATCCGGGCCGTCCGTGTGCAATTCCTGCGAGCTAACCACTGGGATGTCGCGCCCTTCAGGATATTAATTACCGTATCCGAGACCCGAGGGTTCGCCAGAGAGTCTGAACATCGAAGATTCTGTGGCCAGAAAAGGATATTAATTAAATAACAATCGTTTTTTTATGAGGATTTACATGTGAGTATATTCACTTCAATGCATTTTGAATAAATCAATTATTCACCTGAAGCGGCCATTTTCAATGTCAAACTTATTTGCGTAATGTTAATTAATTGCGAAATACATTGTGCCGTGAACCCTGTACATCTTAATTTCGAGCTGTGAAAGATGTACATGTGCTGCCCACATCAAATTAATATTTTTAATAGAAAAAAAGACAGAAGTCCTAAAAACAAAATCAGGTAATTTTTAAATGAAATTTTAAATAAAATTCTTAAATAAACAAATATAGCTTTCACAAGAGAGAGGTAAATTTAGGGGGGGGGGGGGTAAGCCAGTTTTTCCTTTTAGAAAATATAAAGCGTTGCTGACCAAAAAGTATCTTAATGAAATATCCCCTAAAGTCACTAAACCAGACATCATTCTTAAGATTTTATGACTTTCCAATGACAAGCGTCTGGCTGAATGGTTTATCTTCTTCCTCCCAGGTCCATAGGACCCCCAATTTGAACAGACTTTTGTATGCATGAATGCAGTGATACGAAATATACTTTACATTGCAAATATCAGTCAGTAAAAGTAAAGTATGAGTCAAAGAGTAAGTCAGTTTGCTCAGATGAAGTTGGTTATTATACTATCATAATCGGGTTTCATATGGGAAGCATGTATTCCCAATGAAAGATTGGTTACCTAAAAATGACGCAACTACAAACGTGTGTTTTAATCAGCGCTAGATTTCCTTACTGACAAGGGAAAACACATAGACTGTTAATTTACCAACTAACCAACTAACTAGACTATTTAAAACCAACATAAATAACTTATGCAGCGACTGGCTGTAAAACTGCAAAGAGGTATGCGCACAAAACAGACATCAAATTGCACATGCCTGTATATATAATGAATCTGTATACATAGATAGATCCAGGACCTGGTGATCAAATGGAAGTGGAATGTTCATAATACCAGATGAAGAACGGCAGATGCTTACCCAATTTATCAGCGGTAATCTGGATACTTCAGAAGGAACAACTCTTGTGAAGAAGTTCCTTTTGATTCTTATTGTACATATATCGACAGGTATCCATTCTTGTTCTTCGACCCAAACCGCCCGACCTACCCGAAAGTGTAAATAAGTATGTTTGGACGGCCGGGAAAGTATCACACAATTTAAACCGGAACCTAGGGGGCAGTAAGCACCGAGCGCGTATAATTTTTCCCTTACTACTAACATATAGTACTACTACTAACGTATGGTACTTACTACTAACGCTTGGTACTACTACTAAAGTATGGTACTTACTACTAACGTATGGTAGTACTACTGGTCTGAAAAATTACATTTAATCACAGTCGTACTACAATCGTAGTAAAATACGTTGCAACCCAATGTACTGAATCTAAAAATAATGCTTCTCATATTAGATCAACGAAACCATCTTTACTATTCTAAAAATGTAGTTCTACCACAACAGCAGAATTAATATATAGAAGTAAAATTCGTCTGGTAATAAACATAAAAAAAATTCATAAAAGAGAAAGAAATGCATTGAGAAATATTATAATTTTTTTCAGAATTTAGAATAAACAAGAAAGATCAATCATGCATAAAGCATTGATTATAAAACATTTTCCAACTTCAATGCAATTTTATATAAACATCTCTATAATGCGATATATATAAAACTTAAAACTTCATCGAAAAAAATGAACTTCATTCAAATGACGGCATTGAAAACTAAATTGCCTGGTTTAAACATCTTTGAAATGCGATACATTCCTGGGTAATATTTTTTTTTTAAATTAACGTAATACTACAATAATTTATTATATTTTAAAATGTCTTCGAATACAAATGAGCTTTATTTAAATGACGTCTGTAAGGTTCTGCTAGGAAAATATCCTGGAAAACTAGTACATCCTAATGACCCACACGCTCGATGTGTGGTAGGAGTTCGGCGAAAAAGACCGCACAGCAACGGAATATCTCCCAGACTTTGCACGGAAGTTATATCGTGAATGCGTCATCGTGGGGCTTAGCTCCCTAAGAACGGCAGTTTCCGGACATATATATGTCAGTATCGGGGCATGAGAAACATGAAAGTGTCACTGGTGGAGCTTAGTGATCACATTTCATAGTTTCTGAGAAGACGCCATAGCCAGTGGCCAATGAACTGGATGGAGCATATATACCCCGGACTTTAATTTTTCAGCATGATTCTCTCGACGAGCAGCTACTACAAACGGTCGCATTTTTAATTCTCCGAGAGTCTTTCACCATAACCCCTCTCGTCTCCGCAACATGTCTGTTAAGATTTTGAGCTTATGTAATTTGCAATATAAATAAATTCTTGTTAAGTTTAAAATAAGTCTGCCGTGTCTAGTCCCAGCACGATTCCTGGTTTGTTTTGCTGCTTTTCACGGATCGCAACTCACGTACGAAATCCGCTCAGGCAACGTTACCTTTTTCTAATAACGCATTGGTTCGATTTCGGTCACCCCATCCAAAATATTGGGGAGAGAGACCGACGGACAGAGTGCGCAGTCGTGTTGAAATAAACGGTTTCAACGACGAAGCGACATTGCAACATCTACAGATTTTTACAACGTCATCGAAATGTAAATCGCCTGGCTCTCTCTATAAAACAGCATTTCATTCATAAACTTTTTCCATTCCTTTCATTCATCAAGATACTATAACAATTTATTTTATTTAAAAACTTAAAACCATGGATATACAAACAATTTAACTTTATGCTTAAAACTTCATCAAAAAAATCGTCTGGTTTTCTGTGTAAAATCAATGAATATTTCATTCATATCAGCTATATTGCAGACTCCATGAGCTAAATAATTTTTAGTTAAAGAAATGCAGCAATTTTTATACAACTCATTCTACATCTTTTGATGTTAATATTCTCAATAAGTGAAGAATACGCTTTGTTGTAGAAATAATTAAAGTTTGATGATCATTTAAATTGAAATATATTGTAATTGCGTTGTTTCAGTATGTTGATGCACAGAATTTAAGCAAAAATAAAGCGGTTTTAGGACGGATAAAATACATAGGGTTCAATCCAAAACTAATTGGGTGATACTCTTCATTTATATTCTCATAGTCATTCAGACCACATTCAGACCACAGACCGTCTGAAAACCATACTAGAATTTCATTTTGATATAGTCATTTTTAGGGCAGTTATCGTGCTAACGGACTGCCAGACAAACAGACAGACAGAATGAACAAAGTCCTAAACGCTTTTCAACTATATTGTAAAGTGTTAAAAAGGAATATCTTAAAATAAACCTGTCTGATGATGATGATAACGGTTTTTTGAGGAAATAGATGCGTCACCACAATCTAGCTAATTTCCTTTTTATTGCGTTCCTCTTTTGTGTTGAAGGCCCAGACCACACGACCAACCCAGGGGGTTTATGGTATCAAGTTGTGTGGTCGTTTCCTCTTTTGTGTAACATTTTTCCTATTTTATTCTTTCCATATATATTTTGCATTGCTATTTTTAACACTTTACAACATAGTTGAAAAGTGTTTATGACTTTGTTCATTCATTCTGTCTGTCTGTCTGTCTGTCTGTCTGTCTGTCCGTTAGCACGATAACTGCCGTAAAAATGACTTTATCAAAATGAAATTTTAGTATGCTTTTCAGACGGTCTGTGGGACCTATGGGAATATAAATAAATCATATCACCCAATTAGTTTTTTATTGAACCCGGGTTGGAAAAAAGAAATACATTGAACCCTATAGGACCTAATTTTTCAAACATTTTTTAAGCACATTTAAATTCACAAATTACTTCGAAATTTTTAGGAAATATTCACATTATCCCTTAAAATATATAAAAAAAATTTCAGTAAAATACGTTAGGTAGTTTTTTAATTAAGAACTTTTTAATAGAGGGAGAAAAACTAATTCAATTAAATTCTGACTTTTGCGATAACCTCCAGAAAGAAAATATATATATATTGTATAATAAATATCTTTCCAAGAGTTTAATTATTTCGTATATGAGTGAGGCTTCACATTTAAAAATAAATTTGGTAGATAACAATTTTTCAAATTTTTTAAAAATTTTATATAACTTTTCATGATATACTTATTTGATGGCGTTTTTAATACACTTTGCTACGTCCTAGAGAGTTAAAATTTGGTACACAGCTTAAATTTGTAGAACATTTTATTCTACAGCAATTTGGTGCATCTTTAAATATAGATCCTACATTTTTTTTCGAAATGGCCTGTATATAATCCCCGTTCACTTCTATAAATCATTGTTGTAATATTGTTAAAAATTCTGATGTGGACAGCACATGTCTTTCTCTGCAGACTCATATTCACGTTCTCCTTATTTCTTCAATAATAATTTGAGTTTATCTGCACAAAATAACATCCATAAGTATTTTAAATGACTTTGAATTTACACGTTAAACTTAAATTTGGTTCTCATTTGATAGATGGACTTATTGTCAAAAGTGGCGTAGCGAAAACGCAAAAAACTAAAGTGCCTCAAGAACGACTAGTCCTAGAGTAATGGGGTTAGTCTTATTCTTTTTGTTGTCAAAAATAACGCATAAAATAAGAATTTAAATGATGTAATGAAGCACACGTAGTCTTTTATTTTTATATTTAACGATTTTTGCTGGCCATTTCGCAAAAACAGCCCGTTCCTTCTTCCCGAATCGTACTAGAATAACCTGCAAGTGATTTATATACCAAATTTTGTTAAATTTGGTATACTGGTATAAATCACATGCAGGTTATTGAAATATTATACACCAAATTGTGTTACATTTGGTCCATTAGTGTTTAGCTAGAGTGGATAAAGGCAATTTCTGCCGGCCATTTCGCAAAGAAGGCAGATTCTTTTATTACGAATCGTACTATAATCAAATGAACATCAGGGTTTCCCACAAAAAACTTACCTACCAAATTTTATTAAATTCGGTCCATTAGTTTATTAGTTAGAGTGGATGCAATATCCTCACAGACACACAGAAATACACACAAATACACCCTTACACACACAGACGTCTTCCTAAAAATAGGTTTTTCGTATTCTGGAAGTCCCAAAAATTGTAGATCCTTCGAAAATTCGAGTTCCGAGCTTCGGCACGATTCCAATACTTTGAATACATACACACGCACACACATATATATTATCTGTGTAACTGTGTATTTTCTGTGTATCTAAATTCCGTCCTACGCAATTACAATAGTTGTGATTTTAAATGATCCCTAAACTTTAATTATTTCTTCAACGAAGCCTAATTTAACTTATGCAGAATGCAAATATCTCAAGCGATTGTAAGGTGAGTTACATAAGAATTGCTAATTTTTTTCACACAAAATTATTTAGCTCTGGGATACAAGTTTTATGAATGAAATATTCATTGATTTTGCATAGAGAATCATATGATTTATATTTCGATACTGTTTTAAATATTTAAATATAATAAATTACTGTAGTACTGTGATAATGTAAAAGATATCACCACTGAATGTATCACATTTTAGAGATTTTTAAATGAAATTGCATTTCAGTTGGAAAGTGTTTTCATAATCAATGCTTATGCATGATTGATCTATCTTGTTTATCTTTTGGGGTACCACATTGTTAAGCTCTTTACCCGTTCTTTATCTTAACACTCTTTTTTACATTCACGGTTTTTAAATGTTCCTATATTTCTTGCATGTTAACATCATCACATTATTTTCATCATTTGTAATTTTATCCATTTTACTGCTTTTATGTTTAAGTACAATGCATTTATGGATTTTGCAACTTGGAATTTGCTCCATTAAACTCCAATAAAACAACCAATAAATATCATTGTTCCATGTATCTTATAGAAATATCTGAATAAAATAACTAAAACGATACATGAACGGATTCTCATGGTACTTTCTACTCAATATACATCAATAGTTTCACCTTCAAAATATGTTAAATATGTTATGTTTCACCTCAAGTTATAACAAATCTGGAAAACTTAAAAAAACTGACATATGCTACATATTAAACGCAAAGTTCTTAATTGTTTTAATGCAAACTTATAAGATTTACCTCAAGGTGTTCAATAATTTTATTTACACAGTAGTTTGAATGGATTTTTTATATATGTATTTCATTTAATTAACGGTTAAGGCATATCATTATAATAGATTTTGCACAATCTTCGCTTTACTGAGGCAGAAACGCAAATTTTGATAACATAACTAACGCCACCTTTTACAACGTAACGTCAAAAGTTACTAAACATTGACAGTTAATATTGGCATTTCATTACTGAGGTTTCACTGAAAATATTTTCATGTAGCACAAATCTTATCTCAGTATTCAAATGATTATATTTTGTCAATAGCATTGGCCAGAATATTCTGAATTTTGGATAATTTAAAATACTTCAATGGAACAATTATTTCCAAATATGCAGCATTGAATCAATATTGACATTTTTATTCTTCGTGATGTGTTGTGGGATTGTTCCTTTAAAGGCAGGCAGGCCTCTGTAAAAAACGTTTTTCTATTTTTGAGGCAAGTGCAGGACAGCTACCCAATGCGTTACATATGTTGCATAAAATAGGTCATCAAAATAGTATTAATATTTTTCGAAACTTCGGGGCGTTAAATTGTGAATATTTTTACTTTCCTTATATACATAATATATAAGGAAAGTATTGTGACGGGGTCGAAAATTCGAATTCGAGTTTTCGACGGGAGAGAACATTTCAAGCATCCCTGATCACGAATCAAACATTTTTGAAGTAATGTCTGTGTGTGTGTGTGTGTGTGTGTGTGTGTGAGAAAGCATGTGTGTATGTGTGTTTGTCAGTGAATCTGTGGAGACGTTAACTGGCGAACGAATGGACCGATTCGAACGAAATTTGGTACAAAAATCACAATCCGTAAACACTGGAATTCTCCTGTTTTTATACGCTATCGAATGTTCAGAACCCCCTAAAATGTCGAGTGAAATATTGAAAAAATCGTCAAAAAATCAAAACCGCTAATAAAGTTATGCAAATAGACATTTTTTATGTAATTTTTCATTAGAAAACGATTGACATAAATTTTAGAACGTTAACATGAACAGTTTTCGAGATATTGCACATTTTTCAAAAAAATTATCAAAAAGTCATATAAAATTAAAAAAAAAATATTTCCTATTGAGGAACATGTTCACTTTTCATATGGAATACCATGCGATAAATTTGATAACATCATTCTCGTGAATCTAGCTCTTTCCATTCATGAAAAAAGATACTTTGAGTAATACTTTTGTATTTGAACGCCAATAGTCATTTATCTGCTGTAAGAATAACTTATTTCTTCGTCCATAACGCTTGATGAGATTTTGACGACGAATTTGGTAGAATTTCGCCAACTTGGCGACTTTTTCAATGTTGCTAAATTAACGAAAAATTCGCCAAATATTTGAAAATGACGATAAATCAATGAAAATGACGACTCATTGACGAAAATTCAATATCTTGGAAATAATATAAATATCTACTATAATAATAATATAAATTTTTTTTACTGTAAAAGTAGTAAATTCATTGCATTATATAAGGAAAGTCATGTGCTGCCCACATCAGATTTTTTTATTACTGTTACTGAAAGAAAAATGTGAAAAAAAAAACAAAAAAAACTTGAATTTGGAATACGGTTTGTGCAAAAAACTTTTTATAGAAAAGTAATATAGAATAAAATATATTCATTAAATTTATCGATAATTTAAGTAAAAAGTCATTCAAGCGATATATATTGGAAAATGCATTATTATAATTTCTGGTTTTTGATAGCACGAAAAGCTATAAAGCCATGCCTAATTTCGTTCATAAGTAATAATAGAAGTATTTAGCCAACTCATAGCCCCAATTTTTAACACTTTACATCATAGTTGAAAAGTGTTATGACTTTGTTCATTCTGTCTGCATGTCTGTCTGTCTGTCTGACCGTTCGCACAATAATTGCAGCAGAAATGACTTTACCAAAATGAAATTTAAGTAGTTATTCAGACGGTCTGTTTGACCTTTCACAATATAAATTAACAATAACAGCCAATTTGTATTGGACTGAACCCAGGTTGAAAAAATGAAATACATTGAACCCTACAGGACCTAATTTTTCAAACATTTTTTAAGCAAATTTAAAATCCACAAATTGCTTCGAAAGCTTTAGAAAATATTCAAATTATCCCATAAAAATATGAAAAAAATTTCAGCGTAATATATTCGGTAGTTTTTAAAATAAAAATTGAAATAATAATTGCAATGTATTATATGAAGAGATCACGTGACCCGCTTCAAAATAAAATATACCATCCATCTTGTGTCAAAACTGTCATTTAAAAAGTTTTTTTAAATTTATATTTTGTGTTTTATCCGTTATAAAACAGCTTTATTTTTGCTTAATTTCTGTGCATCTATATTTTGAAGCAACGCATTTACAATATATTTGAGTATAAATCATCAATGCAATCCAGCTTGCGTCGATTTGTGATTTTTAAAGTTATTTTAAATTTATATTTAGTGTTGTATCCGTCCTAAAACTGCCTAAGTTTTGCTTAAATTCTGTACATCAACATTCTTAAACAACGCAATTACAATATATTTCAGTTTAAATGACCATCAAACTTTGATTATTTCTCCAACGAAGCCTAATTCTTACTTATGGAGAATGTAAACATATTAAGATGTAGTATGAGTTGTATAAAAATTGCTGAATTTCTTTACGCAAAATTATTTAGCTCTGGCGTCTGCTATATAGCTGATACGAATGAAACATTCATTGATTTTACATAGAGATGCATACGATTTTTTCGATGAAGTTTTAATCATAGAGTTAAATTACTTGTACCTACATGGTTTTAAGTTTTTAAATAAAATAAATTACTGTACAATTGTGATGAATGAAATGAATAGAATAAAATGGTATGATAGAAATATTTACAGCTTTTATATAGATAACCACATAATTTATAATTTAATGACGTCATTTGAATAAAGTTCATTTTTTTGATAAAATTAAGTTCTCAAATACAATAAATTATTGCAGTATTGTGATAAATTTAAAAATATTACCGCTGAATATATCGCCTTTTAGAGATGTTTAAATAAAATTGCATTGGATTTGGAAAGTGTTTCATAATCAATGCTTTAAGCATGATTGATCTTTCTTGTTCACAACTTTTTAAAAATGTTTTTTTAATTCACATTTTCTTGAAAGCTGCAGACCGTCGAAAGCCCAGACCGTCCGGCTCATCCTTAGACATAGAGCAGCAAAGTGGGCGAGACTGCAGACCGTTGTTGTTGTTGAGACCCAGACCGTCCGACCTACCAGAAAGGTGTAAGGTAATCGTATGGACGGCCGGGAAGTGAGGCTGCAGACCCTGTAGAACTTTTGTTTAGATCAGTTGCAAAGATTGTACTGTTATCTACACTATACGATGTCAATTTTATTTATGTTGGTAATCCAGCCTTCTAGGTAGATAAAAGTGTATTTCGAAGGGAAATATGCGTAAAAGTAGTTTAGCCATTTAACGCAGTAGAAGTGATGAATATGTCATTAAAATTTTACTTTGACGTCAAGGAGAGAAAATTCGTAATGTAACTGTATGCTTGACTCCCAAGTGATGCAAACCCATCATGCTAAGAAATATTTACAGTACATTAATTCATAATGTAAGTTAACTGCACTGCATAATGACTGCAAGACGATTTGAAAGAAATCAATTGTCTAAAACGCATATATTTGTCAAACAAAAGATATTTTGATTATTGTAATTCTATAGTTCATAAGAATATTAGTTAGAACTGCCTATTTAAAGGGAGAGAACAAAAAGGTATTCATTTTGATATCGACATTAAATTACGAAAATGAAGATCAAGTTGATTTATTAATTGGAATAAACGCCTTGTAACCGAAACTACATTTAAAATGCATCTTATTGAGATATGCAGAAAATGGCGTCGTGTAGACAAATACCAAAGATAAGATTTTAAATGTCTCCATACCATTTAAAAACATTAGAGCCAAACATCAAGATTATATCTGAGATTACTTAAAATGTATATAGTGAAAGAGAGGAAATCGCTTTGAACTGGGATCACTTTTATAAAAGCGGACTGTCAGTCTGTCTGTCTCCCGATTGCAAGTCCAAAGGCTGTAAAACTCATTAATTCCAATTTGGCCAGACTGAATCCATATCTTAAATCCGTTTACTAAATTGCCCAGTGGGTCTAGAAAAACAACATCTCAAATTTTGGCTGTTATTGCTAATTTTGTAAGAAAATATTCTCTACTCAGCGAACACCTAACCTATAGCACTGTGAAGGCTGCAAGAGACTTTTCACTCAGTCGAAAGTGATTAGGCTGCCAGATCAATCACTTGATGTGAATTTTGGCGGCAAAAAATTATTGTAAGAAATATTTTCACTCGCGCAGTATTCCTAAAGTACGATTGGTTATTTTGCAGCATTCAGGATGACGCAACAAGCACCTTCTCCATTGGTTTGCCTTTCTATCCAATGCCGTTACTTCACATTTTCGTAAGAGTTCGTTCAGCCCCCGCAGCCTTGACTCCCCTAAATTTATGGTATTAGTTGACCTTTGGGTTCACATGCTGTAAACACTGGCGTCATTCAGGCTGGAGGTATTGTCCGATGTTTCAGATCAATAAATAACTGGCATAAAACTATCTCACCAAAACAAGTGTGAGATCTATTTCTGGTTTCACAATATGCATACCAAATATAATAGAATTACATTTGCTTAAGAATGCGAATATAAACGCATGTATATACATATAAAATTAACGTAAGTTAATAGGCTCATATTGTGCATTCACAAGATTCACAGAATTCATGTTAACCAAATTTATTACTCAGAGTGATATGAAATTTGGTATGCTTACAGTAACATTCAATTTCATTTTGCACTTTATACGTCTAGCCTGTCGTGCATGCACCATATGGATGTACTAGTTTTTGGGGAATTTATAAACTATTTGGGGGAAATTTAGATTTAATATGTCGTTTTTTATGATATACTTTATTTCTGTAATATTTTTGCTGTTTAATCTTAAATTTTAATTCTATCTTTAATAGTTTTAAAAATAGAAAGTTTGACTTAAATAAAAAGTAAATTTAAACTTTTGCCAAAAAACTGGGTAGCACTAAATTGGGTGGCACTTCCCGGCCGTCCAGACGGTTACCTTACACCTTTCTGGTAGGTCGGACGGTCTGGGTCTAAACAACAACAACACAACGATTCTCGCCAAGATCAAGCTAACTAAGTTTTTTCATATACGAGGATGAATACAAATACTTAACTTCTCATTATATGTAAAAATATTTAAATTTTAATTTCAATCTGTTTTATTTAATCTTTTCATTCGTTTTATAATTGAATTATTAAAAAAATATGGTTTAAAAATGATTTTTTATCAACTTTTATGGCGCAATATTTCTTTTGGCGGAAGAATAAATCTCGTACCTTCAACTTTACTACAGGTTAGGTGTTCGTCAAGTACGGAAAATGTGATTTCTGAGTCATATCACCAGCTCAAAAACTCATGCCAGTCAACTAACTCACTGACACCGAATCCATTGCAAAAAGAAAAAATCTGATGTGGGCAGCACATGACATTCCTTATATGATGCAATGAATTTACTACTTATACAGTTAAAAAAATGTTATTCTTATAGTAGATACTTATACTCTTTCCAAGATATTGAATTTTCTTCAATTAGTCGTCATTTTCATTGATTTAGCGTTATTTTAATCCATTTGGCGAGATTTTCGTTAATTTGGCAACATTTAAAAATGCCGCCAAGTTTGCGATATTCCACCAAATTCGTCGCCAAAATCTCGCCAAACGTTATGGACGGAGAAATAAATTATTCTTACAGCGGATAAATGACTACTGGCGTTCAAATACAAAATTATTTCTCAAAGTATCTTTTCTCGTGAATGGAACGAGTTAGATCCACGAGAATTATGTCACCGAATTTATCGCATGATTTTACATATGAAAAGTGAACATGTTTCTTAAGCGTTAAATTTTTTTTTTAATTTATGGGATTTTTTGATAAATGTATTTGAAAAATGTGCAATATTTCGAGAACGATTCATGCTAGCGCTCTAAAATTTATGCCAATCGTTTTCTAAGGAAAAATTACATAAGAAATGTTTATTTGCGTAACTTTATTAAATGTTTTGATTTTTTGATGATTTTTTCAAAATTTCACTCGAAAATGTAGGGGGGATCTGAACATTCGATTGTGTTTTAAAACAACAGACTTCCAGTATTTACGGATTGTGATTTTTGTACCAAATGCCATTCGAATCGTTCCATTCGTTTGTGAGATATCGTCTCTACAGTCTCACTGACACTCACACACACACACATCACGTCAAAAATGTTCAATTGGTGATAAGGGATGCTTGAAACTTGCTCTCCCTTCGAAAACTCGAATTCGAATTTTCGAACCCGTCACAATACATTCCTTATACATTATGTATATAAGGAAAGTAATAGACTGTTTTTATATACCCCTCCCCCGCCCCCTAAATTGAGTTATTTCTCATCGAAGATAATAACTTTTCACAGATATCAACTCTGCCGAAGTGAATGGTTGATTGAAGTTGATGTCCGCATG
This sequence comes from Amaurobius ferox, assembly GCA_951213105.1. NCBI lineage: Eukaryota > Metazoa > Arthropoda > Arachnida > Araneae > Amaurobiidae > Amaurobius > Amaurobius ferox. Next base: position 69,939,491 of record OX578147.1, read on the forward strand.
TTCCTTTTTCCCATGCATGGCCGTGCTGTACTTCCTCCACGCAAACAACCGGGCATCACTGATGTCCAATGAAAACAAGTAACTTTCCATCCAATCAAATGTGTACAAACTTTCATAGTAAATTAGAAAAACTTTGATATATGGTCGAGAGCAAATTTTCTTGCGGGAAAAATGGTCAATTCAGTATGATTTAATTTTTAAAAGTTTGTGAGAATTTTTCCGCGCAAACGTGCAAGATCGCTGTATTGTTTATCACAGTTATAAATTTGAACTAATTTGATCCTAGCTTTACCCAGCACAAAAAGGAGCAAACAGGGTGCGTAGCATGTAAAACGGTTAGACTCTGCTGGTCAAGCAATCAACTTCTGCTTTTGGATTCTGCATATTAATCAAAGTGTTTTAAATGAAATTGGAAAAATATGAAATACAAAATGTGAAAAAAGTGATAGATTGACATTTAGTAACATGCACATGGTGACTTGTATATTAAAACGGTATTCTAATTAAAAGCAAAAGTGCTTATATTTATTGTAAATTAAGAGCTTTTCAAACACTTATATACGTAATGTGATACCAGAAATCGATTTCACACCAGTTTGTTGTGATCAGCTGTATATGTGCGTTATTTATTGCGCCTGAAACGTCAGACAATACCTTCAGTCTCAATGACTTCAGATTTTCCAACACGCTGACCCAAAGGTCAGCTAAAACCATAAATTTAGGGGCGTCAAGACAGAGGGTGTAGAAGGACTCTAAGGCTAAGGTGAAGCAACGACATTGTGTAAAAAGAATAACAAATTATGAACGATGTCTGGATGATGGGACCAAGTTTGGTCAATATGAGCAAAAAGGTGGTGTTGTCGTTGTTGAGATCCAGACCGTCCGACCTACCAGAAAGGTGTAAGGTAACTGTTTGGACGGCCGGGAAGTGCCACCCAATTTAGACCGGAACCCAGTGGGGGAGATATTCACAGGGACCGTACCCTCCTTCCCCTACCACCAACCTCTCGGAAGGACTTACGGACCCACATGTTTAACGTGATCGTACTCCACGTGAACACGGCGGCAGTTTTGGCAGCGGCTGGAATCGAACCCGGGCCTACCGAGTGCACCTCCAGCGCGCTAACCAATGGGCTATCGCGCTTCCAAAAAGGTGGTGTAAAAAACCCAGACCACACGACCAACCCAAAAGCTAATGGTAGCTTTCTGTGTGGCCGGCAAAAAGGTGGTGTGAAAGCCCCAGGCCGTCCGACTCGTCCAGAGGACTTAGAGTCGGCAAAAAGGTGGTGTAGAAAACCCAGACCACACGACCAACCCATAGGCTAATGGTAGCTTTCTGTGTGGCCGGAGGCAAAAAGGTGGTGTGTCAGACCTCAGGCAATAAGGAGGTGGCAACCAAGAGATGAAATTACACAACTTCTACGAGAGTTCAGTTGAGAGTTAAGTGAGAGAAGTTGAGTTGAAGAAGTAGTTATGAAACACGTTATAATGAGTTGGTAAAGTTCGAAGCAAGAGGGCAGAATGCCATTACGAGTCCCGAGAATTTCCACCAGACCGCACAGTAGAGAGGTGCAATTGAGTTACGCAATTGTTGTGTTACGTAGTTAGAATGTTACTCAAGTGTTGTAGAGTGTTCCGTAGAGATTCCAAAAGAATAGATAGATCAATTGCAGTACAATTAGCAGTAAGAGTTGGAGCCAAACCCGTACAGTTACGGCCAGTACGATGCTGATGCAAGAATTGTGGTCTATGGCCGAAGCCGAAAGTGAAAGTATGTTCCCATTAAATAATATGGAAGATCTTAAATACATTTTCGGCATGTTTAACTAGTGGTCTCACATTGTCTCTCTCCGGCGCGAACAAGAGGAATAATTGTTGTAATTGAGTAATAAAGTGATCAATGTTAATAAATGGTTTATTGTTAAAGCTAAAATGATGCAATTAATGGAGTATTATTATGTTAATTAATATTTCTTTACTGAACTCGCACTGAAGAAAATAATGGTGGGTTTAAACAGAGGCAAACAACGCAGTGTTTAATTTAATGAGTTCGACTAATACAGTAATTTACGGCCATGTCAATTATGTAGAATTTAATAATAAAGAGGATATTAATAATAAATGATTTTATTGTAAAGTAAAAATGCGCTTTACATTTAATAATTAAATGTACTTTGTTTTGTGCTCCACATTTGATTTCCGTGACTATTTGATGTGAGTTCAAAATTTAAATGAAAATAATTTAAGGAATACTATTGAGGTTGGTAAAAATAATAAATATAACGGGATAAATAATTTTATTGGAGGAGCATGTGATGACCAGATTTGAGCATTGTTTAACTTTAAATACGCACATTCCCTAAGGTATGATTTAAATATACTTGAAGAAATTGAAAATAATGTTTAAAAAAGTGAGAAATATTAAGAGTATGTGCATGTAAAAGTGTTTGATGTGTAGTATTTTGAATTGTGTATGTTATGCTAATAGTTAGGATTTTGGAAGGATTTTGGATACAATTTTTTTAAATGCCTCTTAGAAATAATAGAAAACAGAAATCATCTCAAAGATCGCAAATGGGGATTATTGAAAATCCAAGGGTAAAAATGGATAATTTTGGATTGATAAATATATTGTCAGTTTTTAATGGACGGAAAGACTAGGATGTTGAATTTTTTTATCGCGCAATTAGCGAATGCTTCAAAGATGGGCGAATGGTCGGAGGAAAATAAGGTGGTTAGTTTGAAAACTCGGTTAGAATATAAAGCGCATGAATTTTTGTCAAAAGGAAAGGGAACTGCAAAAAGCAAATAATATTGAAGAAATAAAACAATATTTACAATGCTGTAAAAGCAGACAAATTTAAATCAAATTAAAATGACACCAGGAATGAAAGTGTCGGAGTTAGCATTGGAAATTTCAAATTCGACCAATGAATTTTTAGGGAACAGTTATGCGAATGGTGGGATTCGAGAAATGAAGGACAATTTAATGTTTTCAAAATTTATGGAAGCTTTAAGACAAGATATAGCATTCGAAATAAAAAAAAACTTAATATACAGGATTTTGAAAAGGCGGTTGAGTATGCCGAACACTTAAAAAATTCTTGAGGATTGCGACACTACAGAAGTGAATGCGATTAGGCAAAATGAAAATATGGGCAAACATTTTAATCATAGACAAATAAAAAGGCATTTACAAAATTTAAAAATTGAACCACAGCAATTAAAATATGAAAAGTAGGGAAAATCAGTGAATGAAATTATATATTGCATAGAATGCGGAAAAAACGGCACTACCTTGCTACCTGTTGGCAAAACCAAAACGCCCACAAAAATTATGGAGAAAATAAATATGGGAATCAAAGTAACAGATTTAGAAATGGACAAAGAACTGAATTTCGAAATGGACAAAGTAACGGATTTACAAATGGGCAAAGTAACGGATTTACAAATGGGCAAAGTAACGGATTTGGTAACATGCAAAATAGCGGATTCAGAGAAAGAAGTAAGCAAATAAATGGGAGATGGTTACAAGTAAATACTGAAATTTTGCGAAAGGTTTGAGAGATAAGAAAGAAACCGCAGCATCAGCCAAATAGCAGGCATTTAAACTGACGGAGGGGCTTTGGCCGAGTGAAAAGTTAAAAAATAGACCAAAGTTCCAATCAAGGGGCGAAAAGTCGCAAACGCAGAATAAAAAATCGGATGTACAAAATAATGAAAGGGAGGTTTGAATTAGAAATCTAGGTCCCAATTATCAATCGCAAACGCAAGTTCATCAATTGGTTTACAAAAATGTTGAACATTTTAATGACGTACAAAATGATCAAAGGGGGGTTCGCACGAGAAGCCCAGATCCCAATTTTAAATCAAATCAAAATTATGTACAAGAAAGTAAAATTGACAGGCAAAATATAAATTGTATGGAGAGAATGCAAAAAAATGCCTTTGTACCCTGGCCGGAGGTCCAAGTTCTAGATGTCACAGCTTTAAAAACGCATCCCTAATGGTCCGTTTTCGTCGAGAATTTGACTGAAACCACAAACTGAAATATAAATCCAATATTAATAAAAAGGAGAAAATTGAGGAAAATACATGTGCAGAAAATAATATAAGTAAAATCATGACAAATAATGAAAATGCAGGAGTTAAAGAAGTTATTAAAAATAAAAATGATGCGCGCAATGCGAAAACAAATTTAAATAATAAGTTCATAAATGGAATAAACTCAAAATCGACTCATATTGATAGTAAAGATGATGTTGAAATAGAAATTAAGGAAACTAGTTATACGTTTTCGCAAATGGATAATAAAAACATTTTTGAAGATAGCCATGTTAATGATAATACTTGTGGAAATGATAAAAATAATAAAAATTGTTATGATACAGAAAATAATTTGAAAACTGTGACTAGTGCAAAAAAGCCAATTGTCACACAAGATAATGAAAAAGGCATATTTGAGTTTAATGAAAATATTAAAAATGGTTATTTGTACACAATTTGTATGGCACAATCAATAATGAAAATTTTCCTAAAAATGAAAACATGAATGATTTTGCTGAAAAATAATGTGTTAATGAAGAGTCAAGTCTTGACGTCTAGGTCTATGTCAAGCTCACACGCAGGATTGCTTTGCAGTCAGGTCATTTGGTAGCGATGAATTCAATCTTGACCAGGAAATTCAGGATAAAGAGGTGTTCTTTACCCCTACAAAACACTCAAAAATCATTGAAGTTGCATTGCATTGAAGTTAGAAAGTGTTTTATAATCAATGATTGATCTTTCTTGTTTATTGATATCTCGATAAACCCTGATCCTAAAGACTCAAAACAGGTACTAAATTTTGAGGTACTATTCAAAGTCTACCCCAAAAATGTCATCAAATTCTATACAGTCATTCTCTCCTGATGATGAGAAAAATAAATACACACACATATAAAGAAATAAATAGACATACTTTCAATTTTATTTATATAGATTAACTCGCAGATTTTTTTGCATATTCTTGAAAAAATGCAATAAAGGATAATTACTTGACATATGCGTATACTATATATAATACTAAAAATGTTATTTCTTCCTGCTTATATCATGATGGTAAATTATTGCAACTGCATTGTGTTGGTACACAATATGCAAAATTGAACTATTTCAAATCATAGATATTTTTATATCTGCCTTCAAGCAGACATGATACACAATTTGTAAAATTTTCTTGGCATGCCCTGTTGTCACCCAGGGCTGTGTATATCCACTCAGACACAGAATATAAATCCCTTTATACTGGCTTCATTTATCATCACGAGATAACACTAACGTCCTAATACCCCGTGCCGTACTAGGTCCTAAAACTATATTGCTCACTGTTTGACCGCTGATGTAATTTAGGATACATACAGTAAAGTCGTTTAGGGGTTTTTTTTTTTTTTTTTGCTTAAAAATATAATTTCTAAACAAGTGAGCCCCGCAGCTAGTGAAATAGTTATATAGTTTGAACAAATCGATTACATCCGAAAAAACAACAAGATGTTGAAATCTGAACACACAAGCATCGATCACAATTTTATATGCATTTTTAGAGCCAAAACTAAACTGTATAAAATTTTTGTTTGCTTCTAACTTATACATATCTTTCAAATGCTTGAAATTCTTTCCACGTATGACTGTGGTCAACAGTCGGAAATTGTATTTTATTGACGTAAAAAATATTAAAATTGGATATCATCTTGAGCTCAAAACACAATTATTCAAACATTTATTTTATTTTTTAAATGCATTGAACATAAAAGGTTCGTCATATCTTTGGCATTTCGCAAAATATTTATCATTGTCGAAATATCAGCAATTTAAACAGCCCATGCCCGAAAGGAATCTAAACGTTAAAATCGTTTTTACTCAATTCTACAAAGCCTTTAAGTTACTTTTTGAATATGAGTAGCTAATATTAGAATGGCATTTATTTAAAATGATATCACATTAATTTTTACTGTCATTTCAATAAAAATAGAATGTATTACTTTTACAAAATATTCGAGATTTTATCGGACATGTAATTTTGAAGCCTTGTAAAGCAATTTCGAAAAATTATCCATCTTTGTGACTTAGTACTTATCTCCGTTTATTTATGCAACAGGATGATAAGAATTTGATATGGGTAGTACATCACTTTTCCTGTATAATGCAATAATTTTGCTTATTTAATAATGGTATACAAGGTCCACAGAACAGTGTTTTGTGCATTGAATCAACAATGCGTAAATTGAAATTAGGCACTTTTGGTAACTTAGTAGTCCAAACGGAATGATTTATCCATACTCCTCTAACCTAGAATTAATCCCTAATGAGCCTAGTGTTAGTCAAACTGTAAATTATTTTGACCTAAATTTAGATGCCCTCAATAATCATGTAATCACCAATCTATATGATAAAAAAGATCCCTATAACTTCACTTTAAGCAGCTATCATATCGATCTTGTAATTCTATTCAATTGTTTAGAAATATCATTTTAAACCAGCTATTTCGAATACATCGAATTCTGATCCTCAGTTTGACTTACTCCACATCAATAATCTTAAACGCATTTGTCAAAATTACCACTATCCTGAAGTATATGTAAATAATACGAGGTGCGTCCACAAAGTAAGTTTCCCACTCGTCCCACAGCTAGCAAACCTTATATTGCGCAAAACGACTGTGCATACGTGATAGAACAATGACGTAGCATGGCGCATGCACTAACAGTACTTCCCGCATTCTCACAGTAACATCGCTGCAGCTGTTGAAGATGAAGGCTCTTATTCCAGCTCCCGCCGACTGTGAAGTGCGGTCGGTGATAAAATTTTTGAATGCACAGAGCATAGCGCCGATCGAAATTCATCGTCAGCTGTGCCGGGTCTATGGGCCTAACGTCATGAGCCAGCAGATGGTGCGTCGCTGTGCAGAGAATTTTCGGCAGGTCGACAAAGTGTGCATGATGAGAAGCGCAGTGGGAGGCCATCCATCATTACGGACGACCTTGTGGAGCTTGTGCAGGAACGCATTATGCCCACATTACCCCAGACACAAAGCAGCAGTCAATGCATTGGCGTCACAGTGGATCTCCCTGTAGGACGAAATTCAAGCAGACGTTGTCGGCGGGGAAAGTGATGTGCATGGTGTTCTGGGACAGACGAGACTTCACGTCGAATTCCTGACCAGAGGTGAAACGGTGATTGCTGAGCGTTACTGCGAAACAATGCAGAAATTGCGACGGGCCATTCAGAACAAGCGGCGCGGGATGTTTAGTGCCGGTTGCCCGCACCTCGCTCCCAGTGATTTCCATCTTTTCCTACACCTCAAGATATTCCTGTCCGGTCAGCGTCAGCGTTTTGAGAATGACAGAGAGGCAGATATGGTTATCACACAGTGGTTCAAATCCCAGGCGGCAGACTTCTATGACACAGGTATTCAAAAGTTGGTCCCACGGTATGGCAAATATCTCAATTCCGATGGTGAATATGTTGAAAAATAGCTGAACACTTGCTGTATCTGTTGCAATAAATATTTCCATGAAATTGTGTTTCTTTTCTGTAAACGACCCCAGGGAAACTTACTTTGTGGACGAGCCTCGTATTATTAATAATTTCAAATACACCACGTAATAATTTTACAAATGCATTATTTATCCTTGATTGAAAAACTGTTTTTTTTTAATTTCACCCGTTCTTATCACCTACTTACCACTTGACTTGATTCTGATACTACTTACTATTTTTAAAAGACTACATTCCACTTGTCCTGAGTCCTATACTGCTTACTATTTTTGAAAGTCTACGTACACATTATTTATCGTTCAAGTGTATTCATTCCGGTGTCCACTTACTTTGACGAAGTGATGTAAAATGCTCTGTCGAATGTTGCCCTGCGAACATGTAGATTCCCACGTAGTGGCTGTGGCTGTATGTTAATATTTCTGTTTTTTACATTTCTGGTTTATAATTCACTTGGGCTTTATTATTTGTCCTCCCACAAGCCAGTACACAGTTCCAATGGTATCCATAGGTAAGTACCATCGCCATTGTCAGAAACTGGCTATTCTATCGGTTTATTCAAATTGTATGGCTGTCCTGACGAGAATGCAATTTAGAACTAACCGTCTGTTTTTGTAGAGTTTCAGTTGATTGTTCTCCATGTCTTGATCTTCAATCTTGAGCTATTTATTATTGCCTTTTCTCATTTTTGCCTTGTTTGCTTTTTTATTTTATATATAGTTATATATATATATATATATATATATATATATATATATATATATATATATTCCATTTTAATTATACTTTTTTGTATACTCGTCTTCCCCTCACCTTCTTTCCATTATAGTGATGAGTTACCTTCTATTTTTATCCATATTTTTGTCCTTAGTCTTGGGTCTTGGTCTATAGTTACTTATTTGTAACAGATATGTTAGAGATGGGTTTTGTTTTGTACTTAACCTTAGTTATGCTTAGTTTTCCGATTAAAAATGTCAATTTATATATATATATACATATATATATATATATATATATATATATATATATATATATATATATATATATATATATATATATATTATTTCGTGAATGGAACGACCTAGATGAGATTCATGTTGAAAAATTTGCTGTATAACATCGCATATGTAAAGTGAACATTCTGAATGATACTTACTATTTTCTTTTGCCATTTTTTATAAATTATTTTTAAAACAGTGCAATATCTCGAGAAGGGTTGAAAATAAATGTGGTTGCCCCTCACCCTCACCGAGTTTCAGCCTAAATTCAATGGCGCTTTCTCAGCCGTCCTTATATCTTTGGGTAGGTCTAATGGTCTTAGCAGAAAGAAACAAAGAATATCTGGCTAAATATGCCACAGAATAACATTATTTTTATTTGATTCCATGCGTCAATTATATTGGATTGTATCTCTGACAGATTAGGTTTGATTAAGTATTAATGAGTGACCAATATGCTGCTATTATTTGTTCTGTAAGAAAAATTATTCTGCAATAACAATATAAACATTTCTTTATATTTACATAATCAAATTGGATGTGCAAAGTTTAGTAGCATCAATTTGTTGGTATGAGTTGTTATATAATGTATATATTGTTGCAAAAAACACGAAGCACCATGAAGAAATTGGATGCTTTTATTGAAATTAATTATGCTTACAGCTCATACTCAGGTAATGAAATGATTACGAAATCAAGGCCGCTTGACCCATCAATGGTTAGCAATTGCACATTGAATTTTTAAATCAGCAATTGGTGAAATACCTTTCGTCGGCAATGCATGCTTGTATAGCTAAGGAGTGATAAAGTTTTCTAATGTCATCTTGCGATACATTCAGCCAGGCATTCCTTAATTGTTGCTCCAGATCTGCTACAGTTCGTAGTTCCCGAATCTGGAGGCCTAGCATGTCCCATACATTCTCTATTGGAGAAAGGTCTGGTAACCTTGGTGTCCAAGGCATAGTATCAACAGCACGGAGACAGTCTACTGATAGGCAATCCGTATGTGGCATGACATTATCTTGTTGGAAAATGGCCCCAGAATGAAGTGAAATGAAGGATAACTCAAACGGCCTCAGGATTTTATCAACATATCATTGAGCTGTTAATGTTGTACGCAGGATGACTAGGAGCGACCTGCTGTCGTAAGAGATAGCACACAACACCATCACACCAGGGGTAATGGCTGTATACTTGTGTAAAACAAAGGCTGATTGAGACTGCTGGCCCTTGCGCCTCCACACACGTACCCGACGGCCATCTACTGAAAGACTGAAGTGTGATTTATCGCTGAACACTGCGCGATGCCAGTCTGCTGGCAGCCATGATGCTCGATTACTACACCACTCCAACAGATTCTGTCGATGTTGTGGGGTTATGGGAAGACTTCTTAAAGGCCGCCGTGAGCGTAACTCCACCTCAGCCAAGCACGCGAGATGGTGGAAGGTACCACGGGTGGTATGGAAAAGGCTGTAGCACTTGGATGGTGGACAATGATGCAGTTGGGCCAGTTCGCGTCTGTCGCACAATCATCCGATCTTGCCTCGCATTTACGCACATTCCCATTCCAGCACCTTCATTCCGCCAGTGAGTTCCTTGCAGCAACCATTGCTGCCATCACCTTTGCACAGCAGTGTCCGTTCGGTGCAGATGGCGGCCTATTGTCGATATGACCAGCCAGCTTTACGCATCCCTACTATACGAACCCGTCTAATTACTTATAAGGTCTTCCGCAACATCGAAACAGTATTATTGGTTGAGTCTCTACGGAACTGCAACGCCAATAACGAGCAAAGATAAACCGTCCACATTTTAAACCTGTTTTATAGGATGCTAGTTGCCCAGTAGAATCATGCGCTATGGCCGAAGTTAACACTCATTTCCCTTGCAAATTTAATCATTTTTATACTTCGTTTAAATGAATTGTCTTTAAATGAATTTGCATGCGTAATTTCGAGATGATAGGATTATTTTTGAGGGGCGCTTCGTTTTTGCAAAAGAGTGTATTTAAATATACTTTTTACATAGTGTATATTTAAATCGTGCATAGCCTAAAGCAGAAAGGAAATTAAAGAGAAACCTTTAAAGTTAAAAATGAAATACTTTTCCAGTCATTTGATTTTCAATAGACTCTTATTTGCAAAAAGTGTTTAGAACGTCGCAGAAAGAACGAATTATTGATCATGACAAAAATTTAGATCTTTTTAAGCAGTAATTTTTTTCACTGTCTGCTAGAAGTCAAAAGGATAAAATCAATTTTAACTTAAAACCAATAATGCCCTAAATAATTTTTTTAACAAGTTGCGTTTAGTGGGGACATGTGTAAATTGATAATACCTGGATTTTTTTTAATTAAATTCGTCTGTTAATGACTGAACTAAAGAAATTGTTTGAATTTGCTATTAATGTATGAAATTCTTACATTTATTGCTGTATCATAGAAAAGAAAAAAAATTTGGTGGGACAGCACATGACTTTCTCTACACAATCAAATACATTTTCTCTATCTTTTTTTACGGTTCATTAAAGTGATTTAATAGCATAAAATAACATGGATAGTTATTTAAAATTACACTGAATTTGGAGTTTTAAGTAAATTTCTGTTTTTATTTGTCAACTGGACGCCCTTTGAAAGGCGATGTGGCAAAAATGCGAGAAAACTAAAATATCTCGAGAGCGGTTAGTGGTAGAGTTAGGGGGTGGACTTATTCTATTCACCCTAAAAAATTACGCATAAAAAAAGCATTTAATTGATACATACAATTGAAACATCTTATAATAAACCGAATTACAAATAAATATGCATCATAAAAAATAAGGGAGCATACGTATGTTTCGGAAATCATTGGATTTATTTCTTCAGTTAAACAAGCCTGGACATAGAGCTCCGAATGGGCACAGTCAAACAGAAAATGCCTAAAAGACAGAATGCAATTACTTGGTTATATATTATGCATGACATCGTATTCTAAAGTGCCCAAAACGTGTAAAACTTTCGAAGACTCCAGTTACATATTTCCTGCATTATAGTGGAAGCAACAAGAAAAATGAATTCTGAACAGAGTGCTATGATTTTTACTTTCGGTGCTATGCATAATATATACATATGTATGAAAAGGCTTAGAATTGGGCTGAACAAATGCAAATGCATTTAGGCATTTAAATCCTGAAATACATGTAAAGTATTTTTAGAGTCTGTATGCGTGAATGTGCAATGAATGTATGTACTCCAGATTCAAGGTAATTCTACAGAGTCAATTTCAGCGATAGAAACTGGCAATTTCGCCTCAGTAGTTCTATTGGGAGAGCACTGAACTGGCCAGTATAACGATCTGTTGTTCGAGTATAGACTGGGATAGCGAGGGTCTTGACAATGGCGCCCGAACAAATTAACCTTCCAGCTAAGTGCATTGGTGTTGGGGACCTGAACATGACCCTAGTATGAGTAGTACGGAAATATTTAACACTGGCGTAGTGGCAATTTCGAACCGAGAGGACAGCGACTACAGAGGAAGCTAAGCTGGAGGATAAAAATAGCATCAAAGAAACTAATCTGGTGTAATAATAGCATCAGAAGACTAATCTGAGATAAAATAGCAGCAGGAGACTAATCAAAATAGCATTAGGAGACTAATCTAGGGGAAAATAACATCAGGAGACAATCTGATGTAAAATAGCATCAGAAGATTAATCTGAGGAAAAATAGCATCAAGAGACTAATCTCAGGGGAAAATAGCATCAGGAGACTAATCTGAGGGGGAAATAGCATCAGGAGACTGATCTGAATCTGAGGTAAAATAGCAGCAAGAGGTTAATCTGGGGGGGAAAGCATCAGGGGACAAATCTGAGGAAAAAAATAACTGGAGATGATCTGCCGCCAATTTGATTGACCACAAACGAAAATTACATGCCAATCCTAAATTAGAGGGTGGAGAAAAAAAGTTCACTTCGACAATAAAAGCTTGCAATTCCTCCTCAGGTGCTTAATTGGGGGACTGTTGGCTTGGTAGTACATATATCAGCTGGTCGATGCACTGTTGAGGCTACAAGGTTCTTTACATGTCGTCTAATTTCATGAAATCTGCCTGTTAAGTAAGTCATGCACTGCCACAGTACTGATTTGATTTTTGTATATTATATGCGTATTTTGTATGTAATTTTTGGTATACTAAAGCAAATAAAACTGCTTTGACTGCTTCGAATAAATATTTCTGTATTAATTTCATGGAAATTTGGCGACTTAGCACCCTATTAAAAGAATCGCCAAATGAAAATCCCATTGTATTTTTAAACTGGAAATTTGATATAAGGGGAGTGGGGAACCTTAAGACATTTGCCAATTTTTAATTTATATATTTTTTTATAATTTTATTTTAACCAAATACTCACTTTGTATACATTAAATGTTTCCACATAAAATAAAATTATACTTTTCGATCAGAATCTTTCCAGTCCCCCAAGTTTCCCCACCCGGTGAACAGTGCCTTAAATGGATAGTGTTGAATGGGACAGTGTCTTCCAGGAAAAAACACGATTAATTGTCCACTTTTCAGTGACAAAGGTTTGGTTATATGACACAATTCAAATAACTGACACAACACAATTTAAATTTAAACCGAAACGATTTTATACAATGCACATGTATTGAACTTACAGTGACAAATCTGAAATATAACATTTTTAGAGATGAAAGGCTTCTTGAGCAAAAATGGTTTAAATCAAACATCCTAAGTAAATTATAATCATACGTGCAGCATTCACAGCAAAATAAAAATGAAATTATAAGTATCAGTTGTTCCAAGATGCCTCAACTGCTCTAATTCTTGCAGATGGCTCCAATGATTTCAGGTTTAACTCTACAATGACTATTTTACATCCAATTTTACAATTAAAATATATGTTTCTTTGACATATGATTTTATTTAAATTAATGAAATTCTTGATAAATTGTTACCTAATCGCAGTAGAGCTTTCAAAACACAGACGCAAATACACAAGGGTACTATCTAGTAATACATAAGATTACATGATTTTAATGTTGAACCTGATATAAAAAACTTTATGTCCCAAGGTAAACCATTCTCCGCTAATTCAAAAACTTGTTTCATTCAGTTTAAGTAATAAAACATAAAATAGTTTTTATAAAGAAAGAAAGTAAAAAAGTAATGTGAGTTTGTAGGGATAGTTATATGCCACATCAATTTTTACTCATTGTTTACAATTCTAGAACTGCTTAGTCATATATTCCAGAACTGATTGGCTTGCGGCCATAAAGTAAATGAAAAATTGCAGAAATTCTGGAATTAAAAGGAAATTCTGCTTTATTCATTTAAATTTAAATCCACTTTTATTTTCAATGTTTGATCGGTATTTTGAAAATAGAAAAATATATGGAACAATGACCAAATTTTTATCAAAAGTAGTGATTATATATATGCCTCTAGGACTTGGAAATGTTGAAAATATTTCATCTCATTCGTAAAAGCATACATTTATTTTTGAGCAAGTTTAAAGCGAATTATTACAGTGGACACTTATGTAAAATGATATACACAATAAAACTTTTAAAATTATGCTGTCGGCAGCTCATGACCTTCATTGCAGTCTCAAATTCATTTCTATTTCATGATCCAATAAATTGAGTTTACTTGCCCAAACTGACAAGGATACTTATTTAAAATTATATTCAATTTGCAGATTTATTACAACTTTTAATTTGGCAAAACAGAATTTTAAAACGTTGTCAGCTCCTCAAATTTCCAGAAAACTTCAATATCTCGAGAACATTCCATCTTAGTAATAGGATTGGCTTTTTTCGTTTTGTCGTCAAAAATTACGAATAAATTCTGTTATTTTTATAACTATTTTTGAAGCAGCCTGAAGCTTTTTCGGCTTTCTCCTGCAGCCGCGATAACGCTCAGCTAGTATTTGACCAAATACCAAAATCTATATATACTAATTGCCAAGTGTCCGTATGTCTGTCTCTAACACCTTTTTAGGTACTTTCCAAATAGATTGAGACTTGCAATTTGGTAGACGGCTCGATCGTTTGATAAAAACCCCTGGAAAATCGAATTTTTGAAAACGTCCTCTAGAGGGGGTGCTCCACAACAAAACGTTCGAAAGTGAAATGATAGGAAAGCATACTTTGCCACAAGATAGAGACTTCAAATTTGGTGTATGGGTAAATCGTTCGAAAGGACGAAAGTGTGCAATTTCAGATTTCCAATATTTTCTACTTAAGGGGGTGCCGTACATCAAAATGGTCGATTTATCGAATAAATAAGAAACGGCTCCTTTAATATTGGATAGCGGCTTGAAATTAGGTACATGGACTAATATTTGATGAAAATACCCAAGCCGAATAGAGTTTTTCAAAAATGTTCATTTATGGGGGTGCTCCAGAGAAAAACGTTCGAAAGGTGAATTGATAAGAAAACATACTTATGAATGAGATAGAGATTTGGAATTTGGTGTACGGGTAGATAGTTTGAAAGGAAGAAAGTGTACAACTTTCCAATATTTTCTATTTTCGAGGGTGTCGCACACAAAAATGTTCGATTTTCAGAATGAAGTAGAAACACCCCTTTTAGACCGTGATAGAGGCATGATATTTGGTATATGAGCGAATTATTTAATAGAAAACCCAAGAAGAATGGAGTTTTTCAAAAATGTATATTTAAGGGGGATGGGTACTCCACAGAAAAACATTCGAAAGGTGAAATGATAGAAAGAGCATGCTTCGCGATGAGATAGAGGCTTCAATTTTGGTATACTTGTAGATAGTTTGAATGGACGAAAGTGTGCAATTTCAGTTTTCCAACATTTGCTATTGTAGGGGGTGCCACACACTAAGGTGTTCTATTTGACGAATAAATGAAAATGCCTATTTTACAATGTGATAGTGATTTGAAATTTGGTATATGGGTTAATTATTTGATGACAACCAAAAGATCAACACATATTTTCAAAAATGCCCATTTAAGTTGATGCTGCACAGAAAAACATTCGAAAGGTGAAATGATAATAAAAGTATACTTCGAGATAGGATAGAGAGTTCAAATTTGGTGAACCAGTAGATAGTTTGAAAGAAAGCAAGTGTGCAATTTCAGATTACCAATATACCATACTTTAGAGGGTACTACCATACTTTAGAGGGTACTGCATACCAAAATGTTCGATTTGTCGAATAAATGAGTAGCGCCTCCTTTAATTTTTGATAGAGGCTTGAAATTTGGTACATGGGCTAATCATTTAATGAAAGCACCCAAGATGAATAAAGTTTTTCAAAAATATTTATTTATGGGTGTGCTCCACAGAAAAACGTTTGAAAGGGAAAATGATAAAATAGCATTCTTTGGGATGAGATAGAGACTTTACATTAGTGTACGTGTAGATAGTTCGAAAGGAAAAAATGCGAAATTTAAGTTTTCCAACATTTTCTTTTTAGGGGGTTCTGCACACCAAAATATTCAATTTGCTGAATAAATATGAAATGCGAATTATTCGAAAATTTGCATTATTCAGGGGTTGTTCATTGAGAGACCATTGATTTTCAGCGGGTGCCCGGCTAGTGTTTCTCTAAAGTCTCTATGAGCATTCCGGCTATTATTAAACCTCAGCCATGATTACACTGGATTTGCCACATCCATTAGTTCGATTTTTACCACATTAATTATGCAGAGTTCATTTCGATAATTAAGAGCTCGCAGTTTCATCCCACTATCTCAAAGGTAGAACGCCAAATTCGGAGTGAACTTCGACGAGAAGAGTTTGCAATGCCGTTCCACTACCTCAAACGTAGAGCGACAAATGTAGAGTCGACGTCATCAAGAAGAGCTTGCAATTTTGTCCCAGACGCTCAACGGTAGAGTGTGCCAAATGCAGAATCCACTTCGACGATAAAAGCTTTTAATTCCGTCCATAAAGGTAGAGCGCCAAATGCAGAGTAGACTTCGACAATAAGAGTTTGCAGTTCTGCCCCAATCACTCAACGGTAGAGTGCCAAATGCAGAGTCCACTTCAACCATAAGAGCTTGCAATTCTGCGACAGTAGCTCAATGGTAAGTATGGAAATCCATTTTTACTTTCCCTGCAATACATGGTAACGTATAGGAAAAAGATTGGAATCATGCCGAAAATCGCAACTCCAGTTTTCGACGGATCTACGCGTTTCGAGACCTCTAGAATACGAAAAAACTATTTTTAGCGTGGCGTCTCTGCGTATATCTGTCTGTGTGTCTGTGCAGATTTTGTATCCTCTCTAAATAAAAAAACTAATGGACCAAATTTCATAATATTTGTTCAGTCACTTGCGGGCGAATCTGGCGCTGATTAGTTTTGGGTACGATTCGGGATAAAAGAACCCGCCTTTTTTGGCGAAATGGTCCGCAAAATCTTGTATCTACTGTAGCTGAAAAATTAATGGACCTAATTTCACAAAATTCGGTAGTTGAGTCACTCGTAGGTCACGCTAGTGCTGATTAGATTTTGGTAGGATTCGAAAAATATATAATCTGTCTTTTTTTACAAAATGGCCCGCAAAAATCGCCAAAATCTAAAATAAAAAACTACGTATGCTCAAATATATCCATTAAATGCTTGTTTAATATGTAATTTTTAATGAAGAAAAGAATAAGACCAATTCCATTACACTAGAACTAACCGTTCTCGAGATATTTAAGTTTTTTCTCATATAATTTTGAAAATAAGCCCAGTTACCAAATGAGAACGAAAATTCAGTTAAAAGTGAATTAAATTTAATTAAAATACAGAAAATGTGAATGTAAATAAGACTGCAAGGAAATGTCATGTGCTGCCCACATCAGATTTGTCGATTCCTGGTTAGGGCAGCAAAGTTCTGCCCAGTAGTGTCCGCAGAAATAAGCTCTGAATGCTAGCGCAATGATGCCAGTGGTCTGAAAGTGACCTTAGTACGACTAGCACGAGGTCAGACGAAACAGGGTCCTTAAGCGCCGGTTCCAAAAATCAGAAGGCCATACAAAAATTTAACCTGGACGATAAAAATAGCAGCAAGAGGAGAAACTGAGCTTAATGAAGCAGGAGTTGGTCAGTCAGATTGTCAGATGTTCGTCAAACTGACATTAGAGGGTGGAGAATGCAGCGTCCACTTAATAAAACATTGTGATTCCATTCCAGTAGAGCATCTGCTCGTCAGTACGAGGATCCGTGATTTGATTCCCTGTTGGGACAGCAAGGTTCTTTGAAAGTGATGCACATAATTAATACTTCTTTAATCTTGGAAAACGCTCGCTACTTTTAAGAACACCATTGAAAAAAAATCTGATGTGGGCAACACATGACTTTCCTTATATAATACAATGAATTTACTACTTTTACAGTTAAAAAATAGGTTTATGTTCTAGTAGATACTTCCCTAACAGCATTTTTTTCCACAGTGACGTAAGACACTATGAATTTGGGCGCCACAAGACGTCGCAGTATGTCTCGGCAATGTCATATTGAGTTCACAGCAAAGTCATTTTGGTCATTTTCATGGTCGTCTGTGACGTCGCATATTAACTTGCTTGTGACGTCATATTGTAACTGCCATTGTAATGTCGTCACATTGTTACGTGTTAATTACATTTTGGAAACGTCACAGAATATAGTCACAATGAAGTTACAAAGTTACTAATACGTAACGTCGCATAAAAGTCACAAATATGATGTCACACTGTGACCCAGGTGTCACGTGACTACAACGTCACTGTCACACATGTGACGATCTTTGCTGTGAGAGTTATATTCTTTTCAAGATATTGAATTTTCGTCAATCAGTTGTCATTTTCATTGATTTAGCATCATGTTTATTCATTTGGCGAGATTTTCGTTAATTTGGCAACATTTAAAAAAGTCGCCAAGTTGGCGATATTCCGCCAAAATCGTCGCCTAAATCTCGCCGAGCGTTATGGATGGAGAAATAAGTTATTCTTACAGCATGTAAATGATTATTGGCGTTCAAATGCAAAAGTATTACTCAAAGTACCTTTTCTCATGAATGAAACTAGCTAGACCCACGAGAATGATGTTACCCAATATATCGCATGATATTACATAAAAAGTGAACATGTTTCTCAACAGTTAATAGATTTTATTTAATTTATGGGATTTTTTGATACATTTATTTTAAAAATGTGAAATACCTCGAGAACGGTTCATGCTAGCGATCTAAAGTTTATGTCAATCGCTTTCTAAGGAAAAATTATATAAGAAATGTCTATTTGCGTAACTTTATTAAAGGTATTGATATTTTGATGATTTTTTCAAAATTTCACTCGAAAATTTAGTCGATTCTGTACATTCAGTTACGTATAAAAACAATAGACTTCCAGTATTCACGGATTGGGATTTTTGTACCAAATTTCATTCGAATTGCTCCATTCTTTCGTGAGATATCGTCTTCACAGACTCACCAACACACACACACATACTGTCACACACACACACTCACACACACACACACACACACAGACAACACCTCAAAAATGTTTGATTCGTGATCAGGGATGCTTGAAACGTGCTTTCCCGTCGAAAACTCGAATTCGAATTTTCGACCCCGTCACAATACTTTCCTTATACATTATGTATATAAGTAATATTAGTCATGCGATCTTAGTGAAAACTCTTAGACTGCAGCAAATAAATTCATTTTATAGATTTTTAATGAAAATATATGAATATTTTTATGACTCAGTATATTAAAATTTCACATAGTTGTAAACTATTTAAATAGCCAATGGTTTTAATTTTTTTTAAAACAAAGGTTGTGTCTCTTCACTGGAAATATAAATATAAATATGTTTAAAACAAAAAAGCTTTGTAACAAAACTTCAGGAACTCAAAAATGATCCTATGCTTCAAGCAATTTTAAATTTTTTCTCAAACGTCGTGTGAAAATAAAATCAGTATTATCGAATTAAGCGGTGTGTGTAATTGTGGTATTAGTTTTCGTCAAAGTTGGTGAAGTGAGAAATTCATGAGTACAGCTGAGCACCTTTAAATAACTATTAATTTGCGTAAGTAAATGGCGTATAAAAATAAATAAATATATATGACCTTCTATAGGTTTATATCTGAGCGCTGGTCATTTAAACTTTTGTAATGAGACTTTCCACAGCGTCTAAATATAAAACTTAGCACTAAACTCATTATGCATGCATAATATATATCATGCATAATACGAGATATTCGCTTGTTTGCCTGATGCGAATCTAAACATGGACAACGACGAAATTTTATACATATGCACATCAGAATCCGGAACGATACACCTCGGCGAGATTTCTTAGTTTTTTAGTTATTTAAGTTTTAGCATTCTTTTGACCGATTTCAGTAAAAATCGGTTGCGTTGCGACCAAGAATATAATCCGAATATTTTTATCTTTACACTATCGGAATAGGGAGAGCAGTACCATCCAACGATATCTGAACCGAATCCGTAGGACAACTTCCTAACATTTATGTATTTAGGTACATCAAAATTTATTTTTTGGGTTATCTAACACATATTTCGCAGCATCCATAAAGGGAGATAGCACACTTCTGTAGTTTGGCAAAAGTTATGTGTATATCTTCGCATTTTGACAAAAAACAATTTTTTAAATTACTACACTATATTTTATTTTTCCTTGATTTATCAAGCAAACGCATAAAAACGCAAATTGTACATACTTGATATGAAGTCCGGTGTATTTTTCTTGGGTGGATTGAGTATGCTTAACTCACAATGCGGTCACGTCATCTATACCAGTGGAAGAATTTTTCTCTTTTATTTATTTATTTTTTTAATTATTATTATAATTTTTATTTTACTTTCCACTATTAAGGAGCACATGCACGAGGATTTGGTTCGGAACGAAATAAGGAAATTGGGGCGGTTTAAAGAGACGATGCTGTAAATGTTTTATGTCAGTATCGCGCGCTTATTTAGGGCCCAGGTATGAACGCCGAATATTTCGTTCTAGTCTATAATAATAAAGGAATATGCATGTTTGTCCCATCGTCTGTAGAAGGAGATGTAAGCAACGTACAACCATGAAATTTAGTGCAGATATTCGGCCAGACATCCGATACTTCATTTAGCTTGCAGCACAAGTAGAAGAGGTCGGCTGTCCCACGAGGTAGTGTCTCACATTGTTACACCATGTTCCCTTCGCCAGATTGTCACACCTTGTGCCATTCGAACTCTGGCTTGTTCTTCTCTACACACGTAGGTCAACAGTACTGACAGAGAAACATGATTCGCCGCAAAATGCAACATGCCACCCATCGGACATTGTCCAGGCTGACCGAGCTCGGCAACAATCCAGGCTGCTCTGCCTATGTTGAGAGGTCTGCGGTAGGTGCTTTATTGGACCTCGACACCTTATCACACCTTCTGCCAGTCGTCTCCGAATAATATCCATTAATACATGAATACCTTCAATACCATGAATACTGACAAATACCTTCAAATGGCTGACAGCGATGCCTTTGGTGTGGACGTGGCTCTTTTCTTGACTGCGCGATCCTTTCCAGCAGTTATCTGTCTCAAATCTCTGGGACGTTACGAGTGACCTCCCTGATCCACTGTTGCTAACATCAAGCAACTACCATATCACTCCGACCCAAATGGCGACTGATACATCCATTGGACAAACTAGCTCTCTTTATGCCTATGACGCCGCCATTCTCAAAAGTCGACAATTATTCATAGCGCTGTCAAGTACGTCTCAAAACCATCTTTGTGCACAACTTCCAGCATCAAATTGCCCGCGAGAGAGAACACCGGTCGTTTTAAATGTTGCACAATGAGCCTTTCACATGTGTGTTGCATGATCCCTATAACATCATTGGTGCTGACAGTTTGGTCATTTGCATAACTCTTAGAACAACATTTTCATGTCGAGTTTCGTTGCTGTAGCTCAAATTTTTATGTGTTCTTATATTTTTTGCAACACAGCATGTTATCAAAATTAGCAAACATTTTCATTTAGAAAATATATTTTAAACATTCCTAATTTGAATGTGTCCTGCTCACCAATGTGGGACGTTTCAATGGAGTTTATTTAGAGGGTATGAAAACATACCTAAGGCGCTCGCACAGAGTGTGAAAGGCGTATATAGGGCAAAATAGCTTATTTAGAGCTTATCAAAGGCGTTTATTTAGGACGTATCTAAAATGTCTTATTTGGGACGTATCAAATATATTTTTAATTTTATCAAAAGAGCTTATCAAAAGATTTCATTTCATTTTATCAAAAGAGATATTTCATTTTATCGAGAGAGCTTATTTATCAAAAGAGCTTATTTTCGTTTAGATGACGGAATCGTTTTTGGGACATAATGCGCAGTCGTGTTAAGACGCAACGGTTGATGTGCCCAGCGCCGGAACCAAAGTGTATTACGTTCCCACGCAGAGGTCTAAGGCTTTCTTAGTTGCTTATTTGGGGTACTTTACAGTTGTTTCGAGTAGCGGGCTATTTCGCTTTCCCAAAAATGCAACACATGAATTCAATTAATCCCTATTTTTATTACATATAACACCGGGTATATTTTAATACAAAATAAATACGAATATATATATATAAATATAAAAAGTATAAAAAGCATTTAAAATTTGAAAAAAGAATGAAGGCTTAGCGAGAAGCTTACTTAATGGCGGTAAGGGGTTGTGACCTTACACCCCAGTTGTCAACATGCATGTCATAAATGCCGCGGCATTGCACTCCTGGACGCCAGCCCTGTCTGATGCCAACCTCCGGAGTGACAATAACAATCATCACAAGACCGTTGAAAAAGAAAAGTCCAATGATAAGATGAAATCCATTACTGGATGGCAAACTAGTCCTTCAGACTACAATGACCTGTATATATCTGCGTGTTATCGTTATGCGGTCCTGTTATTCATAGTATGCAAACCTTCATCGACCAAATTGATATAAAATTGATTTTAACTTTGAACAATATGCATTATTATTACCATAGAAATTATCATTATAATGTAGCATAAGATGAATGGGGTATTGCTGTAGATATGCTTGTTGTAGAAATGTCCTATCAAAATCAATACGACTGTCTTCATTGTTGATAATTCTCTGTATTCTAGCCAATCCCCCCAAGAATACATTCCTAAATATATTCAAGTGAAGATTGGAATTCCAATTTATCAGACCGTTGATAGGTATATTAAAACTTTTTCTTTTATCATAGATAGTAAAATTTACAGGTATTTTACTGAAATCGATGCTTAAATCTAAAAATTCCACTACATTAAGTGCAGTTGGATTTTCTTTCAAAATAAAGTATGGTGGGTAGAAATCAAAATTCATTCTATAATTCTTATCTTCATATCCTACTATCAAATCATCCACATAACGTAGGTATATGATTTCATTATTAAGATGAGATTGACTTTCATAATAGTTGAGGTACAAATCTTCAGCCAGGGCTGGCGTCCAGGACTGCAATGCGCGCGGCATTTATGACATGCATGTTGACAACTGGGGAGTAAGGTCACAACCCCTTACCGCCATTAAGTAAGCTTCTTGCTAAGGCTTCCATCTTTTTTCAAATTTTAAATGCTTTTTATACTTTTTAAATTTATATCCTGTATAGTATTTGTAGCTGCTTTGCGCATAAATGCTATAACACTTGAATATCTTTAATAACTTCCAATCTCCATCTTATACAGTATATATATATATATATATATATATATATATATATATATATATATATATATATATATATATATATATATATATATATATATATATATATATATTTATATATATAATTGTAAACCCAATGGTAGAATGTAAGTAGTAACTTATAATACACTATCTTAACATTTGCCTACAAAATGCAATGAAATACAATGAAATAAAGGAAATTCAATCATAAAGAGGAAATTATGAAACGTAATGCAGGTCATAAAGACAAAGAATATCAACAAATTTCAAAGGTGAGGAATGAAAATAGGAAAACAAAAAAATCAAGCAAAAAAACTTACACGTGTAAAAGCTCTAGGCTTAAGAATAGTTCATTTCGAAAAAATGATTTTTCAAGTCCATATATCCCTTCGAAATGAACACAAAAATGCTTGTTTCTGAAACACAAGATAGATTTTATCTATAAGCTTGTATTATATGGGCGACAAGCATAAAGATTGGAATATATATATATATATATATATATATATATATATATATATATATATATATATATATATATATATATATACATTAGTTTTAACTTCCACAAGATATACGATATACTATTCCTAACAACTGCAGAGTTTTAAACTTACATTTAGTTCAAAACAACTCGGTTGGAACCAGGGATTGAAATTTCTATAGGTTAAAAAAATCTTTCGTTCAATTAAACGTTAGTATTTTGTGTAAACGTATTTATACTTATTCGATTTATTGATAGATTTCTTTTTAGAGTTCAACATTTTTATCTTGCAAAACATTTATTTCACTCATAAAATACAGTTTCCAAATCTGATCACGTCGGTGATACGTTGGGCAATAAGGTGTATACATATAAATAATAATTGTATTGTCAGGTGTGAGCACAGTTTTTATATCTTCGCATAAAACTAGTGGAAGAATTTATAGAAAAATCTGCATTGAAAAGGAAATTTTTATATTTTGCAGGTGTTTCATGAAATATAGCACCAACAAGAACTTACGTTAAGTTTCAGCCGTAAACATAACGTAATTTTTCTGGACGAATTTACTTTAAAATATCAAAAATGAGTTTGATATAAAAATATAAAATATTATTACGGTAATTAAACTA
The DNA here is from genome assembly GCA_951213105.1 of Amaurobius ferox. Taxonomy (NCBI): domain Eukaryota; kingdom Metazoa; phylum Arthropoda; class Arachnida; order Araneae; family Amaurobiidae; genus Amaurobius; species Amaurobius ferox. The sequence continues at coordinate 69,963,832 of OX578147.1, forward strand.
ATTTGTAAAAATAATTAAGATTGCTATTGGAGGAAGTAAATAATTATATTAATATGCCGATTTTCCCAACAAAACATTCCATTGTTTCGGCTATATGACACTTTGTTAATACTATATTGGAATGCTGTCCTTGTCGTTTGTATGAAAATCACTATTATTGTTTAATTTATATTTGTATCGGGCCGAATTTATATCACATTAATAAAAAGAAAGAGTATAATAAAACCAGAAATATCCATCATGCATAATGCATTGAGTATGAAACACTTTGCAAATTAAATGCAATTTTAATTAAACATCTCTAAAATGTGATGCATTCAGCGCTGATATTTTAAAAGTATCGCAGTACGACAGTAATATATTGTACTTGAAAACTTAAAACTTCAGCAAAAAATGCAGTGCTAGTTATACAAAATGCATTTTATTCAGATGATGTCATCAAAGAAAATCACGATTTTCACACAAAAGAAAAAAAATGTATGACGTATTTTATTTTGCTATGAGTTGCGTGATCTCTCCATAGATCAAGGTTGTTATTATTATTTAATTTTTATTTAAAGAGCGACCTAACATATTTTGTTGATTTTTTTTACAATTTATGTGATAATTTGAATATTTCCTAAAATATTTGAAGCAATCTGAAAATTTTAACTTTGCTTGAAAATTGTTTGAAAAATTAGATCCCATTGGATTCAATGTATTTCATTAATTCAATCCGGATAAAAACTCGAAACTAATTGAGTGAAATTATTCACTTTCATTCCCATATGTCCCACAGATCGTCTCAACAACCAACTAAAATTTTATTTTGATAAAGTGCAAACGGACAGACATACAGACAAAATAACCAAAGTCCACTTTTCAACTATGTTGGACAGTGTTAAAAAATTAAATACTGTTACGGTAATCAAATTATTAATTTCCTTATATGCATAATGTATAAGGAAAGTATTGTGACGAGGTCGAAAATTCGAATTCGAGTTTTCGACGGGAGAGCACGTTTCAAGCATCCCTGATCACGAATCAAACATTTTTGAAGTGATGTCTGTCTGTGTGTGTGTGTGTGTCAGTGGGCCTGTGGAGACGATAACTGACGAACGAATGGACCGATTTGAACCAAATTTGGTACAAAAATCACAATCCGTAAACACTGGAAGCTTATTGTTTTTATACGCAATCGAATGTTCAGAACCCCCTAAATTTTTGAATGAAATTTTGAAAAAATCGTCAAAAAATCAAAACCACTAATAAAGTTACGCAAATAGACATTTCGTATGTAATTTTTCATTAGAAAACGATTTGACATAAATTTTAGAACGCTAACACGAGCCGTTTTTGAGATATTGCACATTTTTCAAAAAAATATCAAAAAGTCATATAAAATAAAAAGAAATTCCTATTGATAAACATGTTCACTTTTCATATGTAATACCATGCGATAAATTGGGTGACATCATTCTCGTGGATCTAGCTCGTTCCATTCTTGAAAAAAGATACTCTGAGTAAGACTTTTGTATTTGGACGCCAATAGTCTCTTATCGGCTGTAAGAATAACTTATTTCTTAGTGCATAACGTTTAACGAGATTTTGGCGACGAATTTGGCGGAATGTCACCAACTTGGCGACTTTTTGAAATGTTGCCAAATTAACGAAAATCTCGCCAAATGGATAAAAATGACGCTAAATCAATGAAAATGACGACTAATTGTCGAAAATTCAATGTCTTGGAAAGAATATTCATATCTACTATAATAAAAACCTATTTTTTTACTGTAAAAGTAGTAAATTCATTACATTATATAAGGAAAGTCATGTGTTGCCCACATCAGATATTTTCGCGTGTAGTAGTGGCCAAAAAATGTGGAAATCTTTGGAAAAAGTGTATTTTTAGAGTTTAATGGCTCGTAACACCAATTTTTTTTGCACCAATACTATAAAATCATATATTAGTGAAAAGATAATTTATTCAAGACTGTAATTCAATAACATTTGTTCAATAATCTGTATTCTATCAAAAGTTGTAGCCAAATAACCAGAAAACAGAAGCATAAATTGCGTAGGTTTATATGAAGTAGCTTTCCTTCATTTGAATGTAGCCAATGAGCATGCGTGTTTAGAGAGCCAATCAGGTGTCATCTGGTTCTGGCAATGAGCGAACAGGTCACTGGATAATTATCAAATATGTTATGTGTTTGCTATCAAGTTGGTTGGATTTTTTTTTCGTTCTTTGATTTAGAGAGCTTGTAAAACGTAATAAAATTAAAGAAATGGCGCTAAGAGTTGACTGGTCACCCAGAAAGCTATATAAAATAGTACTATTAAGTAAACAAGGCTACAGTTATGAAGAAATTAGAAGACATATTGGGGAAGACTTGACCAAAGGTGGCATTTCTCCTTTTTTGAAGAGGTATGAGGAGACATAGTCACTACAATACTTGAGCACAACAGCAAGTGATAGAAGAATTAAGAGACAGTGCCAAGGTGACAGAAGAAAACCAGCAAGTTGAAAAGGTGCAATGCTATACAAGTTGAAGTGGCGCAATGTTATGTGAAGTTGAATTCAAGGACTGTTCGATGCAGACTGCATGAATTTAATCTAAATGCTAGAATTCCATAAAAAAAACCTTTTTCATCTCTCAAACAAAGATTTACACTGGGCTAAAGCTCATGTTAACTGGACATCGAAACAATTGGACAGTGTAATTTGGAGTGATGAGACCAAAATCTGCCTGTTTGGTAGTGATGGCGTAAAATACGTAAGGAGAAGAATCAGAGAAAATTTACGGCATGATTGCACATATACCTACCGTGAAACAAACAGTTATTGTTATGATCTGGGGTTGTATGATATCAAAAGTTGTAGGCAGAATTTGTGTGATCAATGGGAATATAAATACCCAAAGATACATAAATGAAATACTTGAGCACAGAATTCAGCTTCATATCATGTTGCTCGAGTGCGCAAAAGTAGCTTCAAGATCATTATGTTCAACTACTGGAATGGCCTGGGAATAGCCCATACCTTATCTTCATCGAAAATCTATGGAGCCGACTAAAGAAACTTGTTAGTCAGAAGCAACCCATTAATAAACCCAATTAATAGAAGCAATAATTCAATCTTGCTTTCTCATTATAACAGTTGAAAAACTAAAAAACGTGGTTCACACCATGGTAAAGCGTTGTAAGGCTGTAATTAAGGCTAATGGTTACCCAGTTTAGTATCAGCTGACATGGTGAGAATTGTTGTATATCTCATTTTCTCTAAGTATTTCACATTTCTTCTTTATAAATGATGTTCTATTAAAATATAATTCATAAATATTATTGCATCATAATCTTGATTAAATTATCTTTCCATTGATATATAATTTTATGGTATTGGTTCAAAAATATGTTGTTATGAGCCATCGAACGTCAAAAATACACTTTTCCCAAAAGGTTTCCACAACTTTGGCAACTACTGTATATGTTACGGGTAAAGCACGAAATTAGGATAAACCTAGGTTTGCCCGATAAACCTAGGTTTAAATAGACGTCTTGGGAAAACCCCGAAATGATATTGGCATTGTATCTATTTCGTACTTTACCCGGGTAAATCGCGGATTACCCACATGGTGCTGGGTAAAGCTATCATTTGATTCACTCAAAAGGTTCTGTATTGGAAGGGGAAACAAATTTCTCTACGCGCAACTGATTAATTGCTATCATGAAGAGTTATGGAAAAAATCACCTTTGTTGTTTAGAGTGTTTTACTAAACATTTTAAGGAATTAATTACTTCAATTGACTGAAATATCTTTAATGAGAAATATACTGTGTGTTTTTGTAGTATCAGTAACCACCATGAAAGCCTGAATTTGAATTTTCATATTTTATTAATGTAGTATAAATTTCTATGAATTTCAATAATTCACATAATTAATAAATACCATATAATTATCTTAATTTTAAGCAAAATTTGATGGAATTATCCGGGTAAGGTTGAAAACTTTAAATAAAACTAGCAGCTAACTGCTGGTTATTCATTATAGAAATAACCCATTTCTCTGTCAGTAACGCTTGGTGAAACATTTTGGCGGGATATTGCCACTATTTCTATGAACCCAATAAGTAGAATACTTGTTTATATTTATAAACATGTTGAAAATATTGGTCCTTGGCCACTATTAACTTATACTACTTCAGGACACTGATATAAACTACACAAACTATCCAATATCACATTGTTCTGCACAGTGTAGGGGAGGTCGGTTGATGGCATCTTTTCAGATTACTACATGGTTAAATTGCTATACATTCATTCATAGGATCTTATCTATACATTCCATTCGCAGGATCTTTTTTTCAAAAGTGTCGGCAAAGTCGGTTTATGGCCGCTATCAACTAATACAACCCGGAAACTGTGCGCATAATTCGCAAATAGTTCCATTTATTCAAATACTGTAGAAAATGTCAGTTTGTAACCACTATTGCTTAATGTAAATCGGATATAATGCAAGATTGCAGCCAAGGTCGACGAATTTATTGCGAAGTGAAACAGTTGAACAGAGAGACAGACTCTTTTGAAACATAATTGATATTATCCATTCATTAGTTTGAATTCCAAACCAGTCCTAAAATTGAAAATCCTGCTTAAGCTTTGATTTTTAATTTTATTAATTTGGGGTAATTCTCTGTAATTGAGTGCCGTTTACATCAATTTTCTTTAGGGTTATTATAGTATACATTTTTTATAGCCAACAGTCCTTCACCGAAAAAACGCTTTTATGAAAAACGACAACGACGTTTAGAAGCGTGAATCAGCAGAAGCAAACGAAAGACATTAACAAAAAATCTGATGTGGGCAACACGACTCCCTTTATATAATGCAATGCATTTACTTCTTTAAAGTGTAGAAGGCCAGACCACACGACAAACCCGAAGGTTTATGGCAGCTTCTTTAAAGTGTGTAAAAGTGATGAAAAAGATCCACGGCACAATGCTTAAAACGTTAACCTGAACATTTGGCGCGGTAAATTGCACATCCGGATAACAACATATGAAACTATTTTAAAAGTACCCAGTTAACTTATATTTTATGCAACTCTAAATTAACAATCATCAATATTGATAGCACCCTCAATAAGCAATATAGTCCATATATTTAAATATTTTAATGATACATTTATCAATTAGGCGTCATTTTTATTAACTTGGCGTCATTTTTGCAATTTTGACGATATTTTCGTCAATGTGGGGCTAAATATCGCCATGTTCGCAAAATTTAGAATAACACTACTTTTATAATAAAAGGTATGCCCATCATATGCCGGGATTAAAAAAATTGCAAAATATTGCCACCTATTTGGCGTAATTTTTATCAATTTGGCGACATTCATATCAATTTGATAACATTTTTATCATTTTGGAAACAGTTCCGTCAATTTGGCTACATTAAAAAAAGTCGCCAACTTAGCTATTTACTGCCAAAATCCATCGCAAGAATTTTGCCAAACGTTACAGAAGGAGTCTTATGGTAGAGTCATATTTTTTTCAAAATATTCAATTTTAATCAATTAGTTGCCATTTTCATTGCTTTAACGTCATTCTTATCAATTTGGCGATATTTTCATCAATTAGGCGACATTTCAAAACCCTCCAATTTGGTGAGATACCGCAAAATTAGTCGCTAAATTTTCATCAATTTTTATTAATTTGTCACCGTTTAAAATCTCGCCCAGTTGGCGATATTCCGCTAAATTTGCCGCCAATATGTCGCAAAGCTTTGTTTATTAGTCTTATGGTAGATAAACAACTAATGGCGTCAAATTACAGAGTTATTGCTCAAAATATCTTCTCTCGTGTATGGAACGAGATAGATCTATGTGTGTGTGTTGTTGTTGAAACCCAGACCGTCCGACCTACCAGGGTGAAAAAGTTGAAATATCGCATAATAGTACGTATGAAAAGTGGACAGATTTCACAATAGTTAATATATTTTTTAGGTTGTGTGACTTTTTGATAAATTTATTTTTAAAATGTGCAATATCTCAAAAGCGGTTCATGCTAGCATTCTAAAGTTTATGTCAATCGTTTTCAAATGAAAAATTACGTAAGAAATGATTATGTATGTAACTTTATTGAATGTTTTCAAAATTTAGGAGAGTTCTGAACATTCGATTGAGTCTAAAAATAATAGGTATTCACTGATTGCGATTATTGTACCAAATTTTATTCGGATCGCTTGATTCGTTCGTGAGATAACGTCTCCAATGACTTACTAACACACACACAGACATCACCTCAAAAAAGTCTGATTCGTGCTCAGGGATGTTTTAAACGTTCTCTACAGTCGAAAACTCGAATTCGAATTACCGACCCCGTCACAATGCTTTACTTACAAAATATACTATTGTATATAAGGAAAGTAATACAGAGCCACACACATTTTATATAATGTAAATGTTTCTAATATCTACCAAATTAATTTTTATACAAATCAGAATGGTTAGACCTAGGTTTACCCAAGCAGCGTTGGATAAACCTAAGTTTAACCAAGTAGATTTTGGATAAACCTAGGTTTACCCAGTCCTATTGGATATTGCGGGCTTTGCTTGGATTAACCTAGATTTATCCAATTCCATGCTTTATCGGTAACATATACATATTAATAATAAATGCAAATAATAAAACTAAAATAACGAAGCCATTTCATGTTTATTACTTTAGTAGTAGTTTTAGCTGTACGTCTCAAATTTACAGATTTCAAGGGTAGCAGAATAATTGCACATAACAATCTGTGCTTTTTAAAGTAAAGCATACCCTAAAAATGAAATTCAGATAAAAAAAAAACTCATATTATGAGTTTTTCTTTGATTGTAACTGAAAATTTGAATATTAACATAATAAAACGTTCATAAACCAATTATAAATTGAACTGTCTTTCGAAATTGCAACAGCATAGGTAAACAAACTTTACATTGTTAAGAAACTTTCAACCACCTGCGACCAATTCTAAGTAATTGCCATTTCAAGTTTTAATGATGGTTAAATTCTTGGACGCCTAAACACATATGTTTACATCACTTCAGTTGATGCTATCATTATCGAAACCTGAACTACATGAAGGGGCTCGCATTTTACTGAAATGCAGTGTTAAAAATATATTTGCTAGACGTAGAAGACTTTGTTAAACATAGGATATTTTCAAGAGGTTAACTTTCATATTCCATATATTAGTGATAAATTAAAGCAAGAATAAAACTTTAAATATGTATTTAATATTTTGGATTTTAGAGAGTGTTGAACTTGTAATTAATTGTGTACATTCCTGTAGCTGAATAGTATAATGTATAGAAAGTATTCTGAGACAGGGTGGAATATTCTAATTCAATTTCTCGATAGATTTACATATTTCAGTGTACTCCGCCGAAACAGGAGGTTATCAGTAACAACAACAACAACAACATATTTCAGGCATCTTTGAACTCAAATCGAAAGTTTTTGAGTTGACACGCTGCGGACACGATAACTCCCCAACGAAAGGATCGCTTCCAATAAAATTTACTACACTTATTGCATTCAGTAAATTCTTGAATCTTGTTCATTTTAACTGTGATTAAAAGTTCAGAAGATCCATAAATGTTCGAATTAAATTAAAAAACATCATGAAAAAAAATCAAACACCTAAACATGCTAAATACGTATTCAAATTTACAAGGTGTGCCAGTAAACAACGAATTACACTGAGTTTGTAACTCTATTATGAACTAATTTCAAGATATTTCAGTTTTTATTAAGAAAATATCAAAACATTACATGTAAAACAGTATAAAGTATTGTTAACAATGATCACTTTCCTAATGAAAAATTATGTGAGAAATTTCTAGCATCACTTTCGTTTTTCTAGTTCGTTCTATTCATAGAAGAAGCACATCTAGTAATAGTTTATTTAGACATATAAAAATTACCACTAATAATTTGTTACGGGATACTAATTTAACATCAATTATAAGTTGTTACGGAATTCACACGTGTGCATGAAGAGATATTTCGTGTTGGCCAATAAAGTTGTCAAACGTGCCAAATTTCAAATTATATGATCTTAATTCAGAGCCAATAATGTTATGGTATGGCTTTATGGTATGGCTTAATGTTATGGTGTGGCCACATTTGACTACATTGTATGAAAGGCTGGATGGCTGTCATAGTAATTGCCTTTAAATTGTGCAAAAATGTGGGTGTATTATACCCGTATTATTTATATTCTGTTTCAACAATTGGCTAACCACAATATACGACTTTGAAAAATACTTGCCAAAATGAAACATATGACGTATGAAATTAAAAATAACAATAATCCCCGTAACCTTTAAATCCGAAAGTCGTAAGGGATATAACCTAGTCAAAATGCTATTATCTCAATGATGTTATTATATATGAGGTCTACAGTATTGAAATGTAGTTAACACAGTACCGAATTTTGTAGCTGTCAGAAGCTTAGATGCCCCTCTACAGAAGGAACACACAGACATACACCTTCTTTTATCATGCAAGAAATCGAAAAACATTTAATAAAATTCGTGTACCGTTTAATTACATTTGCCTTAAATGTGTTTCTGAGCAATATGATATATTTTTCTTCAAATAAATTTATCGAAAATCTGTCATCTGTATCGTCTATTTACATGGAAAATATGTGTTTATTAATATCTCGTCAAACCCTGGTCATAGAAACTCGAAACATAGACCAAATTTCAAACGGGGCTATTGCAAGGCAAATGTTATGGAATTTGTATAATCCTATGATGATGAGACAAACACACATACAGACAGATATATTTTTTTAATTTTAATTATATAAATTTCGTACGAAGACCGGATAAACAACTGCCCTAACAGAATTTTTTTTCACAGTGACGTAAGATTTACGTCACACTGTGACTTTGGTACGTCACAGGAAGTCGCAGTACGTCTCGGCAATGTCATATTGAGGTCACAGCGAAGTCATTTTGGTCATTTCCATGGCCGTTTGTGCCGTCGCATATTAACTTCTTTGTGACGTCACATTGTAATTGCCATTGTAATGTCGTCATATTGTTACGTGTGAATTTGATTGTGAAACCGTCACAGAATATAGTCACAATGAAGTTACAAAGTTACTAATACGTAACGTCGCATAGAAGTCACAAATATGATGTCACATTGTGACCCAGGTGTCATGTGACTACAACGTCACTGTCACGCATGTGGCGATCTCTGCTGTGAGGGTAGTAATACTTAAATTTAAAATTTTTTGAAGCATTACATTACAAAAATAATTTTTATTCCATCGCATATGAGCCTTGTTTGCAATAAAAATCTATATTATTCAGATAAAAGTATCATAGTTACATATCTTCAATTTTTAAATAAGATTACGTACTTTAATTATGGATTTCACAAACATGTAAAATTGAGCGTCTTTATTACATGTTTTGATTGTTAAAATAATTATGTGCACCTGCGAACTATTTAACGTAATTACCATCTGAAGTTATAATAATTACTAAGATCACTAATTAGCAGACGTTATTAACTCAGTAAACTATGTCAGATAAAGTCAACTTTAAGTAAATGTTTAAGTATGTGCGAAAATGGATACTGGTTTACGAGAATGGTGGTTTACTTAAAATTATTTTCCTGAATCAATGTTTTCTCTAATAAGTTTCAGCACATAATATTCGATATATTAGTTATACAAATATGTATTTATGTGTCATATTATACATATATACAGGGCTGTCAGAAAATAATTTCTCCTATTTAAGAGAGTGTAGAAACCGCAGCTAGATCTTTATAAGTGAGGTATCGGTTTAGTAAAATGACCATGTGCCATCAGATGAGATTAATGACACCGTCCTTCCCGGCAAAATTTGGAAGTTTGCACTTCTATATATTTCTATATTGAAGCTGAAATACAGATAAAATCTGATGTGAGCAGCACATGACTTTCGCTCCAGATGACAATGGGGGCAGCTCCCAAAACGACAAAATTTGGAAGTTAGCGATTATATATACTTCTGTATCGGGAACTGGGATAGGTATAGGAAAAGAAAACGTCAATTAGAAAGTTGTAGAGTTGGTGATAACTAAATTAATATGAAACGTCATTTCATTTGATATAGAACCGCTCTTTACATAACACTCAGTTTAACGCAAAAAGCCTCCAATATGCGAAACGTTTGCTACAATACTTACTGGTATGTAGGTAAGAATTTCCTGTTTCTCTATCGCATGCATTATGGTTGAATGTAAAGTAGTTGGAATCATAATGCAAACAGCCGTACAGCTTCAACAATGTTTCGTGTGAATTCACTATTTCATTACCATCTCATAATAATCTTCATGCGAATATAGCATGTCAAGATATTTTTTTGAAAAATGAATATACAATTAATGAACAAATATACACCAAATGAATATTATTGAATATACAACAAATGAATATGAATTATTAATTCGATGATGAATTACAAATTTCTAATTGATTTTGTTTATGTAACTCTCATAAATTCCCAGATAAGAGCACTAACCACAGTACTGATAGCACCATCCCCAATGGCACATTTTGCCATTGGGGATGGTGCTATCAGTCTCATGCGGTAGCTTGTCACTTTAATAAACCGATCCCTATCTTACGTAGATAGCTCTAGCTACCATCGTTGCTGTCTCAAGAAGCGTTTTGCTGTCCACTTCGACGATAAGAGCTTGCAATTCCATCCCAGTAGCTTAGCGGTAGAGTATCGGCTGGTCAGAGCGAAGATTCGTCGTTTGCTTCCCGGAGGGTCAGAAAGGTTCCAGGACGAGGGCCAGGCAAATAAATCAACCTTGTAGATCAGTGCAAAGATGTCGGAAATCTGAAAGTGACCCTAATATGTCTAGCATGGATTCAGAGGAGATTCATATTGAGCGCCAATTTCAAATCGGGAAGATAACAACCACGCAGGAATCAAACCTGGAGGGTAAAAATAGCATCTGGAGATTTACCTGCAAAAGATATAATGAGGTGGTCAGTCAGATTTTCATTTGCACGCCAATCTGCATTAAGGCCGTATCACATTCAACAACTTTTCCGGCAATTTTTCGGATAATCAACTTTTTGAACAATTTTTCGCAGAGTTGGGGGAAAACTCGTGTAAAATAAGGTCAAAAAATTGGGACAAGTTTATCTGACCGGTATAGAAAAAGTTGTTCATTTGGGACAATTTTTCACCAACCTGCCAATCACAGATGAGTAGCGGAGGAATCACGTGTGTAGAAAGGTTGGTGCAGATTTTACTACATTCTGGTTTGGCGTGAAATCCTCGCGCAAGTTTGAATATGTGGAGCGCGAACAGATAGAATATAATAAGAGATAAAATATATTGATATACTAACCTTGCGGCGCGGAGTATTATTTTAGTTTAGATTTAGAATTTTGTTAAGTATTTATAATATTTCTGTGTAATAAAGATAGAAGTCGTCTCGGAGTAGAAAAATAGTGGTCATGCGTGATGGAAATGGAGTTAATTGAATCAATACGTGAAAAATCATTTTTGTGGAATCTAAAAGACCCACTGTATTCAAAAAAGAATTTGAAGAAAGAGGCGTACGAGGAAATATAATAATCCAGGAATAATCCCAGCGTAATTATGCCGAGGCATATTTGATTTTTCCCTGCAGCTGATAGCAATTTAGTCATAATTACAAAGTAATAAAGGTTACAAAAGGACGTACTAAGTAAAAGTCTTGTTTTGCTGCCGAAGTCGAAGCGAGAACGGGCTGCCTGCCGAAAAGTACATGTACAAATGTACAGTTGTTGCTAAAAGGCGATAAACATAGTTTTGGCATTTAGCACAACTTCTTCAAGCTGTCAATAACCCTATCGCCAACTTTTTCACCGAAAATTTGGGGGGAAAGTTGTCTGAAATAGTTGGTTGCTCCAAAAGTTCTTGAATGTGATACGGCCTTTAGAGGGTTGATAATGCATACTCCAATTCGGCAAAAATAGCTTGTATTTTCGTCACAGTAGCTTAACGGTAGAACGTCAAATGGTCAGGACGGCTGTTCATGGTTTGACTCCGGATTGAGACAGCAAGATTATTTCAAAGCTGCCCGAAAAAATGAACCCTGTAGGTTAGTACAACGATGTCGGAGGTCAGAAGAAAGTGACCCTAGTACGACTAGCATGGATTCAGAGGACTCACGGATATTGAGCGTAAATTTTGTATCTGGAGGATAACGACCAAGCAGGAATCTCACCTGGATGGGAAAAATAGCATCTAGAGATTTGCCTGCAATAAAAATAGAATAATGTGGTCAATCAGATTTTCCGCCAATCTGCTTAACATGGTTGAGAATGCATAGTCCAATTCGACAATAAGAGTTTGCAATTCCGTCCTAGTAGCTCGACGGTAGAAAGTCAGCTGGTCAGTACAGCGGTCTGTGGTTTGACTCCTGGCTGGAACAGCAAGGTACTTTACAAATCTTCCCGAACGAATCAACTCTGTAGGTTAGTACAACGACGTCGGAGGTCAAAAGAATGTGACCTTAGTACGACTAGCATGGATTCAGAGGAGATTCATATTGAGCGCCAATTTCAAATCGGGAGGAAAACGACCACGCAAGAATCTAACCTGGAGAGTAAAAATAACATCTAGAGGCTTACCTGAAGTAAAACTAGAATGAGGAAATGAGGTGGTCAGTCAGATTTTTAGTTGCACTCCAATCTGCATTAGAGAGTTGAGAATTCATAGTCCAATTCGTCGATAAGAGCTTGCAATTTCGTCCCTGTAGCTCAACGGTAGAACGTCAGCTGGCTACTGCGACGGTCCATGGTTTGACACCGGGTTGGAACAGCAAGGTTTTTTACGAAGTTGTCCGAACAAATCAACCCTATAGGTTAGTGTAATGATGTCGGAGGTCTGAAGAAAGTGACCCTAGTACGACTATCTCAAATTCAGTGGATTCTGGTATATTGAGTGCCGATTTCAAATCGGGAGGTCAATGACCACGCAGGAAGCGAAGATACTAAGGGATACGAATAGCATCAGTGGGCTAACCTAAGGAAAAATATCAGGGGTGGGTCAGTCAGACTGTTAGTTGCGTGTTAATCTGGCATTAGAGGGTGGATAATGCAGAACCAACATTGACGATAAGAGCTTACAATTCCATCACAGTAGCTCAGCGGTAGAACGTCGGGTGGCCCGTACAAAGTTCCTTGGTTCGGTTCTCGGATTCAGCAGCAAGTTTCTTTAGAACTTGTAAAGAGGGGAGACTAAACAACTTTGGAATATCCGTCAGAACATAACACACTGATTTCTTTAAAAGAACAGTTTAAGAAACCACCCTAAGAGGGAGAGTTTTTAAATTTTATTCTGAATGTCATAATATTTGACAAAATTGCGTGGTCTAGAAATATTTAGCTTCGAGGTAAATATTCCAGAAATTTAAACCTCACATTTTATAATGAAAATATATTTTAAGTAAATACTTTCTATTGGCGGGGTGTCCGGCCGAAATCCGTACGCGAAAAATGGCTCTTCTTACTCATTTTAGGCTCTTATATCTATGATCCTAATAGATGTAGTAAATAGAAACAATTTGTTTACATATTTTATGGAAAATTGGGCACCTTTTATGTATACATAAAAAGTAATTTTAATACTTTAATATATTCAACTGTAAATTTCTGCCAAATTATTTTCTCTCCTAACTAGTTCTCGATCGGATAGAATTTTCACTTCCTCTCGGCATATCGTCTAAAGTATAAAATACAGATTTAAACAGTAAACAGCAAAATTGTTCAATAAGAAATCCAATTTTTCAATGTCTTATTGTGTTTACAACGTAATACCATTGCCTCATCTCTTTTACAATTAACTTTTCATCTAGAATGACTAACTTTACAGCAAGTCATGAATAATAAACGGTTAATTTGGAGCACATTGTAAATACTTCTAGTGAACAGTAAGCAACAAAACTGTTCAATAAAAAACATCCAAATTCTAGAATAATAATTTGTTCTTATAAAGTTTATAGTTTAGGACAAATATGTAAATATATATATATATATATATATGTGTGTGTGTGTGTGTGTGTGTATGTATATACTATACTCAGAGTGTCCCACAAACATTGACCTCGACTTTTATTCCTTACATATTGATCTTAGACATATATAATAAATTGCAAAGTTGCGTAACAATGGTACATAATTTTACGAAATCGGTAAAAATTTTCAGGGGATAAAATTTGAAGAAATACAAAATTTAAATTTTTATACGAGCCCCGTACAAAAACATTTCCAATGAGTAAAATGTGCCCCATACACTAATAAGGTGATGTACAAAATTTCAGAATTTTATCATAAAAAGTTCCAGAGATATGCTTAAATAAAGTTGGTGAGGGTTTAACCACAAATTAAAATGTAAATATTTACAGCAAAAGTGCAGATGACGCAACACAGAAATGCATCATTGGCAAATAATATCTGCCTCTTATCTTTAATGGATTTTTGGCTTTGTAAACTTTGTGTAAAGTTATTATTTATAGTATGTAGATACAGTTGTACCAATAAATAGCAAAATTATTATTTATTTAAGTAATCATTGTTTTCTTGCGTAATTTGTGTATGACTACTGAAACGCGATCTGCCGACATGATTTTTTCCCTCTGAGAACCCATGTCGATGCATTGAAAAGTGGTTAAAGTCAGCATTTTTGACTTTTCATATCTCTGGGACATTTTATGATAAAATGAGGAAACTTTGCATATCACCTTATTAGTGTATAAGGCACATTTTACTCATTGGAAATGCTTTTCTACGGGAGCCGTATAAAAATAAAAATATTGTATTTCTTAAAATTTAATTCCTTTGAAAATTTTAATCGATTTCATAAAATTGTGCTCCCTTTTTACGTAACTTGTATATATATATATATATATATAAGTTGCGTTTCTATCCTATTGTATATATATATAGTATATATATATATATATATATATATATACATATATACATATATATATATATATATATATATATATATATATATATATATATATATATATATATATATATATATATATATATATATATATATATATATATATATATATATGTATATATATATATATATATATATATATATATGTATATATATATATATATATATATATATATATATTAATTCACAATTTTGCAATAGTGAATCTATAAATTTATGAATTTCTAATTATAGCATGCATAGTGTGTGGATTTTAATCGTTTTCATTTTCACTAACTGCGTTTTCATTAAGGGTTATTTTTTTAAGGCAATATATTTCACCAATAAATAAATCGTTCCACTGAGACTCAAAGAGTAGTTTAACTTAATTTAGTTATGCTTCGTCTTCTGAACGCCTTGAACAGATACAGTTAATTAATTATAATCCCCATTATGAACTTTACATACTGCTAAAGAAATAATTTGCAATAATGCAGTTGTTTATTTATTAGTTCCATTTTATAATGATTAAATAACATCATATAAAATTATCGGGTATCAGTAAGAATCACGTCATCGATAGATGGCGTCATTAAAGTAATTGTATCAAAAATTAATGGATGTGTCTAATAATTATCCCCTTGAGAAAACGTTGTTCTGAGATCTTTTTGGAAAAACATTTCAATTCAATGATTTAATTTTTATGTAATATTCAAATGTGTTTCAATTAAATATTTCCTTCCATCATAAATAGAACAGAAATTTTTTGTCTTCCAAAATCATGTTTTCAGCCCTTCTTTTGCAAAATGCGAATATTAAAAACTGTGAATGATTATTTTATAAACATTTTAAACTAATATTTTATTACAACGAATTACTTCCCCACATCTAATGAGTATTCCTGGATTCCGAATGGTTTGGAAATCTAACAAGAAATATCAATCACGCATAAAGCATTGATTATGAAACACTTTCCAACTGAAATGCAACTTTATTTAAACATCTCTAAAATGCGATATATTCAGCGATGATATATTTTAATTATCACATTACCACAATAATTTAATTTACTTGGAAACTGAAAACTACATCAAAAAATCAATGTTACAAAACCGTCTGCTTCTCTATGTAAAATCAAAGAGAATTTCATTCATATCACTTGTATTCCAGACTCCAGAGGTAAATAATTTTGTGTGAGAACAATTCCGCAATTCTCATAAAACTCAATCTTACATTCACTTATTTACATTCTGTATTCATTAAAATTAAGCTTCGTTGTAGATATAATCAAAGTTTACTGATCATTTAAACTCAAAATTATTGTATTTCTTTTGACACAGAATATAAATGTGCAGAAAATACGCAATAATAAAGCGGTTTTAGAATAGATGCAACACTAAATATAAATTTAAGAGTACTTTAAAATCACGATTTTTGGAATAGGAAAAAACAGATTGATGCATATTTTATTTTGAAGTGTGTCACGTGATCTCTTTATATAAAATGAGT
This sequence comes from Amaurobius ferox, assembly GCA_951213105.1. NCBI lineage: Eukaryota > Metazoa > Arthropoda > Arachnida > Araneae > Amaurobiidae > Amaurobius > Amaurobius ferox. The sequence goes on from OX578147.1 coordinate 69,980,327, forward strand.
GAAATCATTGCTTTAATTTTTATTTAAAAAACTGCCAGAAATATGTTGCTGACATTTTTTTATACATTTTATTTACTAATTTGAATACTTCCTAAAATTTTTGATGCAATTTATGAATTTTGAAAAATTTTGAAAATGTTTGAAAAATTAAGTCCCATAGGATTCAATATATTTCACTTTTTCTACCCGAGTTCACTCCAAAACTAATTGGGTGATATTATTCATGTACATTCCCATATGTCCCACAGACCGTCTCAACAACATACTAAAATTTAATGTTGATAAAGTCATTTTCACGGCAGTTATCTTGCAAACGGACAGACAGACAGGCAGACAGAATGAAGAAAGTCATAAACACTTTTCAATTTCGGAAAGTCCTAAAAACACGGTAGAAAATTATTACATAGATAACTATAACGAATGACCCAGCTTTTCAGGAGGCCTACAAATGCGCCCACTATTACGAACAACGAAACCCAGTTTTATCTTTCATGAAAACGCGAAGAAAACATCAATGTGCATGATAGGAAATCACATCTAAATGTACGTTTAGTCTACAGCTCACCAAGCGGTCTTCAATGTGTTCGAAATGCATCAGAGATGTTTAAATAAAAATCATCCCGTGCGTGCTTACAATAAGTACAGTATCTCAGAATTTATCACGATTCTCCTGTCGTTTGGTTGAGGGGCTTAAATAGACAGAAAAGCTTCGGTAATAGTGAGGTTCACTTGTCTGCTTGCGGCTAATAAAATCAAAGACATGCATCGGATAAAAAATTTATAATTAATCAACGGATGGATTTATGTAATTTTTTTTCTAGAATACTCTGTGATATTTTAGTCAAGTTCTGAAAAAATGAACAATGGATGGCAAGTCAATTTCTGTATATCGTAATATAAAAAATCGGAGAGGTTGAAAACGCGCATAAAGTATGTGTGCTTTAAAATTTCACAAAAAATCGTCTATTAATCGTACGGTTTCCATTCACACTATTCTATTCGTTTGAAAGATAATTATTTCGATCTTCCCGATGGTGTCAAAATGGAAACTCCTTGAGTATGTTGTAGGTCGCTAAGGAATTGATTTATTAAATATTGACCAAAATCATTATAAATCGGGCTAAAACATAATATAACTGAAAAAACTCATTCGAAATGAAAAAAAAATAAAGCCGCTGTGCATCTGTTCCTGTTTTGAAATACCTATGTATCAAATTTCATTTTCGTACTATACTCAGATTTCACGTCACAGACTGCATGCACACACGGACATAAACATAAGCATCTTCATTCATTAAGTAAGAGTACATTAATTGAGAGATGGCGCTACTAAAACAGAAATGAATGGAATTATTCACGGTTATTATTTTATGTATTATTATTTTTTTAAGAACAAATAAAACAATAAAACAAATAATACACAGCATGCAACTGTTTCGAAGATACGCTGGATCCCCTTTGTCAGTGCAAGTGAGCCAACAAACCGGAAGTCAAAAAGACGGTTCTCTTCAACCCCATATGTTCAAAATTACAAATTTTAATCACATGATTTCCCTTTTTCTATAATCTGACAACATGACTGTATCTTCAAACGCGTCCAGTCACGTCTCTGATCAGTCCCTGTAATACCTGTTAAGGCTCCTATATATACAGGCTGACGCAACCGTCATTTTGACTCCGAACAGTCAAGTCAGTTATCGTGTGCCTGTGTTATTTCAATGGCGCGCGCATGTTACATGGCTGATATTTGATAAACAATTTAGTTGTAAAGTATGTGCTCCTGCTTTCAAAAAATTATTCCAATAGTTCAAAAAAGTAGTCTAGAATATTTTGATTTTCTCGAAATCCCGAGAAAAGGACGAGGAATTAATTATTTTCCATGTATATCTGTTGTTTCAAATGGGAGTCAAGATGACCGTTGCTGCGTCAGCCCGTATATTTAGAATGCTTTGTTCCAGCATACCAATATCCACTGAAATGTCTTATTATCTTTAATATTGTCTAAAATTACACTAACTTAAATAAAATAATTTTAAAAATTGTGAGTATTCTTTTCTCACACATTAAACTGCCATTTACATATTTAGATATTATCATAGCTCGGTTAAAGAATTAGTCAATAATTATGAAAAAAAATCCTCTACTTAAAGATTGAAATTAACACACTTTTATAAACAGCAAGCACTTTTCTAAGCATATGTTTGCCCTTTCCATTAAATAGGAGTATTGATTCAAGAATTTTACGGCTTCATTTTATTCTTCCGTTTAATGTTTTATCATGGTGTCAAAGAAATATAAAATTCTTAATTCATGGTGTCTTTTTGAACTCTTTCATTACTCAGGCTTCTTTGAGGACTGAAGTGAAATGTTTGACCCACTTATGTCTGTAACCACAAGTTCAAGCACAAAAGATAGCAAATACCAACTACGTCATTTGAATAGGTAGTTTTTTGTTTTTACTTTTGCCCTTGAAGCTATAAAGTATAAATAGATGTTGATAAGTAATTTATAGAATAGGTACATCCTATTAGTGTTGTAAATGTTTATCTTAAAGAAATTGTGAAACTGTAGAGGGTGTATATGTTTAAATTAAACGCAATCAGAGCAATGTTTTAACAGAAGGGTTGGACGACTAAAACAAGGAATAAAAACAAGGAAGAAGGTGTGTAATAAAAAAAATGCGTGTGTTTTCTGATCGCGCAGAATAGATGATATTTTGATTAGAAATGTTACGACTGTACGTATAATGTGTGATACAGTGGTCGTAAAAAGTGTTTACAAGCTGTTAAAAATAGGAAGGAGTTAAGATGGCACCAGGCATTAGGCAAGAAGGCGTCAAATTTCATTATATGGGATGAAAAGAATTTATAATCACGGCAATAAATGATAACATCGCGGCACGTGTAGTTCGTGGAGATTCTCTAGTAGACGCCTGGACGGGTCCTCACAGGCCTGTGAGCCAATGAAGATACAGATGCCTGAGAGTCAATGAATAGCCAGAGGGGGGGGGGGGGTGCTCGCTGATACCCCAATGCAACGGATGAAAATATTCCAATATTGTCATTCCAGTCCTTATAGCCAGTGCATTATAGCGATATAGTTGTGAAAAGATTCATTTCAATTAATTCCATTCAGAACATCCATTGTGATTGCGTGATGGAGAGGTCGTAATGAAAATATCCATTATAGTACGTTATGAAGAAGTGATATAATTGTGAGTGATGTTAAAAGCCCAACTACGAATCTCAGAGGAGATGCCTTACCAAATAACACCGCATGACGTGCATGCAAGAAGCACATGTAAACTATTTTATCTTATCTGAGGGGATAGCCTAAATCTGACTCTAAGTCAAGTAAGAAAAGGAACTGGATCACACACACAGCATTTCAGCAGAATACTTTGCAATTATTAGTAGTAGTTGATAATAATTAGTACGAAATCGAATAATAATTGTGAATTTAATAATGAGATTATTTAATATAAGTAATATTTGTAATAAAATTTAAATTTGAGTTAAATTATATATCTTCATACTGTTAGGCTGAATAATTCATTGAACGTCTAATAAAGTATTTTACTGTCAGTTACACCGGACAACACAATATGGCCGGCCATCACAACGACCAGTACTACGTAAATTTATGACACGGCAATCAAGCAACTACTATTTAATAATTTTTATTACCACATTTAGTTCGTGACCATCCTCTACTAATGAATTTACGTAACATAAGATAAATACAAAATATATAATACACGTATATGTCGCGAATATTATAAATTTTATGCGAAGTCAATTCACATGTATAACGCCGGGCATAGACTGTAAATACTTTAAAGAAAGTGAAAATAAAATTTAAATGTGTTTAATATTTTGCTCATTCTCATAATTATTAGTTAATTGTTCTAGTTTCGGTCAATGAAATTAGTTGATGACACAGTATATTTTAATTATATGTATACTAAAGAAAATATAATTTCTTGCCGTAGATAATACTGAAGTGAACTTACTGCAGTACAAATTCTGATACAGCTATAAATTTACTTTCTATGAAGATTAATAGACCAGTTTCAAAATATGTGAATCAGTTAAGCCGTTTTCAAATTATAAGCAATCAAACAAACGGGGAAAACATATATTTTTATTATCGTTGTTCTTAGTGAAGGGTTGTAAACATATAAAACTTATAATAATTATTTTCTGTATATAATTTATTTATTATAATTTATTTTCATACTGATACTACATATTATTACATAACTGTATTTCAGTTACTTTTCTTACATGTTTAATTTGTTAAAAACCCTACATCTTATTTTGCTTAATTTAATTTTTGTTTATGATGCTGCTAAATATCTTGCAACATCATATTTTTTAAACATAACCTCGTTACATTTCTACTTGATATTGATATCAATTGCTTACACTACAGTTCTCAATTGCGTCATAACTTGACATACATGTAATGTCAGAAACACATAGACATACAATTTGAAAACATACTTATACATACAATTTAAATAATATACATATACACTCAATTATTACATTATATTTATGACATACAATTACTAACTCTTTAAAATATTTTTTACATTCTTTGTTTTATGAAATTTGTATTCACAACAATTCGTGGGCGAAAATTATACCATCTGGTATTAGTAACAGTTTTCTAATCATTGCTATCATCTACATAGTATAATTGTTTTCGTTTAAGTGTACTCCCTTACTTATTTGATTTTGGTAATCATTGCTAATCGATTTCTCATTCTTATTTATTTTTTGTCTGTCTAGCTTGATTCGCTTTCATTTTTCAAATATTGTTTTCGCTCCGTTGCAACGTATAGTTTATTTATATGCACTTTATAAATTTTATTTTCATCACTTTTAGACATATTATAACATTATTATTTTGGAATAATTTCGTAATTCTAAATTGTCCTTCATATGGATCCTCTAATACCATTGATTTTAAGAACTTTTTTTGATAGACTGTCGCTCCTATAAATATATAATTTTTTCTCACTATTTTATATTTCTTTATTTTCTTGTTATTTATTAGCTTTTGCTGTTCGAATGCGTCTTCCACGACTTTGTCTATATTTTTTAAATGCTGTGCCACATAATTTTTATAATTATTTACATCTTTATACATTATATCCATGTAATCCTTATTTGGCATGCTTGTTTGTTTCATATTCTCAAATAGCAATGATAAATTTCTGAGATAGAACAGGAATACAGACTCAAATCCTGTATTACTGTTCAATTATTCAATCATTATTATTCGTTCAATTATTATTTTCCTCAGTTTCATTATAATTTGTAATTTATTCTAACGATCCTAATTGGTTCAATTGTTTAGACGAATCGCCGGCCTAATCAGCCTGTTGCGCGATCCTACTTTTTGAGTAGGATAAGTTTTGGGAAGAAGGTGTTTTGGGGGAGGGGGAGAGTTCGTATTGTGTAGGTCATATTGAGCGTGAGAGGAGTTCGAGTCGAAGTTTTTCCACGAGAGAGTCTGGTCGGGTCGTGATTCAAGTGTTGCCTTGGATTGAGTGTTTTCTGTCTTGCGTGAGTTTGTGAGCTGATCGTAATTAAGTATGTTGTCTTGAAGGAGGCTAATGGTAAACATAATAGTTTTAGGATCATATCCAGTTAAGTGTGAACACCAGGCTAGTTAAGGGTAGTACAATGTATAAGGTGAAATTTAGTAGTCTAAACTTGTACAATAAGACTTAATGCCTCATATTTACCAGGACATTAAACAGCAAAATGCTGTAATTAAGTAAAATAACTTTACAATGACGTGCGAACATAAGAAAAGTCAATAATATAGGAAAATTGTATTTCATAAAAGTTTGGTTTAAAAGAAATTCGAAAAATGGAAAGTACTGCAGAGCGTGATTAAGTATGTTGTCGTGAAGGAAGCCAATGGTAAACATAATAGCTTTAGGATCATATCCAGTTAAGTGTGAGCACCAGGCTAGTTAAGTGTAGTACAATGTATAAGGTGAAATTTAGTAGTCTAAACTTGTACAATAAGACTTAATGCCTCATATTTACCAGGACATTAAACAGCAAAATAGTGTAATTAAGTAAAAGAACTTTACAATGACATCCGAACATAAGAAAAGTCAATAACATAGGAAAGTTGTATTTCATAAAAGTTTGGTTTAAAAGAAATTCGATAAAATGGAAAGTATTGCAGAGCAACTGATCGCAAGGCTAGCGATTTTAATAAAGCCAAGTTGTACGTTTGATGGTAGTGTATCTATAATTAAAAAGTATCTATATGCAATGGAAAACGTTTTTATAACAGGAACGAGAAGTGAGGTGCTGAAAGTATTTGTAATTCAAACGACGCTTATTGGAAAGGCAGAGTACTTGTGGGAGGTACTCGAATACGAAATTTGCAAAACGTGTGCCGAATTCAATGTACAAATACAGAAGGTTTTTTCAGAAGTACGGAACAGAGTGTAGTTAGAGACTGAATTTTATGGTGTAACGCAGCAATCTAGAGAATCAATGGGTAAACTTGTGTTAAGAAAAATAGAAGTACGAAACAAATTGGGACTGGAAATAAGGGAGCCCGAATTGAATATGTTAATATTTGAAAGTCTAAACACAGAAATTCAAGATTTTGTCTTTGGGAATGAACCGAAAACGGTCGCAGAGTCCTTTCAATTGGCTTTAAAATACGATGAACTGTATCCAATATATCAAAGTAAAGAATTGGGGGGGGGATATAACACAAAGGAGTGGAAAAGAAATTGGAGACCCAATTATGAACAGTCGGACTGGCAGAATGGATACAAACCTCGACAAGTTGTAGATCCTCTTAAAGCACAAAGATACGGAAAAGTGAGCAAAAGCAGCCGGGAACGGAACACAAATCTGGAAACAGCTAATAATGTGCTAGTAAGCTAAATAAGAATAGAGAAGTTAGATCGGCCGATTCAGAGGAGTGAATACCCGAGTCAAATGGAAATTTACCCATATCCTAGACGGGATGTAAAAAAACCCCAGAAGAGTGAATTCGCATACATAAAGGCCTAAAGATGTTGGCAAAGAAACGCAGTGATCTAAAGTTTCAGCCTCAAAATACAAAACAGTTTTCTACAGGAGTCAGATAACAAGCAATAATTCATATCCGGACACTGGAAAATGTTTGAAACAGTAATTAGAAGTACAAGAAAAAAAGGAAGTTAAGCCAATTATTTTAAGAGAAAGTCCTATATGTCTCAATGTGAGTCTAAAAGCAGCAAGAAGGAATAAAAGCCATCACAGTCCATACAAACAGTGAATGTGAAAGATAGTAACCTGCCGCTAGGAACAGTCTGTTGCAGTTCCTCAACTAGATGATGCAGACAAAAAGTACATTGAAAGAAGGAACAGAAATCGACTAATTCAATTGAACTAAATTAGACAGGAATGAGAGGAAAGGAAGGAATTGTAGGAAGTAGGGGAGTGGACGCAAATATTTGAAACATATGCGGCAGCAAAGACATCTGATCAAAAGATGCCACACGAGCCAGTAACCGAATTATAAGAACAGAGGAGGAGCTAGCTTTTGCTCAGTGATTATAATGTCGGTCTACGAAACATCAGGTCCCTGGTTCGGGACCACGGCGACGCCAAATTTGCCACAGTGGTTACCCTGGACGCTTGAAACACGCAACCTTCCTTTCCAACGACTTCGCCTCTCAGCACGAGATGGCAGCACCACAAGGAGTCAGAAGCCTTGACACTCCCTTCCTGGTTGACCACAACTGTCCGTCACGCCGAGGCAACACGCCTCCCGGCCCTGACCGTCACGACGAGGCGACACGCCTCTTGGCGCTTTCCGCATCGGCGAGGGGAGTGTGCGGCAGCAAAGACATCTGATCAAAAGATGCCACACGAGCCAGTAACCGAATTATAAGAACAGAGGAGGAACTAGCTTTTGCTCAGTGATTATAATGTCGGTCTACGAAACATCAGGTCCCTGGTTCGGGACCACGGCGACGCCAAGATGCCACACATATATAATTGAAGAGCTAATTTCTAAAACTGGAGTTAAGTCGGTTGAAAAGGAAAAGTTAGAAGTGAAGTTAAAATGTTAATTTGAGATTCAACAAACAGTTGAAAAGAGATTTGAGCAGCTATCAGATTAGAATAGAAGTATGGTCCAACAAGAGGAATTGGAAAAGAAATCCTTGTTCAAAAATGAACTCAAGTTGCAAAAAAGGCCCGTGACTAAAAATGTCACACCACCAGCGCAAAGTGAATCAACCCGAGTTCAGTGGACAAAACTGAATCAATAGCGATCAAAAGAAGGTACAGATAGGAGGTTACAGAGCCAGAACCAAGCCAAAACAGAACTGCAATGGAGGTCAAATTGGAAGAGTCAACAACCACTGGAGCGACCATGGAAGACAAGCCCCAGATAGACCAAAATTGAAGATTCCGAGACTCATGAACCAAGACACCAACAAGGAAACGACTTCAGATATTTAAAAACAATTAATTAAGTTAAGTAACAAGTTTTTAAAGTAAAATGCAAATGTTGTCTGATTTGATAGTTGAAAAGTATATAAAAATATTTTTTTTAAAGTATTGCATTTGAAATTTTTGACATATGTTTAAAAAAATTAAAATTTTATTCATATGTTTGAAATAAATTTTAGAAGTTAAAATTACATTAAAGTTCAAAGTTAAAATTGTATTGTATTGCACTTTAAATACGTTTAGAAATTAGAAAATAATAGTGTTGTGCTCGAATAAGTTTTTAAGTTTGTATTAATACGCTTCAGGAAAAATTTAGAAGTTTTGAAATTGAAATATATTAAGTAGTATGTTGAAAAGTTTATTGATTTTTGATGTGTTGAGAATAAAGAATTGAAAATTACAGATAGTTCATAAATTTCAATTGCACCTTAAACAGTAATTATTAAGTAATATAGTAACTGATGTCCTGTTTTGAAAGAGTTCAAATTGAAATTGAATGACTTGATAAATAATTTTAAAGTATTGAAACTGAGTTGATGTTACGATTTTTTTAAAAAAAAAGTACTTGAAACTCTATAGTAATGTCGGTATTTCAGCAGAATGAAAGTAGAATGAATGTTTAGAAGTCTAATAACGTTTGTTTGATCAAGAGAGTAGAGGAACATGGAGGTTAGTTTGTGAATCTAAGGGCTTTTTCGGGAGTTTAAATTGTAAAAATATTAGGAATGGGAAGTATGCATCACGAAAATATCTTGATCAAAAGGGTCGGATTAGGTGAGTGCATGATGGAATGACTGAAGTCAGTTGAGGCAGAAAGAAGGATGAATTTTGAGAAGGACATAAAATTAGAGGTATGCAATTGATTTTGACGTAGGTGAGGTCAAAGCAAATTAGAAATGGAAGAGTGTTTCGTAAAAAATAGTTTATAATCGAAAAATGTGTAAAAGTGTAAACTGAAATGTATTTCTATTGTCATTGATTCTATTTGTATACAAAAAAAAATTGTGATTAATGTGCAAATTTGTTTTAAGTTCCGTGAACATTCTAAGAGACCTTCTAAGGTCCAGTTCTAGACTCATTGATATACAAGTTTAAAAGAAAAGGTTAATTTTGTCTTGTATTGAGACTTATTTTCTCCCTTGGATTATTCCAATTTTGGTAAGAAATGATCGCACGGGATCTTTTAGCAACGACTAAAGGGTCGATTGCTCAGAGTGGTGATGAAAGAAGTTAATACCGGTGGTGCACAATAAAGGGAAAATTAAAGAGTATTATTTTATTAGATTTGATTACATTTATTCATAAGATTGTTAATGCCTTGATTACAATTAATACAGCACCTTTGAAAATAAATCATTAAAGTTTATTTATTCTTAGTTGCGTTGATTACTTAATAATACAGTTTTAACTATCATATGAGAATTATGCAAAGCATAATATTTAATTGAAATATCTAAACATGGCCGTAATATCGTATTCGTGGAACATTATTACACATTGCGCTGTGTGCCGCTGATAACCCTCCAATTTTATCTTTAGCGCGAATTCTGTAAAATAATATTTATTAACATAATACTACTCTCCATAATTGCAACATTGTTAACTTTACAAATAAAATAATTTATTAACAACATTTGATTAATTATTAAATTCTTTACACAATTTGCATATTTTATTTGCGAAAGAGAGAGTAAGTGTGAGACCATAGCTGAAAAATGCCTAAAATGTATTTGAAACCTTCAACAATTATTAATGGGCACATACCTTCACTTTTGGCTTTGGTCATAGACTGCAATTTTTGCATCTGCGTATCGTACTGGTCTTAACTCTACGTGCTGGGCTCCTTACTCGTACTGCATCTGCTCATTGTATTCTCGAACACTTCTTTAAATAGTAATTAGAAGTGTTGTAAAAACTGGCGTCGTTTCGTCTGAAACATTGTTGGCTATTTCAGTCTGTCATAAATACTGAACATAAAACTATCTCACCTAAATCTGGTGTGAACTCAATTCCTGGTATCACAATACTCATCTTAGAGCTGCCACTCTGCTCCATACAACTGACCTGTTGATTTTTGAGGTAATTTTGAACGATCGATCCCGTTTAGAGGGATCTCGCAGGCAAAATTGTATGTTGGTTGGGACGTGTGTGAGGTTTAAATAACCTTCCAATTATTATTTCCCACCGTTCCCTCAGTTATAATTTGTTATTTATTCTAGCGAACCTAACTCGTTCAGTTATTTAGACGAATCACCGGCCTAATTAGCATTTTGTGCGATCATATTTTTAGAGTAAGATATGTTTCGGGAAGAAAGTGCTTTTTGGGAGAGTTCATATTCTGTAGGCCATATCGAGAGTGCGAGAAAAAATCGAGTCTAAGTGTTTTCACAAGAGAGTCTGGTCGAGTCTTGATTCAAGAGTTGCCTTGGATTGAGTGATTTTTGTTTGGCGTGAGTTCGTGAACTGATCGTGATTAAGTATGTTGTTGTGAAGGAGGCAAATGGTAAGCATAATAGCTTTACAATCATATCCAGTTAAGTGTGAGCACTAGGCTAGTTAAGGGTAGTACAATGTATAAGGAGTAACTTAGTCTGGACGTGTACAATAAGATTTTTTGTCTAGATCTACCATTGATTTAAGCAGCCAGATGCTGTCCTTATGTGAAGTTTATAATAAAAATCTGATGTGGGCAACACATGACTTTCCTTATATAATGTAATGAATTTACTACTTTTACAGTAAAAAAATAGGTTTTTCTTATAGCAGATACTAATATTCTTTCCAAGATATTGAATTTTCGACAAGTAGTCGTCATTTTCATCCATTTAGCGAGATTTTCGTTAATTTGGCAACATTTCAAAAAGTCGCCAAGTTGCCGACATTCCGCCCACTTCTTCGCCAAAATCTCGCCAAGCGTTATGAACGAAGAAATAAGTTGTTCTTACAGCAGATAAATGACTATTGGCGTTCAAATACAAAAGTATTACTCAAAGTATCTTTTTTCATGAATGGAACGAGCTAGATACACGAGAATCATGTCAGCCAATTTACCGCATGGTATTACATATGAAAAGTGAACATGTTTCTCAATAGGAAATATTTTTTTTCATTTTATATGACATTTTAATAATTTTTTTGAAAAAGGTACAATATCTCGTGAACGGTTCATGTTAGCGTTCTAAAATTTAAGTCAATCGTTTTCTAATGAAAAATTACATAAGAAATGTCTATTTGCGTAACTTTATTAGTGGTTTTGATTTTTTGACGATTTTTTCAAAATTTTATTCGAAAATTTAGGAGGGTTCTAAACATTCGATTACGTATAAAAACAAAAAGCTTCCAGTGTTTGTGGATTGTGATTTTTGTACCAAATTTGGTTCGAATCGGTCCATTCGTTCGTCAGTTATCGTCTCCACAGACCCACTGACACACACACACACACACACACACACACATACTTTCACACACACACACACACACACACAGACATCACTTCAAAAATGTTTTATTCGTGATCAGGGATGCTTGAAACGTGCTCTCCCGTCGAAAACTCGATTTCGAATTTTCGACCCCGTCACAATACTTTCGTTATACATTATGTATATAAGGAAAGTAAAAATTAGTTGGTTTCTATCCATTACATTCTTGTGTTATTGTCTTTGGACCAAAAGGTTAAAATCTCAAGTTTGTCTGAAATTTGTCACTAATTAAAAATATCATGTATACATAGTGATTAGGGTAGTAAGATGTAGTTAAGTATTGAAACTGATGAATGTAAAGTAAAAACTAAGTTGTGTTCACATAAAATATAAACCATTGTAAAGATTCATCCCTTTCAAACGTAGTTTTTTACAAACACATTATACATTAAATAAAATTGGAATCACGTCTGATTTCAACTAGCAGAAACAACAAGCACACTATAATAGAAGGTCTTTATTTCACTTCCTATAAGACGTACAAAACTTAAAAAGGCCAGAGAGCTTTCGAGCGTAAATACGCTCTTCATCAGTGGCTACATGGAAATAGGAATGATCGTTCATATATAGACCAGAAAAGGGGACAAATTTGCATAAACACAATTATGAATAAATTTACGTTTATCTAAGGAGAATCCAAAAATACAAAACATTTTGCACAGATTCAAAAAATCGAGCATAAATCACGAAAAGAACAGTAAAAATTTACAATTTTATTACAGAATTTTCAAATGCAAAAAATTTTATAAAATGGGGGCAATCAGGTCTAATCCCCGAGAGGATGACGTCAAAGATAACTATGAAGAGACTTGAATTGCATGGAGTCGAGAATGAGTCGCCATGCATAACTTAAAATCTGAACGGGGCCAACATTACAAATCGACTCGCGGTAAACATAAATAAAGAGGGACTCAAAAGGGAGAATATTACGAGGGTTATTACAACGTATAAGAAGGGGGCCAACGGCCGTACCGTGCTGAAAACACCGGTTCTCGTTAGATCACCGAAGTGAAGCAGTATCGGGCGCGGTTAGTACTTGGTGGGTGACCACCTCGGAACGCCGCGTGCTGTTGGCCATCTCGGGTGCGGTATCCCCGTGGTTTGCGCGCTAGATTTGCAGGCTGCCACAAATGCCGCCGTGTTCATGCGGAGTACGATCACGTTAAACATGTGGGTCCGTAAGTCCTTCCGAGAGGTTGGTGGTAGGGGAAGGAGGGTACGGTCCCTGTGGATGCCTCCCCCACTGGGTTCCGGTCTAAATTGGGTGGCACTTCCCGGCCGTCCATTCAGTTACCTTACACCTTTCTGGTAGGTCGGACGGTCTGGGTCTCAACAACAACAACGTATAAGAAGGAAAGTTCTTTCAAAATTGGGACGGAAATTTGCTTTAACAACAAAATGAGCAAGGGCCGTAGAAAGTTTACCACCTTTGATATCCCTAGCATGTTCTGCCAAACGGATACCAATAGTACGTTTTGTACTGCCAATATAAAATTTAAAGTTGCCATCGATGGACAACAGGGGAACCACATACACCCCAGCAAAGCTTTAAAAATCATCCTTATCACCTAGCTTATCAGACCGAATCCGGTTAAATAAAGAAGAAACATTAGAGTCAGCAGGCCTGAAACCAAATTCAGAGCAGAACTGAATAAAGGGACGGAAAATCCTAGGATGGTACGGGAAACTAGATTTATGATTCAAACGATATTTTAAAGAAATAAGTTTAGTATCAATTTGAGAGAATTTACGGCGAACATGGGAAAAAAAATCTTACGTATAAATTCAAAGGAATGGGCAGCCTCATAGCCAAGATTGAAAATAAAATCAATTTCGTCCCTTAAAGAAGAAAAAGAAGAACACACGTTAAAAGCACGATTAAAATAAGAGTTAAAAGAAGCTTTTTCAGAGGAAATAGGATGGTAAGAATTAGCAGGAATACAGGAATTAGTAAAAGACGGTTTACGGTAAACAGAAGTGTGAAAAGCAACAGCAGATCGGGTAATCAGAACATCAAGAAAAGGTAAGGAACAATTATTTTCGTGCTCAACGGTAAAATTAATCGAATTGTAAAAATCATTAACTTTGGACAAAAGAAGAAGGAGATAATTTAACTCACCATCCCAAATAATAAAAACATCGTCAACAAAACGGCACCAAAGAGAGAGGGGGATGGGCAAAAAAGGCAAAATTTCATTCTCGAGCTCCTGCAAAACCGCCTCTGCCAAAATACTGGATAAAGAGCTACCCATAGAGGCACCACAAGTTTGTAAATAAATATTATCACAAAAGCCAAAATAATTTGTCTCCGTAGCAATGTTCAAAGCAGAAGTGATTGCGTCGATAGTAGGGGTTTTAAACTTATGATTTTGCAATTTTTTAACAATAATTCCAATAGTAATGTCAACGGGAATGCTAGGAAATAAAGAGACAACATCAAAACTGTGAAGGGTACTATTAGGATTAAACTTAGTTTTAAATAAAACATTAATAAAATTTTCAGTGGAACTTTTAGAAAACCTATGGTTATTAAAAAAGGGTTTCAAGAAAAAGGCAAGAGATTTCTCCAAAAAATAAGTAGGTCCACTACATTTAGAAACAATAGGACGCATGGGATGATTAGGTTTATTAAGTTTTATTTGACCAAAAATCTTAGGGAGTTGATGAGAAGTACGAAAAATCGCAGATTTAACATTGGGAGGAAGATCATTACATTTTTTAAGTTTTGCGATCCTAGCATTAATCATATAGATCGGAAATTTTTTGACCTGGTTACATTCCATCTCGACAATACACTTCTGCATTGAATGCACATAATCAGATTTATTAATAAGAACAAGTTGCCTAGTCTTGTCAGCAGATAAATTGACAATACCAGGATTAGATCTAAGTTTCTTAATTTCTGCAAGTTCAGTATGTAAAACAATATCAGAACTAAAATGTCTATATTTATTTTTATTCCTAAGTTTCTTCTCATTTTGAAAAGCAGTAATTGACCGATACATAATAAAACGGCCACGATCTCTAAGGCCCTGAGTAACGTTAAGAAGGGCATCCTCCACAGGGGGAATTAAATTAATAAAACTAGAATTATTACTGGGATATGCAGACTTAGGGCCTCTCTGCAGAGAATTATGCTGAACCGGGGAAATATCAATGTTGGTACAATTTACAAAGGGAAAGGGTAAAGGTTTTTTAAGCTGTGAAAAAATGTATACATTGCTTCTTGTCTATGTGTATTTTTTCGCGACCTAAAGAACTTGGGAAATAAACTGAACTGTATCGTCTTTGAATATTTCAGACATTTGTAAAATCGAAGTATAATCGAAGTCGCGTTGAATTATATTTAGAATTCCATAAGTTGTCACGAACTTTGTTAGCTTATTCACTATTGTTTCAGTAGTGATGTCTCTGACTGCATACTCCTCAAGATATCTGTAAAATACGTCTACAATTGTAATTACGAAATTATTACATTTACTACTGCACGGTAGCTGTTCTACGCAATCCAGTTTTAAATATATTCCTGGTTTAAATATTTTTGGCATAGCCTGAAGTCTGGTAGGTGGGATATTCGTGTATTTTACTAACAAATATTGATTACATGACTTACAAAAATTTTCTACATCTAGGAAAGCCCCTATCCAAAAATATTTTTAAACATCAATTGATAAGTCTGTTTAATCCCAAAATGAGATAAATGTACGATTTCAATTATTTTTCCTTTTAATAAGTGCTGTATTACAATCTTATTATCATTTATTTTCCTATATACTTGTCTTTTATTTTCCTTTTTTACCATTAAATGTTTACTTTGGCTATCAATATAGTATACTTTATTATTTTGATATTGGTTTCTTCCTTTTTGTAATTCATCTCTAATTTTGTATTACTTTTGCATCTACCATTTGTTCCTCTAATATTTTCTCCAAATTAATCTCATCATTTTTGAATAATGTATTTACAAATTTAGTTTGATTCTCATTGTCAAACACGTATCTAGAGCAGTAATCGCGTGCTTTATTTTTACCCTTTTGGTATTTGAATTTAAAATCATATTGACTTATGTCAATTAGCCACCTCGATATGATATTAGGCATTTTATCTAATTTTATGTGGTACATAAAATATTTTGCGGCACTTAACAATGTAAAACTCCTTCTAAAGCTATATTGCTTAAAGTGCTGTAATAATGCATGTATTGCTAATAACGCTTGATCGCTGAATAACGCTTCTCTGCCGAGTTCAAAAGTCTTGAAAAAATTCGATTACGTGATCACTTCAGTTAACACGTTGCATTAAAATGCTACTAATCCGTTTTTCTGAGCCCTCCGTGGTTAAGACAAATTGGTTTAATTCACCAGGCTGCCTTACTGTTGGTTCTTTAAAAATTTAAGTTTTTAATTTTTCAAATTATTTTATACACTTATTCTTCCACTCGAATTTAGCATTCTTTTTTGTCAAATTTACTGACGTTTCTGCAATCTGCGGGCAATTCTTCAAGTGCGAGTCCTGTAAAGGAATAATTAATTAATAAAATGCTAAATTGATCACACCATTTAAACTTAAACAATAACATTTATTAACAGCATTTATTTTCATTACTTATTGCAGCGGAGGGGACATATGCGACCAGAATTATTAAAATTACTATCGTGTCACAATTCACATTTTTTGTACGAATTACACAGTATACTATTTTTTCAGCACAATTCTTTTCATACTTCATCAATTTTCATAATTGATAACTTCATCACATATATAATATTTTTGCTTAACCTTTAAACATTGGTACATAATCATTAATACAATCACATCTTTTTTTTTTTTAATCAGCCATTGAAAATATATTTTTCACATAATTCTGTAACTCCCCTTACAATTGCATACGGGGTTGACATACATTGATATCTTCCCTTTAAAAAAATTTTTTTTACAACACATTGTATGTAAACAACAACACCCCTTGCACTTGATGACAGGTACTGATTGATCATTTTCAAAAACAGCATTAGAGGAACCCCTTTTTTTCCAAGCCTCGATACCGGAAGTGAATAACCGGTAAAGTTCAATTACCCTTTCCGAAACTCGGAAGTTGCCTAGTCAAATAAAAGACTCTCGAAAACGATTATTTTTCCTTTAATTGTTTTTGCAACTGCGATTAGCAGCTCGCACCCTCTCAACTTAACTTTCCCCAAATTACAAAGCATTTCGAAGACGTATGGTTGGCCGCGTGGTCTACTGAACACAGAAGATGAAGATTATAATGCGCGCTCCAAAGGCTTGTAACCAAGTATTGTAAAGCTTTTATTTATCCACTCCGCGTTTTATATAAACGTCGACTTAATCTATTAAATATATATTTCCTCCATATTTAATTATTAATCATATCTGCTAATCAACTCTTTATACTAGAATGCTCATGGCTTGTACATTATATTAGCATTGTATAGCTCTTTTTTCCTTTTAAAATTCAAATTTATTAGACCCCTATTTACATTTTATTTAGTTGGTTCCTTTGGGGTGACTTGCATTAAATATCAAAGTCATCTCTATGGTGCCTTCTATTACTGCATGTATAACCTTTTATACTCACTTCATTCAATATTTTGAAAATCATTTCATTGTATTATTTTATTTAAATTTTATTTCACCTTTTCAATTGTTATTGATATTCTCTCTTATTTAATTAGTTTTCTCTATATCTTTCATATGGCTTTATGAAATTAAAAAATTTTTGAATTATTTTTTTCTTTTTAATTTTGAAATTTATTTTTAAACTTTTAAATTTTTTGATATATAATTTGTTTAAATTTTTATTTATTTTGACTCCTTGCTTAACACGTTCATAACTTTTAAATTTTATATAAAATTATTTTATTTTTTTAAATCAAACTCAAGACTTTAATTTCTTGTCTGAAAACCCTTTATTTATTTAATTGAAAATTTTTAATTTATATTTTTAACATTTTATGAATTGAAATCCTTTTTATTTTTTTATTTATATATCCTTTTTAAACGCGGATTTATTTACTCACCATACCTACAAAATTTATCATATTTATATATTTTAATTTATTTTAATCCTTATGACTCTGATTACCTTACATTTATAACCATTTATAACGCGCGGCTGTTGACAAGATTGTTTATCCTCCTATTGCACCAATATTATTTAATTATTACTTTCTTTGACATTTTAGTAACTGCGGCTAACCCCTTTATCGCCGTAATACATATTATCATTTATTTATTTACCACATATGACATTTATTGCATCCTAATTTATTTTATTTATCATAACATATTTCAACACCTTATTCAGAATATCCTTTTCACAATATTTTTATACTTAAAATACCTAATCATCATTTTATATGACATTACTAACCGAGTATATATATATATATATATATATTATGTAGATTACCGTTTGTTTACAAACACTTTTCAATTGCTACCGTATCTCATCGATAACTTTTACTTTTTATTTACTACATTCCCCACTGACATCTAAATTCTTTATCTTTTAACATATTTATTTATTCATTCCGTATTTATTTATATTCATTTAACATGTATTTCACATTTATTTATTTTCGTACAATTTTCCTCATCAATACCTATATTTTATTTTGAAATCCTAATTATTTACATTTTATTTTCATATCCATAATTATTTATACACGCATGATTATCGTAACCTGTCCTTACGTTGTAAATGAACAACAAAAATGATTTATTTCGCACTCAATATTCTTTAATCATTTTTTTATTTCAACCTTTTTTTACACCTTCTGTGAAGTTATTCATTTATTCACTGAACAAAATTTTATCTAAATTAAATTCATTTATCCTGCCACTTTAGGATTAATTTAGTTATTTAAATTGCTTATACAATTTATATATTCATGAAAAATTTATTCACCTAAACAGAATTTTAACTAAATTTAATTTCATTTATCCTGTCACTTTAGTATTAATGTAGCTATTTAAATTGCTTATACAATTTATATTACTCCTCAAACATTTATTTACCTAAGTATTTTCAATGTATTTCTATATTTGAACATTCCTACTCGAGATATCTTGTCCTCGATTGCTTTATGGCAACGGGCGATTTACAGCTATTTTAACTGTTCATAGTTTAACATTTTAAAATCTAATTGATAGAAAATTTTCAATTATTTATGCATTTGTTTACTTTTTGACATAAAATTCATACCATCTATGACTAATCTATGACTAATCTCTAATTTCTCACATTCAGCTCATTACTTATCTTTTCACTTTATTTAAACCTGCCATTCAATTTTTATGCCTCAAGACTCTTCCCAGAAAATACTTTGTATGATGAAAGCTACCCCCAATCTGAGCTAACTTTATCCTGAACAATGAAGCATTTGACTGGACTGGCTTTCCAACAACCTTGTCCTTGCCTGGATTTGGCTCCAGACCTTTCATCTACCCAATTAGGTAACATATTTGATTTACCTTTCATTTTTGTAGAAATTATTTGCCTAAATTAATCTTTGCATAATTTTCTAATCACATGTAACATTTTGACTTAACATTAACTTATATTATGATATTATATTATTTTGAAAAAGACCTATATGTACAATTATTATCAATTTTTGTAAATTTCATACCATGTTCATTTTTAAACCATTCCATGATTGTTCATTTTTTCCTTAGAAATTCATACCATTTTCATTCTTAAACAATTTCTTCCTTATTGCTTTTTTAAAATTTCATATCATTATCCATTTTTTCATTTTTAAATTTTATTCAATTCCATATCATTTTCCTTAGAATAATTTGATTTGTTATTCTTCTTATCTCTCTCTCATTTTACAATTCTTCAAGAACCAATCATCAGAGAATTTTGAATTCTTAAAATTTTTTGATGTTATGAAAAAATTTGAATCAAGCTTTCTTTCATTCTGTTAATGAATGTTACTTTCAATTTCCTTTGTGTTAAGAATTTCTATTTCATTTAGTAACTCTAATTTTTGCCTAACATACTCTTTATATTTGCTTTGACTTTCAATTATTTCTGAATCTACTTTTAGAATATCACTACTTTCATTATCATTGTGATTAATATCCCTTATTATTTTAACATTTTCCTTTTGAAAATTTTGCCAAACATTTGAATTTTGTATTTCTTGAAAATTATTATTTTCATCAACCAAATTATCCATTATTTTATTTTCAAGTGAATTTTGCTTATCATTATCATGATTCTCATTTTCATTTTCTTGAAAATTAACATTTTGATTTTCTTTTTCTAAAACATCCATTATTTTTACCTCATTTGAATTTTGAGTATTTACATTATCACGATTTTGACTTTCATTTTGCAACACATCCATTATTTTAATTTCAAGTGATTTTAAAGGATTTTTATCATTATGATTTTGATTTTGACTTTACATTTCTTCAAACCTTTTATTTTCATTTGCATTATGTACCCTTTGCCATTTAACATTTTCAATTTGCATAATTTTATGATCATTAATTTCAAAATTGTTATCACCTTTTTGATTTTGCATAATTTTGATATCCGTATTTTCGCTTCTATGCTGAATATTTTGATTCATATTTTGAACATTTTCAATATGTACACTTTGTACAGTATACCATTTTTTTGATTGAATCTCATTTATTTCACCATTACCGTTATATTTATCTTCACTTTGTACCTTTTGTGCTATATGACATTTGTTTGCGTGACTCTCATTTATTTCACTGTTTATATCATATTTTCCCATCAATTCTTCCGCACTTGGTACATTTTGTTCGATATAACATTGGATAGCGTGAATTTTAATTGGTTCATCTTTCATGCTATATTTATTTCTAATATTCAATATATATTTTTTTTCAAGTTCTATTACTCGAAACGGTCCCTAAAATCTATCTTGAAACATATCGGATTTATTTTCCTCTTTCAAAAATATGGTATCTCCGATTTGCATTTCTGCATTAGTAATTGTTTTGAAATTTTTAATCACTCCTACTCGCATATTTTTATTTAACGTAATTTCAACCTTCTTTTGATTACATATCACAATATCAATTTTAGTATTTTTTATTACAGTTTGAATTGCACCAATTGGACAGAGTAATTTTGCGTGTTTTGTGGGGATAAAGATAACCCCCTTATCCTGAATTTTTTGATCTAAATCGAATTGTTCTGCAATCAACTGACTTGGTTGCAAAGCTATCCTGCGTGTGAGCGTGACATAGACCTGGGCGTCACGATTTGACTCTTCATTATCACATTTTTTTTCAGCAAAAGCAGTAACCTTTTCATTTTTAGGAAAATTGGCCTCATCGACCTGTGCAATTTTTTGACTGTTATAATAACCATTTTTAATATTTTCATTAAATTCAAATATGCCTTTTACCTCATCTTGTGTGACAATTGGCTTTTTCGCGCTAGTCACAATTTTAAAATCATTCTCTGTATCAACATTTCTATTATTTTCATCATTTGAAAATTTATAGTCAGTAACATGGCTTCCTACAATAATTTGTGTATCAATTTGCGGAACTAGTTTCCTTAATTTCATCATACTTTTCATTATCGATCTGAGCCGATTTTGAGTTAATTTCATTTTTGTAGTCATCATTTAAATTTATTTTTGCATTGCACGCCTCATTTTCATTTATAATTATTTCTTTAACTCCTGTATTTTCCTTATTTGTAATGTTTTTACCTATTTTATTTTCTACACATGTATTTTCCTCAATTTTCTTTTTATTAATATTTGCCTCACTTTTTAGACTTTGGACAAATTTCGCATCGAATTTCACCCATCCGGGCTGCGTCTGAAATCCTTGTTTTGCAAAAGTTTGGATATCTGACCGACTATCATTTATTCCTCTGAATCCGCTGTTTTGCGTATTACGAAAACCCTTACTTTGCCCATTTCTAAATCCGTTACTGTTTTCATTTCTAAACCCGCTATTTTGATCATTTCTAAATTCGCTTCTTTTATTCCCATATTTATTTACTTCATAATTATTTTGTGCGTTTGGGTTGTGCCAACATGTAGAAAAGTAGCGCCCTCTTTTTCCGCATCCTATACAATATATAACTTCATTTTCTGATTTTTCATACCTTTCATATTTTACTTGCTGAGGTTCAAATTTTGAATTTTGTAAATGGCTTTCCATTTCCCTTTGTCTATTATTAAAATTTCTGCTCATATTTTCATTGCGATAAATTGCATTAATTTCTGTACGGTCGCAATCCTCCTCCATAATTTTCTCTAAGTGCTCTGCGTATTCTACCGCTTTGTCAATATTTTGAATATTTAGTTTTTTAATTTCAAAAGCAAGATCTTGTCTTAAAGACTCTAAAAATTTAGATTGCATTAAATAGTTTTAACTTCGCACATCTCATTATTTGGGTAATTTCCTAAAAATTCTTTTGTCGAATTTGAAATATTTAATGCCAGTTCAGCTACCTTCATACCTGGCGTCATTTTAATTTTATTTAAATTTGTGTACTTTTGCAGCATTGTAAGAGATGTTTTAAATAGTTTCATCAATATTTGTTTATTATCTCCCATATTATTTGCAATCTGCAATTCTCTTTTTTTTTTGACAAAAATTCCAAAGCTTTCTCCTTTAACCTAGTTTTTAAAATTACAACTTTATTTTCTTCCAACCATTTGACCATTTTTGCAACATTTTCAAATTGCTCTAAAAAAAATTCAATATCCTCGTCTTTCTTTCTATAAAGAATTGGCAATAAATTATTTATATTCAAACTTCTCCACTTTTACTCTCTGATTTTCAATAATTTCTCTCTGTGACCTGTCCTGAGACTTTTGACGTCTCGAATTTCTAGTGGCTCTTTTAGGCGTTTAAAACAAAATCCTACTTAAAATTAACAGCATAAAATACACTTCAAAAAATACTGCACATAAAACACTTCAACATGCAAACTAAATATTCTTAATAATAATCAATTTTTCAAAAACTATTTTCAATTATTTTAAATATATTCAACTTCTATTCACTTCCAAAGTGATTGTGCATATTTAATTTTAACAATGCAAAAATCTGGTCAACACATGCTCTTCCATTAAATTTATTCATCTCTTTATTTAAATTATTTTTATCCACCTTAATATATTATTTATTAGAATTTTCATTTAAATTTTGACTCACACAAAAGCGTCACGGAAACCAAATGTGGGACCGATTAAAAATGGTTTAAGTCCAGTAAAGTTTTAATTATAAAATTCATTTAGTATAATTATTTTAATATTAAATTCATTAAGATGACATGGCCGTTATTTCTGATATAGTGGAATTATTGTTAAATCGTACATTGCTTTGTTGTGCCGCTATATACCCTCCAATTATTTTATCTTTCGTGCGAGTCCTGTAAAGGAATAATTAATTAATAAAATGCTTAATTGATCACACCATTTAAACTTAACAATAATATTTATTAACAACATTTATTTTCATTAATTATTGCTGCGGAGGGGACATATGCGACCAGAATTATTAAAATTACTATCGTGTCTAGGACCTGTGATAATTGGTGAGCACATACCTTCCAATTAGTCTTGGGCTTTATATCATATCTCAAAGGCTTGCAACAGTCTTATATTGCCATAACTCTTTGGTGTGTGGCATTGATATATCTCCATTATTTTGGAACCTCTACGGGACACTCTACAAATCTGTTAGGTTTTTCAATCTTCTCTAGTCGTGCTCTTAAGTTAAAATCGTGATTATCCCTGCTGGCATGCTTCTAAGTCAAAATTCCATGGTTGTCTCTTGTGGTATGCTCTTAAGTCGACATATTTTTCCTTTCTCTATCGTTCTCGGGTCACAGGTTGTGGTTCCCTCGGTGGGGGGGGGGGGGTAACTCCGCCTTTACTTCTTTTTGGCGTAGTTTGGTACTCTTTTACCCAATGGCACCATTGCACATTTAGCAAGGCCCAGCTCAGCCCCTCTGGTATGGCACCCCTAAATTTATAGTCTTCTGACCTTTAGGAGCAGGTCGTAATAAACTTTGGTGCCAGGCAGACTACAAGATTTGTCTGCCGCTCTGGCCACCATAAATTTCAAACATAAAAGTGTCTCATCAAATGTGAGATCAATTTCTGGCCTCACACTATCTTCCTTATTTAAGTGCACTAATTGACTAATTGAACATTGTCTGGAGATGATTATTTATTCTTTCTTAATTCCCGAATTTTTAGATAATCTGTTTTATTTAAATTGTGTATATTTTTTATTTCGAACGTGGGTTTATTACTTTTATTTTTATATCAATAATTTCGATTTGACCTGTTGTTACACCAACTTTCATATTCTTATTAAGTGTAGTTTGACAGCTTATTTATTCTATAATAACATTCTAATCTTATTTTCATTTTCTACCCTTTGGATTGCTTCATCCGTGATTAGTGTTCTTGCCATTTTTAATGGAGAAAATAAAACATCCTGTTCTTCACTTAATTCCTGTGACAAAATCAATTGGACAATTTCCGATTCACCTGGCTTTAAAGTGATCTTGTTTTTTAATTTAGCGAAAATCTACGTTCCCCCCTTCTCTTTGGATTTAACATTCTTACTTTGAAAATCTTCACTGCAATGTTGTGGCAAATTATAATCACTTTCATTATCGCCAGTGATTAAATTTTGCTTATCAAAATTATTTTTATCACTTTCGTTCTCACAATTATCACTTATTCTATAATCATCACCAATATTGATGCCATTATTACAATTACTGATTTCTTCATACTCGTCGTCGTCATTATTATAGTCTTCTTAATTTCTATTATAATTATTTTGATCATTGATTTTCTGACTTTGTGGTTTTTTATTCGAACTCTGAATTTGGCTTGTATTTTCACTTTTACATAATTCAATCACAATATTTCCAATTTGTATTTCGCTATCTTTTGTACTTAAAATGTCGAGAACAGTTCATGCTAGCGTTCTAAAGTTTATGTCAATCATTTTCAAAGGAAGAATTACATAAGAAATGTCTATTTGCGTAACTTTATTAAAGGTTTTGATTTTTTGAAATTTTTTTAAACTTTCGCAAATTTAGGGAGGTTCTGAACATTCGATTGTGTTTAAAAGCAATAGTCTTCCAGTATTCACGAATTGCAATTTTTGCACCAAATTTCATTCGGATCACTCCATTCCCTCATGAGATATCGTCTCCACAGTCTCACTGACACACACACACACTTTCACATACACACACACACACATAAACACGCACACACAAACACTCACACACAAACACACATACACACAAACACACACATACACACATACACACAAACGCACACATACACAGGCATCACCTCAAAAATGTTCGATTCGTGATCAGAGATGCTTGAAACGTGCTCTCCCGGCGAAAATTCGAATTCGAATTTTCGACCCCGTCACAATACTTTCTTTATACATTATACTACTATTAATTTAAGGAAGGTAACAACGGCAAAACTTCAATAACTGAAATCGCTGACGTATGCATAGTTTTATTCAGTTTAAATAAATTTGTATTTTTCCGATTATGTTTAGTTTTTACTTTTTAGTTGCGATTATGTTACTACACTCATAATTAAGCATACAATTTCATAATTAATTATCAATTCTATCACATACAATGCAATTTTACATACCTGGCGACCATAAATTAACGTGAGGTGTTCAGAACCCTCTACCGAGTAATATATTGAACAAAACGTAACAAAATTCGATGAGCGTAGATTGTGGAATGTGCGGTTTCGATTTCTACAAGAAAGTAAGTTCCAAAAGTCATTTCCATGTGAAATTTTGGCTCTGCAACAGTGTCGTAGTGTGAATAATGAATGAGTAAATGCCAAATGAGGAAGTACACATCAATTTTTTTAACAATGCATGACAACGTTTATTGTTAATTGCAAATGAGGTTCAATGTGACTGCCATTGGGATGTTTCAAGAACTACATGCGTTACACGACATTTTCCACGTCAACTCCAAACTTATCAGAAATTATTTGTTTCACGTGTGACATTATTCGATCAGTATGTGTAGAATGAAGAACTAACGTTTCAGTGACCATTTTAATACATAGCACATGTTATCAGACCTATAATTGAAGCCGCTTTTTCACAAAAATTTGAATTTGCTTTTGATATAAAAATTAAAGCTATACTGGATACAATCACAAAATAGACCAATAAAAACATATTTGTTAGCTATGAATTTAGTTTATCAAGAATTGTCACGGAACTACCCGGATTGTATTTCGAGGTTTCAAGTAAAACCAATCACACTGCAGTTCACTTCATACATATCACGGGACCTCCAGCAAACGCTAGATCTCAAAGATTACATCCTACAAAATTATAGATCACTAAGCGCTATTTTTCGCAAATGCTGAAAAAAAGCTTATGTAACTAACCCCCAAAATAATTTGTTAAATCCATTGTATGTGTTTCCTAAAGGCTCTACAGGCTGAAGACTAACTGGTGATTGACGAAGGTTAAATGGAATTGAACTATACAGGCGGTGAAAATGGAGGGGGCTCGAAAACTTATATCCAGACCTTCCAAAAGGTCCCACGCCCCAGCGATGTCATAAGACTGAAACTTTGCACACATAGTATCGAACGCTGACCATTATTAAACTTAGTCAATATTCAATTAAGACTATTATTTTTGACAAATAGCACTGTAATGCCAAAAATATGAAATATTAAAGAATTAATATGGATAAGAAATGGTGGCAGCAGGGTGAATGCGGGGGGAGTGAATATCCCCACGCTAAGCCCATTGGCGGTAATCGAGACGGTGCCCCGATGTATGCATACCAGAAGAGAGGGCACGTAGACCGTCCAGCGGAAGAAAAGGGATAAATATGAGGTAAAAGTGGGGGTCAAGTCAGTTGGAGGCTGTAAGTCTGTTGGAGTTGCATTTGTGAAGAGCAAGGCAGTAGCAGTTTAGATTGTGTGGAAACCCCAGGCCGTCCGACTCGTCCTGAGGACTTGAGGGGCAATTTGGACGACCGGGAAGAGTTTAGATTGTGTGTAAAATATGTTCAGAGGAGAGCTTTCCTGGTCTAAAGATGTTAAAAAAAGTGTAATGTTGAAGAACCTGGTGCTCTTCTCAAGGTATGAAAGACGAAAATCAGGTACCGTACAATTATAATTATGTGAGGATAACATTTTTTAAAAATTTGTGTTGAAAAAAAAAACTAGTTAATTAGTCCCACCACTTGATCCAACCAAAGGTCTCAACTATCTGGCATTACCCCCCCCCCCCCCCAAAAAAAAATATTTTTCGATGTATTCCAATAATATGATACTTATTTAATTTGTAATTTAAAGATTGTAATACAATTATGTGTTACATTAAATGTTTGTTCCTTTACTATTTACCTATTTTAGTTCTAACTTAGTATCCCGTTATGCAAAATTTAGGTGGGTTTTGCAGCCAACAACGCAATGTACACAATAGTAATTTTTAGAGCATTTTACATGTATGATTAATGTACTAATTAATTTAATTTTAAAGTATTTTGCGATAAAATATATAAGGAAAGATAATCGACAATTAATAGGCACATTAAATAGGCACAAGCACCATACATTGTTACACAAATAAAGCTTATTAAAACAAGTTACAACTTTTTTTTAAGAGTGTTAGTTTCCCTGTCGTTCCCAGACTTGGATGCTATTTACATATAATTATAAATCCGTTCTAATGTTAAAATCAAATTTACGATATTTTTATGTAAAAGGGAAAAATTGAACGTTCTTAAAACGTGTTTGCAGATCAATATTTCAATATTCAAATTGCTTTGTGAATGAATGATTGTTCATATTTATAAATAAATTATTACTTAATTATTAAAAAAAATAAATAACTTTATGCAATGTTTTATAATCAAACGTTTATAAAAAATATCCTTTGTTAATAGACTTGTACATAAAAGATATAAATATTATCGTGTAGTTGAAGAAACTTATTCTGCAACTAGAATATCTGGATGAACACTATTTATGGTCTCATTTAGGAATGATGTACTTTGCTTCTTTTTCATGTCACGACATGAATGAAGTATTATGCAGAGAAAGAAAAAAAAAATAGTACATTCTATGTTAACACACGTGTATGTTCTGGAATAAAAAATAAATAGTATGTACATGGCTGGGATGCCATTCTAAGTAGAAATAGATATTTTATTTCTGTAATACTCTATGTGGTAAAGAATTATTATACAGAGTTCCCTTATAAGCTCTAATGTATATTTTTAACTTTCGATTGATTTATCCTACAGCTACAGTAAAATGATTCAGTGATAGGATAATGCACTATGACCTCTCTATTGAGAAAATTCGCAGCGCCTTTAGTCGCGAAATAAAGAACTTGGCATTTTTACCTTACAAACGAAGCAAAATGCATGAACATTTTTAATTAAAAAGTTGTATAGCGTTCTCTGTTTAGTTTGAAAAGGTGTATGATTTGTACAAAATACTTACACAGACGATAAAAATGTGGTCAACTAAAAGAGGTGATAATTGTACTGCATCATTTGTCTGATATTTTTATAAAATACTAGCAGCATACCCGTTCTTCGTACGGAATATATAATATAAAGAAACTTATAATTCGCAATCATGTGCAAATTCTGTTACAATATTAAATTTATTGCTCCTAAAGAGAAGTTTAAGAATATCTGTTCTCACTATGCAAAATTATCTTCATGGGCAGATCTGAAGAATAAAACATCCTGGCCCCTTTTGTAAGCAAATTTACAAAAAAAAAAGGAATTGTATCAATATATGCAACCCCGTACTACTTATATTGTCGCAGATTAGAAAATATGCCAGTGTGCAAGTAGAAGATTACCCGGATTACAATATGAATTTCAAAAATATTTGCCAAAATAAAAGAGATGACGTAATAAATTGGAAATATCAATAATCCCCGTGATCTTTATACCAGAAGGCGTAATTGATTCCAATATATGCCAATATATAACAAAATATATGCCAATATATTTGTACTACTTATATTCTCAAAGATTAGAAGATATAATGCATTTGGAGAAGATTACTCGTACAAAGTACTATATATGAGTTTCAACAATTTTCGTCATAATAAAACAATGGCATAATAACTTGAAAATATCAATAATCCCTGAATCAACAGTCCCCGAAAATATCAATTATAAGAATGTTTAAACCTGAAGACCGTAATTGATATTATCCAGTCAAAAATGCAATGTCAATGAAATTTATTTTATATACATATCTTTATTATTCAAATCGGAAAAGATTTAATATAAAATCGTATGCGGCATAACACATTGGATCCGTTGCTAAGCGACATGATATCATTTGCTTCAAATAAATTAATGGAAATCATATCGTCTGAATAATGCGATCTCCATGGAAGGTTTGGCGACATTTTAGTAAATTTAGCGATAACTTAGAAAATCGCCAAATTTATCGCCAAGTGGGACTGTAGAACAGATAGACCCAATTTGCGAGAAATTGACAAAACATCATCACAATACTATCCCCTAACAAAATACAATTATTTTCATTTATTAAGCGCGATTTTATCAATTCCAGGATATTTTTATGGACTCACAAATACTTTTATCAATTTCGTGATATTAAAAAAATTCGTTAAATGTGTTACTAAGTAGGATGGATGGATTGATCGACAAATGCTACCGAAACATCATTTCAGTATTCTATTCTAAAAAGCAAATCATTGATTTGCGCCAATTTTATAAGTTTGGAAACATTTCCGCTAATTTGGTAAAGTTTAACAGAAGTTACCAAGTTATTTAGAGATATTTCGCTAAATTCGTAGCTCTGAATTTGCAGATCTGAAGAATAAAATATCCTGATCCCGCTTGTATATACTAAATGAAAACACTAAAATTGTATTATAAGATACACCCGTTCTAATCTTTTTCTGCTTCAACAATCGGCTAAATGAATTTATTGGGTAAACACAATATATGAGTTTATTAGCTAAACACATTATATGAGCTGGAAACCACTTTGCTAAAATAAATGAAAGTCATGTACGCGGTCGGCAATTTATATAATTAAAAGAACAATCAAACCGTGCATTTAAAAATATATTTTTACATCCATTTATTTATTATTCAAATAGAAAAAATAATAATAAATATTAACAACACATTTAATTTCATTCCGTTGCCGAGCAACTTGATATAAGATAGAATCTTCCTCATAAAATGCAAAATTTAATAGCCATTTTTATTTCTTTATACTTTTCATTTTTCAGTAAAAGCTTGTATAATATAAACCAAGGAGATAGATTTCCCATTTGAATCATGTTTCAAACAATTGATGTTTTCAGAAAGTGACTAATTAGTGCAAAAAATCTCCCCCCAAACTCTGAGATACAGTTTTAATTCACTTTCAAACGATTTTCAAGCTTTTCGTTTGGATAAACCACGGAGTTAGAGAGGAGAACTCCTAAGAAAAAGTTTCGTTTTTCATTAATATCTCGACAACCCCTGGTCTTAGATACTCGAAACTTGGAATAAATTTATGGGGGGCTATTTAAAGGCTATCCACAAAATTTTATCGAATTCGATTCAGCCGTTCTCCCGTGATGATGAGACAAACGAAAATATCGTTTTTTACTAATATCTCGAGAACTACTGATTGTAGAAACTCCATATATGGACTAAATTTTAAGTGGGACTATTTCCAGGCTACCCACAAAATTTCATCAAATTCGGTTCAGCCGTTCTCCCGTGATGATGGGACAAACAGACAGACAGACAGACAGACAGATTTTCATTTTTATTTATATAGATTTATCATTTTCTGTAAAATGGATAATTCAAAATAAATTAAAATTAGCTTATTTCACAAGACACAAATTAAAACTATTTTTTCTTGTTTGCAAATTTAAATTGATTAATGTAAGTATCAGTGTGATGATTGAAAAACATTAAACGTAAACATTACACGTCATGAAGTATTTTTTTAAATCACTCCCGTGATTTTAAAATCAAGGGAATGAGATCTGGGGATCTCGCAGGCCAATCATATGTGCAATCACCTCCATGCATAAGTCATCTCCATGGCTTTATCTGCCGTAGCCCCCCGAGTGTCGAGAATTTGAACTAATTTTTTTCATGCCACACAAAATCCCCAACCACGGTAAATATTAATCTGCAAACCGCATGTCTCTCCGACCAATATATATATATATACTTTTATAGTGTTTTACTTTTACTCAGAACTTTTGAATCACCCGATATAACTTCGCTTACTTTTTGGCCGACTTTTAAAAAAACCTTGAGTTTCATATGCTTATATGCCTAATCAATTGACTAATGAGCAATGTATTTTAGCACCATTTATAAGATGGTAGAACTCTGTAAGGTGAACATATCCAACTGATTTTTAGGAAGTAGCGTTCTTCATAAGTAAAATATTTAACTAGAAAACTTTCTTCAGCTAATTGCTTCGGCCAAATCAGCTCTGTTATCAGATTGGACTGGATTATGTTATCTTGGCAAGCTTTAATTATGTGCATGTTGATATATAGAAGTAACTGTTCCAAGTGTATTCCGAATAAGATCAAGCATGTATGTTTTATTGTGTTTAACATTGTACGCCGCTTAACATCAAAAAGGGAATTTTTTTATCAAAACTTGGCTCCATTGTCTAAAAAAGACAAAAGAGCAAAGAAAAACTAAACATCAAAAAGTAGGCAGCAACTACTTTTAATAAGTTTTATTTAATTTAACATTGTATGTCGTTTAACGTCAAAAATATAAATCTTTAATTAAAACTTGGCTCTATTTTCAGAAAAGACACAAATACGTTAGACAATTATTTAGATGTAATCCTTAATATACAGCTATAATTTTTCTACCTTTTAGATTATATTTCTTAGAATTAGCATATATAGATGCATTTATTTATTTACAATTCTGGCGTTTCTGCTGTCAGGATTATTTTTCTAAGACTTTGCAATATTTTCTGTAATTTAATTCCATGTCTATGGATCTACAGTCTTTACTACTGAACCAATTCTAATGAATGGTGGCTCATTTTGTGTGTTCTTTTGGGAGATATTTACTTTTATGTAAAAACTTGAAGATACATATGATTTGAGCACCGAGAATTGAGAAAACATGAATAAATGGTGCTTGGTGGTACAGTAAAATGTGCGATGCTTACTATATCATTGTTGCGTAATTATGTTGATAAACGTTTCTGAAAAAGGTATTGAAATCTCATAAATGCATCACATAATGGTGAAATTACCCACGATAAGTTAACAATACTGAAACCTCATTCAAAGCAAGTTATGAAATGTTAAAATGGTTTGCAGCAGGATCCGAGCTGTATTTTTAGATCTAGGGCGATTTCTCCAAAAGAATCCCTACTATCCTCACACGTAGCTCTGTTGGAACCAAATAAAAATATTTTTCGTTTGAAGCCAATTAAAAACATAACTACAACTAACATGAGTTGTGATTTGAAGCGGTATTTCATCAGTGTACCCCAGTTCTCAGTGCACAACTCCGATCCTGGAACTTGGGAAAAAAAATAGACTACATAACTTTTTTGAAGGGTATTTTTTATAGTTGATGGGAAGTTTCTTACCATAAAGCTGCATTTCTGTAATTTATAATTATACCATCGAAATAGTTTTCTCTATTTGAAGATTTTTTATTCCTCTTTTGAGACATTTAAACCCAGGAGAATTAGCAAAATATAGAAGCTGTAGTAAAGAATCAAACATAAGAATGCGTCTGCGTTACATTTCTCATCTAATAATTCATACATCAACGGTACATCTTCTTTGTTCCTGATTGATTGACATAATCGGTAAACATGCTGGAGGTGCCATTAAGAATATGTTTACGAGAAAGCTTCCGTCGAGAAAAGAACGTGATAGATATATTTGTACTGGATAGAAATATAGATCATCTGCTATATTTGATATCAAACAGTTTGGATTAAAACATTTTTAGCCATTTTTAGTTGTAGTGAAGTATAAATCCTAAATTATACACATTTTTAAATGTACATGAATATGGATATAAATTTATTAATGACTAGGGCCCACAGTTTAGACATTAAAATTTAGCAATATGTGTGGACAAAAAGCACTAAAATGATTAAAATAGGCACTTAAAGAAAACGCTAAAATTTTCAAAAACTATCTACTAAAACAGATATATATAATAAATCTACAAACATGTTGTTTCAATATAGCTAGCTCTCTTATAGTGAATAATCAGTAGGAATTTATGTTTATGAAATCAGCACCAAAATGATTATTTAATTATTGAAATGCAAATGCATACTTCCTAGAATTCTGAGAAGGTAAATAGTTACATAATCAATTCATATTGCGCATCACAGCTACATTTATTTTTATTTCTTTTTAAGGTATTTTTTGTAAATGAGTCCAAAGAAACTAGAGACTTACAAACAAATGAAGAAAACATGCTTCTGGCTAAAAAATATTAATTATTTAAACTAAAAAAATAAACTTTTAAGTGCAGAAAAATATAAGAAACTCAAAAGTGGAAATTTATAGCAGAAACACTCCCCTTCCCCCCAAAAAAGACAGATTTTCGGAAAATATTTTTCAAATAAAATTTTTGATATGAGACAAAATTTGACATTTTTCCTGAA
This sequence comes from Amaurobius ferox, assembly GCA_951213105.1. Classification (NCBI taxonomy): domain Eukaryota; kingdom Metazoa; phylum Arthropoda; class Arachnida; order Araneae; family Amaurobiidae; genus Amaurobius; species Amaurobius ferox. The sequence continues at coordinate 70,014,002 of OX578147.1, forward strand.
CTTCAGGGGCTTCAGTAATGGTGATTATGAAGATACAGCATGAAACAGTTATGAAGTATTATGCAGAGAAATTTAAAAAAAAACGTATGTTCTATATTAACACACTTGTGTATGATCTGGAGCAAAAAATAAATGGTGATAAATAGTTAAACAACATGGAAACGACTATGCCATTCAGAAACTCTTGAATTTCTTGACTCTCTGGACCACATAATCAAACCATTTCTTAAAATCCCGATGCAATACTTAAATATCTATTATTTGCGAGTAAAGATAGTTTCAAGACACATCTAAGATCAAATTATTTATTCTTCCGGGATTGAAATATTTTTAATCCTGGCACCGCAAAAATACTTATCTATTAATATTATAACACTTGAAATTAGAGTTTTTCGTGACGTCAACAAATTAGTCATATTTTCAAAATTAAAACACATCAAATAATCGAAAGTTAACTTTTTTTAAAATATTTTTTACTTTCTTTATATATATATTATAATGTATAACGAAGTATTGTGACGGGGTCGAAAATTCGAATTCAGGTTTTCGACGGGAGGGCACGTTTCAAGCAACCCTGCACACGAATCGAACATTTTTGAGGTGATGTAAGTGTTTGTGTGTGCGTGTGTGTTTGTGTGTGCGTGTGTGTGTGTGCGTGGAGACAATATATCACGCACGAATAAATCGATTCCAACGAAATTTTGTAGAAAATTTACAATCAGTGAATACTGGAAATCTATTGTTTTTACATGTAATTTCTAGAACTCCCAAAATTTGGAAATACAAGATTGAAAAAATCATAAAAAATTCAAAACCTTCAATAAAATTAAGTAAATAACCATTTCATATGTAATTTTTCATTAGGAAACTTTTGACACAAACTTTAGAATTCTGGCAGAATCCGTTCGCGAGATATTGAATATTTTTCAAATGAATTAATAAAAACATCTTAAATAATAAAAGACAATGTCTGTTTGTGTGTCTGTCTTATACACTATAGGCTCAGCGACTGCACTTCGCAGAGCTACGAAATTTGGCAATTGGAGACCCGGGGGGTTGGGAAGGTGGCACGTGAAAATCGATTTTTAAAATTTGAATTATTTTTTTTTATTTAATGTTTTATGCGATTTCGGCCGTTTCCCCCCCTTTTTTCTACGCCATCCAGATGTCGTAGAAAAAAACAAATCACACGACCGGAAACAGCAGACAATTGAGAGTACAAATATATCAATTTCAAATCTCAGGTACAAATTGTAATATTCTTTAAATATTTTAAAACAAAAGTCACTGTTGGCTCAAAAAAACGAACTTTCGTTTTTAAATCCTTGCATCGGAAAATTACCTACAATTTCGACTAATAATTTACATTTTTAGAAAGCTCAAACATCAGTTATTCTTACAAGCCCAATCTGGTCAAGAAATAATTATAAATAGCAGCCCGATCCTGATTTTAAAGAAGTAATGATTTTAAATTTCTCGACGAATTCTCGGCGAAGTTCCGATTTTTCACCGACATGCGCGCGCAGAAATGGAGGGGATGTCACGGTGTATCCATGGAGATAAAAATAAATAAAAAGAAAGTCTGTGTTGTTGAGACCCAGACCGTCCGACCTACCAGAAAGGTGTAAGGTAACTGTATGGACGGCCGGGAAGTGCCACCCAATTTAGACCGGAACCCAGTGGGGGAGGCATCCACAGGGACCGTACCCTCCTTCCCCTACCACCAACCTCTCGGAAGGACTTACGGACCCACATGTTTAACGTGATCGTACTCCGCATGAACACGGCGGCATTTGTGGTAGCGTGCAAATCTAGCGCGCAAACCACGGGGATACCGCACCCGAGATGGCCAACAGCACGCGGTGTTCCGAGGTGGTCACCCACCAAGTACTAACCGCGCCCGATGCTGCTTGACTTCGGTGATCTAACGAGAACCGGTGTTTTCAGCACGGTACGGCCGTTGGCCCAAGAAAGTCTGTGTGTCGATCTTATACACGCGCGTCGCAGAGCTACGAAATTTGGCAGTTGGAGGCTCGGGGGCTGGGAAGATGACACTTGAAAACCGATTTTTAAAAATTGAATTTTTTTTTATTTAATATTTTATCCGATTTTGACCGCTTTTTTTCTTTTTTCTCCACCATCCAAACGTCGTAGAAAAAAAAACAAGTCACACGACCGGAAAGAGCAGACAATTGCGAGTAAAAATATATCAATTTCAAATTTCAGTGACAAATTCTAATATATTTTAAAGATTTTAAAACAAAAGTAACTTTTGGCTCAAAGAAAGAACTTTCATTTTTAAATCCTCGCGTCCGGAAAGGTTCCGAAAATTTCGACTAATGATTGACATTTTTAGAAAACTCAAACGTCAGGCATTCTTACAAGCCCAATCTGGTCAAGAAATATGAAAATGTAGCTGCAGGATCCCGATTTTAAGAATTTCCGAATTTCAATTTCTCGGCGACAAGCCGGCAAAATACGTTTTCTTCCATGCCCGCTCAGGCGCACTGCGAGCGGAGATGCTCGGTGTTTCCATGGAGATTGTGCATCGGGTTAGAAAATTACGTGATATTTTAAATGATGGAATTAAGAGCTTAGCATATGGTCATTATAAAATTTAAATGTATACAGGGTGAAATTATTATGTTTATATTTTAAATGATGGAACGATGTGGATTTTTTAAATGGATATTTTAATTTATGGGTATTTTAAATGGATATTTGAATTTTATGAATATTTTAAATGATGGAACGATGAAACAATGATTGAATTATAGTTTGTATGGTTTTTGGCCTCGGGACAATTAAAATTCGAATTATTGTTTGCTTTTTATAAAGTTTTTGGCTCATTATGCTGGATTGAATTGTGGCGATGTAATGTTTACATCGGGTGGTGGTTGGGATCACAATGAAAAAACTTAAACACTGAAGAAATAAAAAAAATATATAAAAAGAAAGTTATGGAGATTGTCGCAGTGCCTTGAAATTTCATTTTTAGTTTTAACGTCATTAAACTAAACCAAACTTTAACTCCACAGGGTCGAGGGCGCGGTAGCCCAGTGGTTAGCGCCTGAGAATTGCACTGGGTAGGCCCGGGTTCCATTCCCGCCACTGCCAAAACTGCCGCTGTGTGCACGCGGAGTACGATCACGTTAAACACGTGGGTCCGTGAGTCCTTCCGAGAGGTTGGTGGTAGGGGGAGGATGGTACGGTCTCTGTGAATGCCTCCCCCACTGGGTTCCGGTCTAAATTGGGTGGCACTTCCTGGCCGTCCAAATGGTTGTTTTACACCTTTCTGGTAGGTCTCGCCAGCGAGTTTGCCAAGGTCAGAATTTTCAAGGGTAGCGAACAGGCTGGTCGCCAAAGGCGGATAGTCACGAATAAAATAAAGGATTAACTATTGTGAAATATGCTCACTTTCCATATGCAATATTATGCGATAAATTTGTTATCATTCTCGTGGATCTAGTTTGTTTCATTCTCGAAAGAAGAGACATTGTGTAATAGTTTTGTATTTGGACGCTCATTAGTCGTTTATCTACTATAATAGACTATTTCTCTATTCATGACGCGTGACGAAATTTTAGCGACGAATTTGGTGGACTAGCGCCAACTGGGCGGGTTTTGCAAATGTTTCCGAATTAACAAAATGTCGCCAAATTGATTAAAGTAGCCCAATTGATAAAATTGATACCAAATCAATGAAAATTATAACTGATTGATGAACATTCAATATCTTGGAACGAATATAAGAATCTACTGTAAGTGGAATTACTTTGGGTAATAGTTTTGTATTTGATCGCCATTAGTCTTTTATGTGCTATAAGAATAACCTATTTCTAAGTGCATAACGCTTGGCGAAATTTTGGCTCCGATTTTGGCGGAATATGGCCAAACCGGCGATATTTAGCCCTAGATGGACGTCAAAATTGCAAAACTTACGCCAAGTTATGAAAATGACGTCAAGTTGATGAATTTATTATTAAAATATGTTAATACATGGACTACATTGCTTATTAAGGTTGCTATAAATATTGATAATTATTAATTTTGAGTTGCGTAAAATATAAGTTATTTAGGTACGAGACAGTTTTACATGTCGTCATACGGAAAAACGCCAAAATTCAACGTTAAGAACACAATACCGTATAAGTTATACATTATTTTTTTTTAATCTAAAAGGAGTAATTTCATTGCATTATATAAGGAAAGTCATGTCATTTCCACATCAGATTTATTTTAATTGTGTTTTATTTTATCAGTAACAGTCACAGAATATAGTAAGAATACTGGATTTATAGTGTTTTTAATTTCTTAAAACGTCTGTTTTATTTGGACAATGTTTTCCAAACATACAGTTCCGAATGCTATTGAAGTAGTTACAACGCAATAAAAAATCAAAGCAATAAATATACAAATCAACTTCCCGAACACTGTGCCGTGGATCTTTTCGTAATTTTTTCAATATGAAATAGTTAGATTCATTGCATTATATAAGGAAAGTCATGTGCTGCCCACATCAGATTTTTTCTATTTATTATGCTATTAACTTTTTAATAGTTATCATAAATTAGGACAATTTATCTGTGAATATTCTTGCATTTAAAATAATAGTGTTTTGGCGTCATGTGATGCATAAAAGTGGTAAATTGTAATTTATTAAACTTTCTTCCAAACTTCAAGGGGTTTCTGCTTTTGTGCAGACATATATGTTATTTACAATAACTGAGTTATATACAAAATATTCACGTGAAATGAATTATTTATATTTGACTTCAATACCAAGCCATTTAACATTATTTTTAAGCATACTTAAATGACTGGCGATGAAGCTCTTAAAAATAATGAATATAATTTGAATGCCAAAGTAAAATACAGGAAGAGATATGCTAATGCAACACTAAGTTTGTTAGGGCCAGATATGCTGTCGGGAACATAGAAGTCTGAGATCTCCAATTTCATTTAAAGTGCGGCCTGCCCTGAAGATGTCATTTGATAGCAAAGATGCATCCTAAGTGAAAGATGAAAAGTGGGGTAGTTTGATGCCATCATTAAACTTCTAAAAGATAAATGGAATTTTGGTATCTCACAAGGAATATTAAAATTTCAATACTTTTATAATAGATAAATGATTGGTATTAAGTTACAGTAATTTAACATCTCAAAAATGAATTCAAAATATTTAAAGTTTTCACTAGTTCATAGGCGTGAATTTAGGTGTTTCTATATATATATATATATATATATATATATTAGGTGTTTCTATATATATATATATATATTAGGTGTTTCTATATATATATATATATATATATATATATATATATATATATATATATACAGGGTGTCCAGAAAGTTCCGGAACGGCGCAATATCTCGTTTACATGTTTTATTTTAAACACATATTTACATGTTTTATTTTTTTGATATTTACATGTTTTATTTTTTTGATATTTACATGTTTTATTTTAAACATGTATATTATTAACACATATATAAACAATATAGAAAAGCTATCTAATGATACCAAAATTGACCATTTCAAATTTACCCGACTCCCCAGGAGGGATTCGGGCAACTTTGAAATCTTCAATGGGAACCCCTATTTTTATTGCAGATTTGAATTCTCCAGAAGAAATTACATGCATTTGACCTACGATTTTTGATTTTTGTTCCCACAAACAGCGCGCTATAATCGAGAAAAACGGAAGTGGGGCACAAACGTTTAAAAATGGGAATGTCTCGGGAAATACACTTCGGATACAAAATTAATAATTACGTGTTCAAAATTTTCAAAAAAACTATCCAATCATGCTAAAATTGACCCCATCCCCCCGCTAACCGTTCACTTCAGCGACAACTGTTGACTTCAGTTCAGAAAACGTTTCAAAACTACTTTTAGCACTACCCAGGGGCAACGATGTGGACGTAGTAGTTTCTTGTTCCCTTCAGGATGCTAGATTAACATGAGTCTCCTTGCCTCTCATGATCAGGGTGCTTTTTTCTGTTACTCCCCCTCCCTCTCATGATCGGGATGCTTGATTAACGTCACATTTTCTCGATTATAGCGCTGTTTGTGGGAGCAAAAATCAAAAATCGTAGGCCAAATGTATGTAATTTTTTCTGGAGAATCCAAATCTGCAATAAAAAATAGGGGTTCCCATTGAAGATTTCAAAGTTGCCCCCCCCCCAATTTTGATATCATTGAATAGCTTTTCTATATTGAATTATTTTTTTTTTATTTTTTGATCCGAAGTGTATTTCTCGAGATATTGCGCCGTTCCGGAACTTTCTGGGCACCCTGTATATTATATATATATATATATATATATATATATATATATATATATATATATATATATATATATATATATATATATATATATATATATATATATATATATATATATATATATATATATATATATATATATTGTATATTTGTATACATGAAAGAAAAATCTTTTGATATGTGATAATGAAAAGTTAAACGCTTCCAAGATTCTAATGTCAACCCTTTAATCATTGATCACATTGATTTCTTAACATTTGCTTCCAATCAAGCTGCTTATGGTGAGTTATGAATAAAAGTTTTTATACAAGAAAACGGCATTTTTATATTTACATGTTATATCATTTGTATTTCGTGTTATCTTTCCTACCAAGGAAGTATAAGGAATGTATTATTGTGGTTTCTAATGGATTTACACTTTTTGGACACGCTCTAAAACATAAATAACTGCTTTAGCCGGACTTTGGAGTAAGTGTGAATCGGTAAGCCTGTGTGTCTGCTTGCTCAATATATATTTTGTCTGTAGTAAAAAAAACTATAGACCCAATTTTCATAACATTTTTAGTACGGTAAGTCAAACGTTACTAAAAAGCTGACAAAAAATCGGTGTAATTCCAATAAAACGCAACTGAACATTTTAAAATGAAAGATCTGCTGATATAGGTGAACGAACAAATGAAATGGTCTTCATTCAAGCAAATGGTTCTTAAGCTTTAAAATGAAATTTTCCTGTAATTTTCAAAGAGAAAGTGAGGGTAACGACTGCTACTACGTAAGGATAAATGTTTATTAAAATATTTTAGGCTAATTATTTGATCTTTGGTGAATTGGCATTTTAAAATACGTCAAATGAAGAAGAGCAATCTTTAAAACCTGCTAATTATCTATACAATTTCAAAAAAGAAATTATTAATTGCTTTATCAGTTGCGGTAAAATTGTAAGAAAGCTGGATAAAAAATAATACATTAGAATTAGTTGGAAAAGTCATTGTTACCCATATCCTAATTTTATGATAAGAAACAAGAAAAATCAATCATGCATAAAACATTGATTATGGAACACTTTCCAACTGAAATGCAATTTTATTTAAACATCTCTGAAATGCGATCCATACAACTATTTTAAATTACCATAGTACTACAGTAATTTATCATATTAGAAAACTTAAAACTTCATCGAAAAAAAATGAACTTTACTCAAATGACATCATCAAAATATAAATCGTGTGGAAGTAAATCTATGTAAAAGTAATGAATATTTCATTAATATCACTTTTATTTCAGATTCCAGAGCTAAATAATTTTACGTGAAAATAAATTCAGTAATTCGTATACAGATCACCTTACAATTATTTCTTAACATTTGGCATCCATTTGGCTTCGTTGTGGAAATAATCAAAGTTTGATGATCATTTAAACTAAAAAGTATTGTAATTGTATTGGCATAGAATATACGCAAAGTTAAAGAGGTTTTAAAACGGATGCAATATTAAATATAAATGTAAAAGAACAAATAGACAGACAGATAGAATGAACAAAGTCATAAACACTTTTCAACTATGTTGAGAAGTGATAAAAAATGAATTAAAAAATTAAATAAAAAATTAAATTAAATTTTGGGAGTTTAGGAATGAAAGGAATTATTGTAGACATGACACTAAGGTAGCTATGCTTTCGAGGAAGGAGGTCTTTCACTTTACATATCGAATTTTTATATGAAGTAAAAAGCAAATAAAGTGCAGGAAGATTGGGAAAGAAATGAATTGTAGCAATCTTGAGCCTGGGGTAGCTAGCTAGGCTGTCAAGGATGGACGCTTTTCAAATTACGACGTACATAAAATATGAAATTAATAATATAAAATTAATGACAGATAGATTTAAATCAGAGTTTCTATCCTATGACATATATTCTTCAAGTGTGGTTCATGGAAAATATTCAGGATATCCATGGTGCGACACCCTGAAATTGTTTTCATCATATTATGAATATTATATACCTAAATATATGAAGTTTGACGTGTGAGACCAGAAATAGATCTCACACTTTGGTAACACAGTTTTATGTACAATATTTATTGTGTCTGAAACGGCAAACAATACTCCCAGTCTGGATGACGGCAGGTTTTACAATATGTGAACCCAGAGGTCAGATAAAACCATAAACCAGGAGTGTCAAGACAGAGGGGAATGGAAATAATGACATTGGATAAAAGGTTAACCAATGGTGAAGGTGCCTGTTGCGTCAGCTGAATGCTGCAAATCAGAGAAAAGGGGCAGTAACACCCACGAGGAAAAAAGTCACAACCTGTAACTTAAGAACGACACTTGTTCTTATATATAGATACTGGTGCGACATTATGATAGAACGACGATAGTAAAGAATACAAGTTCGGCATTATGACTAGAACGATATGACTTGGCGAATACAGATATTACTACGAGAATAACATAAGTATGGTGTTTGAATCAACAGTACAATATGATTGACGAAGTTACGTGGCGATGCATTACACTACGAGTTAATGCTAGTACTGAGGACGACATCAAGTACGTGCTGCTAATAAAGTCCAAGACAGACTTGAAGGCATGTGTCCATTGAAAAACCAGGTCTAATACATATTTTAGGCAATTTAAGTGGTCTCACATAGTCCCTCCGCCGATATAATATGATAATTGTTGTAATTGAATTAAGTATTTATGTTTTTAATAAATGTTTTATTGTTAAAGTAAAAATGGTGTGGTCCATTTAGTATTATATTAATTAATATTCCTTTACAGAACTCACGCGAAAGATAAATAATTGGAGGGTTAATAGGGACAAATATCGCAATGTACAATTTAATAATGAGTTCCACTAAATACAATTTACGGCCATGTTAAAAGATATAGATATTAGATATGTTAATGATAATTAAGATAAAAGCCTAACTTTTAGGTCTACTGTGCCACATGACCATTCTGAAAAAACTGAAAACTATCCTCTTGGTGTGGTTGTGTTTATTGCACTGCTAAATATGAAGTTTGAATTTTGAAATGACAATTTGAATGTTAACCTATATTTGGTTTAAGTTATTTAATCGTAGCAGAACATACATTATCAGCATCAGTCCCATAATAACCACAATATTTGATTTATTTGCTGAAAACTTTTGAATAAATTCAAAAATACATTAATTTTTCCCCATAGAATAAAAAGTAGTTTATTATTATATTAATATTTTTTTCATAATAATATATTTTCACTCAGTTTTAGCAAAATAAAATGGTGGATAGAACTCTCCAAAGAAATTAATATAATTGAAATGTCTGACTGCGATGCAAAATATTGGCGTGCATATGCTAATAGAACACTAAATTTATTAGTGAGATTTCTGATGATAGAACTTTGAAAGCAAGAATCCATAATATATTTATAGCGTAATTGTGCAGAACATTCTATTAGATAACAAAAATTATGTTTAAGTGAATGATAAAAATGGTGGCTGATGCTATTAATCTTTTAAAATGGAGAAATCCCGTGTTTGTTTTTAAGAGGAATATTTCAATTTTCGTAGTTTTATAACAAATCATAAAGATTGATTTGTAAATTTTTTACACCTTCTAGTATAACCCAGAAACCTAATGTAACGTATCATATATATACATTTGGGCGAGACTGATTGACTATGGAACACTTCCTCAGCCCAAACTACTGAAGGTAGAAACTTCCAGAAAACTTTTACAGAGTCCACCTCGGGAATAAGAGCTTGCAATTTCGACCCAGTATTTCAATGATATAGCATTGTCTAGCCAGTTCAAAGATACAGGGTTCGATTCCGGGTTGGGACAGCAATGTTCTTTACAATAAAGCCCGACAAAATCAATCCTGTAGGTTAGTACAAATATGTCGGGGGTCGAAAAGTTATCTAGTACAACTAGAACGGATTAAGTGGATATTGAGATATTGAGCGCGGATTTCAAATCGGGAGGACAAAAAAAAAACTGATGGGGGCAACACATGACTTTCCTTATATAATGCAATGAATATACTACTTTTACAGTAAAAAAAAATAGGTATTTCTTATAGTAGATACTTATATTCTTCCCAAGATATTGAATTTTCGTCAATTAATCGTCATATTCATTGATTTAGCGTCATTCTTATCCATTGGCTATATTTCCGTGAATTTGGCAACATATAAAAAATTCGCCAGGTTATCGAAATTCCACCAAATTCGTCGCCAAAATCTCGCCGAGCGTTATGGACGAAGAAATAAGTTATTCTTACAGTCGATAAATGACTATTGGCGTTCAAATACAAAAGTATTACTCAAAGTGTCTTTTTCATGAATGGAGCCAACTAAATTCACGAAAATGATGTCACCAAATTTATCGCATGGTATTACATATGAAAAGTGAACATGTTTCGCAATAAGAAATATTTTTTTTTATTTTATATGACTTTATGATATGTTTTTTAAAATGTGCAATATCTCGAGAACGGTTCATGTAAGCGTTCTAAAATTTATATCAATAGTTTTCTAATGAAATATTACATAAGAAATGCCTATTTGCGTAACTTTATTAGTGGTTTTGATTTTTGGACGAATTTTTCAAAATTTCACTCGAAAATTTAGGGGGGGTTCTGAACATTCGATTGCGTATAAAAACAATTGGCTTCCAGTGTTTACATATTGTGATTTTTTATTACCAAATTTTGTTCGAATCGGTCCATTCGTTCATCAGTTATCGTTTCCACAGACTTACTGACACACACACACACACATACTTACACACACACACACAGACATCACTTCAAAAATGTTTGATCCGTGATCAGGGATGCTTGAAACGTGCTCTCCCGTCGAAAACTCGAATTCGATTTTTCGACCCCTTCACAATCCATATACATTATGCATATAAGGAAAGTAATAAGTAAAAGTTGAAAATGGTAGTAGTTTGGGCATACACGTCGGACTTGACCTTCGAATACTGAAAAAAAAATCTATAATCTTTCTATTTTTTCGGTAAATTTATAAATTCCGGATTCTTTTCATTTAACATTTTTTTAGATAAAACCTCTGTACGGCTAAACAAAAAGAATTGTTTTTACATCATCTTGCACAGACTATCTTGAATTTTCTGCATTAATTTCATGAGTGTACAAGCTTTTTGAGATATTTTTACTTTCCTAATATACATAAAGTATAAGGAAAGTATTGTTGTTGTGACCCAGACCGTCCGACCTACCAGAAAGGTGTAAGGTAACTGTTTGGACGGCCGGGAAGTGCCACCCAATTTAGACCGGAACCCAGTGGGGGAGGCATCCACAGGGACCGTACCCTCCTTCCCCTACCACCAACCTCTCGGAAGGACTTACGGACCCACATGTTTAACGTGATCGTACTCCGCGTGAACAGGGCGGCAGTTTTGGCAGTGGCTGGAATCGAACCCGGGCCTACCGAGTAAGGAAAGTATTGTGACGGAGTCGAAAATTCGAATTCGAGTTTTCGACCGGAGAGCACGTTTCAAGCATCCCTGATCACGAATCAAACATTTTTGAAGTGATGCCTGTTTGTGTGTGTGTGTGTGTGTGTGAAAGTATGTGTGTGTGTGTGTGTGTGTGTGTGTGTCAGTGAGACTGTGGAGACGATAATTGACGAACGAATGGGCCGATTCGAACGAAATTTGGTACAAAAATCGCAATCCATAAACACTGGAAGCCTATTGTTTTTATACGCAATCGGATGCCCAGAACCCTCCTAAATTTTTTAGTGTAAATTTTGAAACATTCGTCAAAAAATCAAAACAGCTAATAAAGTTACGCAAACAGACATTTCTTATGTAACTTTTCATTAGAAAACGATTGACATAAATTTTAGAACGCTAACATGAACCGTTCTCGAGATATTACACATTTTTAAAAGAAAATATCAAAAGTCCTAAAATAAAAAAAAATATTTACTATTGAGAAGCATATTCACTTTTCATGTGTAGCACCATGCGATAAATTGGGTGACATCATTCTCGTGGATCTAGCTCGTTCCAGTCATGTGAAAAGATACTTTGAGTAATACTTTTGTATTTGAACGCCAATAGTTACTCATTTGCTGTAAGAATAACTTATTTCTTCGTCCATAACGCTTGGCGAAATTTTGGCGACGAATTTGGCGAAATGTCGCCAACTTGGCGACTTGTTTAATTGTTGCCAAATTCACAAAAATCTCGCCAAATGGATAAAAATGACGCTAAGTCAATCAAAATGACAACTGCTTGAAGAAAATTCAATATCTTGAAAAGAATATAATTATCTACTATAATAACATCATTTTTTTAACTGTAAAACTAGTAAATTCATTGCATTATATAAGGAAAGTCATGTGTTGCCCACATCAGATTTTTATTTATAGTTTCAGCTGCTTTTTTTAAATGTTATCAATGAATGTTCTTTATAGGTTGATAGTTGATTGCTGTTACTATGGTAAACAAGTTAGGTTTCAAATACCGAAATCGTTTTGTGAGACCATTTAGCACCATTTTGATTATTTTAATCGAAAATAGCACTCAAACGAGCATGACATTCGCAGAAGGTTTGTTTCCCCGAAACAAAAAGGAAGTGCATTTGCTTAGCATGAATTGAGACCAGGTTCAGTACTGTAAAAAATGAGACGAGGTTCAGTACTGCAAAAAATGATATTCCTATTTTTGTTATATTCCTAACCTTTATTAAATGCGCAAATCAGACATCACGTTTACTGATCAATAGCCAGTTCCTACGCACACAAAGTGACTGGGAATGGTTAGTTCAAACAATGGATAGTTTATTACAAAGCGTGTTCAAATTATTTTCCATCCATACCAAACATCCAATAAAGATAAGGGGCAGATATTATTTGCCTATGATGTATTTCTGCGTTGCGTCATTTTCACTCTTGCTGCAAACATTTACATTTATATTTGTGATTAATCCCTCACCAACTTTAGTTAAACATATCTCCGGATAATTTTTATGATAGAATGATGAAATTTTGTACATCTCCTTATTAGTGTATGGGGCACATTTTACTCATTGGAAATGTTTTTGTACGGGGGCCGAATAAAAATTTAAATTTTGCATTTCTTCAAATTAAATCCCCTGAAAATTTTTATCGATTCCATAAAATTCAGCATTTTTTTCGCAACTTTGTAATTTATCATATATGTCTATGATCAATATTTAAGGAATAAAGTCGAGGTCAATGTTTATGGGACACATTTTTTATTTATATATATATACTATATCTATAAACAAAATACAGAAAGTGCATATATATACACATATATACATATGTATATATATATATATTAGAAGAATGATTCATGCCGCATGGTAATACTATTTTCTTAATGTATCCTTTTTTCATTTTTTCATTTTTTGATGCCTGTAGTCTGAGTTTAAGCATTTATAGTAATGTACTATTGCTTAATCTGAAACAGGCATTTGTTTGGGTTAATTAGAGTTAAATACTCAGACCTGAAGAGGAATTTAATTCTGATTAATCATCGAATTTGGGAAGGTTCTGTTCTTTTCTCTTATCGGCATTATGGCCGTGAATTTGCTTCTATGGTGATGTTAATATTACTTGAATTGTATTTTTATTATTTTTTATTTTTACATGATTCTTATTATTACATTTCAAATATATATATATATATATATATATATATATATATATATATATATATATATATATATATATATATATATATAATACAAAAGTAATCAGATGAAGAAAACGAAAGCATACATAAGTATGAAAAGTGGGCCAATATAATGAAAAGTGGGCCATACATAAGTATGGCTTGTGGGCCAATACGAACAAATGCCTGACTTTGACTTTAGTTTCTACCCAGATAACTTGGATCTCATAGAAACACACATGGAAAATAACAATCATGTTGATTTCCTAGATATTAGCTTCCCTTACGATAAAAACAATTGTTTATATACCATTTTATACGACAAGAGAAATACTTTCAAGACCAGCATCAACCACGTTATCGATTGGCACTCAAATTTGAGTAAAAGTATATTACGAAATATTATTGTAAATCATCCAAAACGTAATAAAAGAATCCATACTTTCAAAAAAGATAGAACTACAAATGACAGAAGAATAGTGCAAGAGGCGATCAAGAAGCATTATCCTGCAAATTTCCTTAGACATTATTATAATACTGTATACAACAATGAAGGAAACGCTTATTTTAAGGATATAACTTCTACACACCTGTGATTTTATCGATTTTGGAAATGATCACTGTGAGATTCACCTACATGGAACTAACTGATAGCGCACCCTAGTGGTAGTAAAATGCTATATGTAGTTTGCACTCTCCTTTGTAAATGACACTTGGCCTTTTTCATTATGGTTTTTTACTTCGGCTTTGTACTTCGGATTTTTCTTCGATACTTGAGTTTTGTAATGACTTCCACGGTCAGTGTCTTGTGCCCGACACCATTGCGGAAGTCAAGTTTCGGCAAAGTATTTGGTACCGGGAGTGTTACCTGGGTGTAAAAGCATGCTATAACCGGGAACGAGGGGTAACAATCCCCCTCAGCCATTAATGCTTTCCCGTTGGCTTTTTTCGCATTTTTTCTTTAATAATTTTATTTGCTATATATATATATATATATATATATATATATACTTTCTGTTTATAATACATTTTAAAACGTTACGTCTAATGTTTGTATGACTTTGGATCAGAAATAAAATTATTAAACTTTTTCATGAACTCAAAAGTGTGTTTTGAGTAAAGATAGATACATAGAGAAAAAAAATGTGATATGGGCAACACATGACTTTCCTTATATAATGAAATGAATTTAGTACTTTTACAGTAAAATAAATAGGTTTTTCTTCTAGTAGATACTAATATCCTTTCCAAGATATTGAATTTTCGACAATTAGTCGTCATTTTAATTGATTTAACGTCATTTTTATCCATTTGGCGAGATTTTCGTTTATTTGGCAACATTTCAAAAAGTCGCCAAGTTGGCGACATTCCGCCAATTTCCTCGCCCAAAACTCGCTAAGCGTTATGAACGAAGAAATAAGTTATTCTTACAGCTGATAAATTGGCGTTCAAATGCAAAAGTATTACTCAACGTATCTTTTTTCATGAATGGAACGAGCTAGATCCACGAGAATGATGTCACCCAATTTATCGCATGATATTATATATGAAAAGTGAACATGTTTCTCAATAGGAAATATTTTTTTTTCTATTTTATATGATTTTTTGATAATTTTTTTGAAAAATGTGCGATATCTCGAGAATGGTTCATGTTAGCGTTCTAAAATTTATGTCAATCGTTTTCTAATGAAAAATTACATAAGAAATGTCTATTTACGTAACTTTATTATTGGTTTTGATTTTTTGACGATTTTCATTTGAAAATTTAGGGGTGTTCTGAACATTCGATTGCGTATGAAAACAATAGGCTTCCAGTGTTTACAGATTGTGATTTTTGTACCAAATTTGGTTCGAATCGGTCCATTCGTTCGTCAGTTATCGTCTCCAAAGCCCACTGACACACACACACACACACACAGCCATCACTTACAAAAATGTTTGATTCGTGATCAGGGATGCTTGAAACGTGCTCTCCCGTCGAAAACTCGAATTCGAATTTTCGACCCCGTCACAATACTTTCCTTATGCATTATGTATATAAGGAAAGTAATAAGTCGTTTGGTGTTATATATTACATTATAATTGCTAGTTTAAAATTTTGAGCTATTTTTTTTTTATATATAAATTAAACAATGCAGACTACTACAGGTTTAGAAATATAGTGTTTTACTTGGTGAGGAAAACTATACTTCTCTAACTATGTAAACATGCTGAACATTGTTGTGCTGTTATGGGTTTTGCGAAGTCTGTTTACTAATATGTGTGCAGAGTCCGAGCAGGACAATCGGGGCGTGTAAATCATATGTTGTCATGAAACGAGTAATGAATTGTATTAATCACGAAATTGAATTTTCAATTATGATAATATTCATTTTGTTACTTTCCCTTTAAAATATGGTAATGTATAGGAAAAGTATTGGAAACATACCGAAAATCGCAACTCGAGTTTTCGACGAATCTACACGTATCGGGACCTCTAGAACACGATAAAACCATTTCCAGCCTGACGTCTATGTGTGTGTCTGTGTGTTTGTGTGTCTGTCTGTGTGCCTGTTTGTCTGTACAGATTTTGTATCCACTCTAACTGAAAAATTAATTGACCGAATTTCATAAAATTTGGTAAGTCACTAGTGGCGGAATCTGGTGCTGATTAGGTTTGGGTACGATTCGAGATAAAAGAACCCGCCTTCTTTTACGGCCCCCCAAAATGGCCCTCAAAAGCCGAACTGGCCCGCAAAGGCCTGTATCCGCTATAGCTGAAAAACTAATGGACTAAATTTCACATAATTCGGTAGATTAGTCGCGTGTGGAACACCCTTGTGGTGATTAGATTTTGGTGCGATTCGGAAAAAATAACCTGCCCGTTTCTGCAAAATGGCCCGCAAAAATCGTCAAAATTTAAAATAAAAAACTACGTATGCTCAAATATATCCAATAAATGCTTGTTTTATACGTAAATTTTTAACGAAGAAAAGAATAAGACCAACCCCATTACACTAGCACTAGCCGTTCTCGAGATATTTCAGTTGTTTCGTATTTTCTCTACGCTGCTCCTGAAAATAAGTCCAATTACCAAAGGAGAACGAAAATTGGATTAAAAGTGAATTAAATTTAATCAAAATTAAGAGAAAGTGGATATAAATCTGCAGGGAAAGTCATTTGCTTCCCACATCAGATTCTTATCTATATATACGAAAATGGCCCGCAAAAATCGTCAAAATTTAAAATAAAAAACTACGTATGCTCAAATATATCCAATAAATGCTTGTTTTATACGTAAATTTTTAACGAAGAAAAGAATAAGACCAACCCCATTACACTAGCACTAGCCGTTCTCGAGATATTTTAGTTGTTTCGTATTTTCTCTACGCTGCTCCTGAAAATAAGTCCAATTACCAAAGGAGAACGAAAATTGGATTAAAAGTGAATTAAATTTAATCAAAATTAAGAGAAAGTGGATATAAATCTGCAGGGAAAGTCATTTGCTTCCCACATCAGATTCTTATCTATATATTTTTCAACTTTATTGAGATATTCTAATCAGTAAATTAAAAAGTCACGAGCTACTTTATCCACATGATATGTATCAGTTAATTTACCTTATCCAGGGGTGATTTTTGTTTATGTATCTGAAAGCTATGTGAATAGAATAATTCCTTTCAAGAAAGTAATGAACGACTTACTATGGCTGGAAGCTATGCTCACTCTGCTCACTCATAATTTCTTAGAATTAAGAACCAATTCATTGACCCTCGTTGTTAATTGGCAGTAAGATACAATTGAATTGCTAATTCTGAAGGAGGCGTGTCATAATTTTGATGATTTTAAACTGCTATAGAATTTTTATTGTATAAAGAGCGCTCTATATAATGGCGATAGAAAAGAACGGTTTAAAGTCGATTCTATCATTTTCAACAGCAATATTTCATTGATTTTGAAAATAGTGTAAGTTGCCAACGCCCACCTTTTACAAAATATTAATGTTAGTTTTTTACACTGTCAAATATGCAATACTATATTTATACAACACTGTATAATGTACTTATATTGTATATCAATATTGTAATAAATCACTCCATTAAATATTATTTTGATGCAGTATAATATTGCATCAATATTATATTATGTACTTGCTATAATAATCGGGTAATATTTTTGGCATTTCCATGGTAACGGAACCCATATGAAGAAAAATAAGGAAGATCAATCATACATAAAGCATTGATTATGAAACACTTTCCAACTTCAATGAAATTTTATTTAAACATTTCTAATATGCGATACATTCCTCGATAATATTTTTAAAATTATCACAATACTACATTAATTTATTATATATGAAAACTTAAAACTTCATCGAAAAAAATGAACTTCATTCAAATGATGGCATTGAAATATAAATTGCCTGGTTTAAACATCTCTAAAATGCGATACAATCCTAAGTAATATTTTTAAAATTATCATAATACTACAATAATTTATTATATTTGAAAACTTCATCGAAAACAAATGCACTTTTTAAAATAACGTGATCGAAATATAAATCGGCTGGCTCTTTAAATAAAATCAGCATTTCATTCATTACATTTTCCCATTCATTTCATTCATCACAGTACTATAATATTTAATTGTATTTAAAACTTTAACTCATAGAGGTACAAGTAATTTAACTCTATGCTCAAAACTTCATCAAAAAATCGTTTGCTTCTCTGTACAATCAATGATTGTTTCATTCATATCAGCTATATTGCAGACACCATGGCTAAATAATTTTGCGTCAAAAAAAATGCAGTCATTCTTATACAACTCATTCTACATCTTTTGGTATTTACATCCTCCATAAGTGAAGAGTAGGCTTCGTTACAGAAATAATCAAAGTTGAATGATCATTTAAACTCAACTATATTGTAATTGCGTTGTTTCAGGATGTAGATGCACAGAATTTAAGCAAAAATAAAGCAGTTTTAGGACGGATACAACACTAAATATGAATTTAAAAGAACTTTAAAAATCACGACTTTGACACAAGATGGATGCCATATTTTATTTTGAAGTGGGTCACGTGATCTCTTCATATAATGTCCATTTGATCTCTTCATATAAATGATGTAATTATTATTTTAATTTTTATTTAAAAAACTACTGAATGTATTTTGCTGACGTTTTTTTATATATTTTATGGAATAATTTGAATATTTACTTAAACTTTCGAAGTGATTTGTGAATTTTAAATCCACTTAAAATATATTTGAAAAATTAGGTCCCATAGGGTTCCATGTATTTCAGTTTTTCAACCCGGGTCCAATCCAGAACTAATTGGGTCATATCATTTATTTATAGTCCCATAGGTTCCACAGACCGTCTGAATAACATACTAAAATTTCACTTTGATGAAGTTTTACGGCAGTTATCGTGCTAGCAGACAGACAGACAGAATGAACTAAGTCATAAACACTATTCAACTATGTTGTAAAGTGTTAAAAAAGGAAGCCGAAATTCAATTAACAAAAAATTTTAAAAATTATTGAAAAATAAAAATTAATCTTTATATATATATATATATATATATATATATATATATATATATTTTATTATGATATTACAAATGTTAGTATCAACAAATTTTAGTATTGTAAGTTAGTACTATATCTCCAGCAACTTTGTATCTTGAGCAAGTTGGATAGCACACATTGTTTCTTATCCATCTGCAGAACATTTTCACTCATATATTTCTTCATTCTGCGGGAATAAAACATATAGATTTGAATCATTTTTTAAAAATTTTAATTGAATTTTGGTCAAGTTATTCGAAATGACTATTTAATCAAAATGTTTAATCATAAATAAGGCTTAAAGGATTAATCGGAGCAGTCTTAATATTAAATAATATTAGCATATTTGATTTTAAAAATGTCATAAGTCAAGAATATTCCATAAAGCCGAACTCCGTCAATATAGAAAACTAATTTAAAATTTATGTATACAATCGATAAATCTGATAAATAATTTTATGTATTTTGGATTTATAATAATTCTACCAATGGTCGAGTTAAAATGTTTTTTGTTATTTAATTAAAACATGTATTTTTGGACATTTTCCCCTTTCAAAATCAGAAATTCAGTAGTTACATTTTCATAAACAAATAGCTGGTGATGAAAAAAACAAAGGATGCTATTTAAAAGTAATTTGCATTACTGGCTAGCACTGCAGTTAATAAAATATTTCATGTACTGTACCTGCTCATTTAGTAATACAGCCTTGATCAAAAGTATTAGGCACCCCAATTTTTCTACTTTAACTGCGGGTGTGTTACTTGAAATCACCTCATTTGTTTATGAGTGCATACGTAGTACGAAGTTGAAATAAAAATACAAACGTCATTTCAATTGACAACCAATAAAACATTTCCAGGACGATAACTGGAACTTCCAGGTTTTTGTGGAAGCAGTTGGTTGCATTCGCTGTTCTGTTTTGTACACGTGGACGCGATTGTTGCTTATCTCATCTAAATTTGAGGTCTTGACTGTATAAAATGCCGAAAACTAAGGAGCTCAACAACGAACAACGGTTGGAAATTCAATTTTTATACCAGGAAGGCAATAGCTAATACGAAATTGCCCCAAATGTGAAACGTTCGAAATGCGCGTTGCAATACATTATCAAGCGTCTTAAAAATACTGGTAGTCATTTAATTCGCTGAAGAAGTGGGAGAAAAAACGATCACTACATCCAGAGATGTCCGACTTTTGAAATGATTTGCATTGAAATATCGTAGAAAATCTTCATTTCAATTAGCTGCTGAATTGTCAGAGGCAACAAGAAAAAGAATCTCTGCTCCAGTCACTAGAAGTCTGCTTGTAGAAGCTGGATTGAAAGGCTGCAAGGCCGTTAAGAAGCCATGGATTTCCGAAATAAACATTTTTAATTCAAAATTAGCATAAAGTAGTTGCTAATTTTTTTTTTTTTGTAAAGCTCTTTAGGATGTTAGTAAAATAATTTCAATACTATAGGTATTTGTAACACCTGGTGTGCCTTATATGAGGAGACGTGTAGATGAGGTACCTTTTTGTAAAGCTCTTTAGGATGTTAGTAAAATAATTTCAATACTATTGGTATCTGGAACACCTGGTGTGTCTTATATGAGGAGATGTGTAGGTGAGGTATTTTTTTGCAAAGCTCTTTAGGATGTTAGTAAAATAATTTTAATACTATAGGTATTTGGAACACTTGGTGTGTCTTATATGAGGAGACGTGTAGGTGAAGAATATAAGGAAGAGTGCATTGTCCCCACTGTGAAACATGGTGGTGGCACCATGATGATTTGGGGATGTATGGAAGACGACGGTGTGGGCGAAATGTACATCTGTGAGGGACGAATGAACTCTTTGACGTACATAAATGTACTAGAAACAACACTGCAAGCATCTTTTTCGCGAATTTTCGGCGACACAAACATGGTTGGGGTCAGACTCCAACAAGACAATGCAACTTGTCAGACATCTGCTGTGACTATGAAGTGGTTTAGTGAAAAAGTTGTACATCTTTTGCATTCTCCTCCACAGTATCTAGACCCAACCCCATTGAACCGTTGTGGACTTTTCTTAAACGCAATATCAGGAAGCATTCCATTACTTCAAAAACAACCTTAAAATTCATATTGCAAAAGGAATGGAAGATACCGAGCGAGGAATGCAGTAGGTTAGTACGCTCTATGCCTAAAAGAATTAATGACGTCATAAAGACGAAAGGAGGTCCAATCAAATATTGATAAGTTTCGATAAAAATGATTATTTTGAATATCTGAATTTTTATTTTATCCCAACACAATAGTAGTTTGAAATAAATGGATTTCAGTAGGGTGCCTAGTACTTTTGATCAAGGCTGTATCAAGGCTAGGTGAACCCTGTAATATCCAGCATGTAAGCAATCCTGACTTTGAAACAACTTTAAAATTAGGTCACAATAAAGTAAAAAGTGTTGAAGAAGCTTCTTTAATATATGAAAGGTAAGCAGTATAGGAAACTGTGTTTTAATTGGCATTTCACTAGAGTATATAAAAAGAGACTAAGGTTGGAAATTAGCAGATATTATCGTTTTCCTTTGCAAAAAAAATCTGACTTTGCCAAACAAGTTTTTAAAAGTAGCAACTTTTATGCTAAAATTTACATTTAAACTCTGCGATTAATATCACGGGTTGTACATTTGTTTTTTCTGGGTTGGTCTTTTTTCTTTGTTTTTTATTATGAAAAACATTCCATAATTTTACAAAAAAATTGATTATTTTTGAAGAAAAAATGATTTACTGAAGTAGCTATTAATAAAATCAAACTTACTGGGAATCAGTAGCGAAGTCTGGAGAGAATCTTAAGAGGCAGTTTATACAAAACAACCTGCTAACAAGTTCTTTTTTCTCTTTGCCCATCAAACTTAAGTGCATAAAATAGTTCCTCTGATGCATAATTAAAGCAAGAGTTGCTTGGCTGTTTAAGTAGACAATGTCTCCGCAAATTCCCTTTACACTTTGCCAGTCTTAGGGTATAACGAAACATCTTAGTTGAAGTATTTATTACCACTAGAGATTCAATGTTAATATATTCACCATTTTCATTTTACAAATCTGAAATAAAACGGAAAATTTATGCTCATAAAATTAAAGTATACTCATGTACTTTGTTATTAAAATATACCTCTATGCAAGTGATTTGTTACCCTAATAAGTGCACATATTTTTTATTTTAATTTTAGTTTAAAGTAAGGTGTTTGTAGAGTAATTGTTTCCATTTTAATTAGCTTCTCATACGCAGAATTTATTTATTTCAGGAATTTACAGCGCGACCTCAAGAAACCAGCAATTCTAGGTAAATATGCTCATGCAAGCAGCACTCAAATTAGCGAAGCCGAACAAATTACAGTATTAACACCTGAGGTCTCAGAAGATGAATAAAATATTAATGAACTTGAAAACGTTAATGAACTTGAAGAAAATCAAGGGGTATTGTCTTCTATTGAAGCAGTAAGTGGACATGTGTCTACGGATATGGCTTCATACATTTCAAAACTCGATGATAATAAAAATGTACCAGAACGAGTTTATCTTATGGAAAAAGAGTTATGTTATTGACTTCAGATGAATCGCGTTGACATGTGATCTGGCTATTTATCCAACCGGTCTTATAACTACAAAAATCTTAGATTACACTTTTGAATATGCAAAAACTGATATAAATCATTCATTATTAAAAAAATATTCACAAAATTTTAGGAATTTTTATTTTTTCTAATAAATCTAAAGATTAAATTTAGACCTTAAATTTTTAGGAAACAGATTTGGTGTTTCTGAATCATCTGCTGGACGTATTGTTTCAGAATGGCTGGATGGAAATTTTATTAGATTAAATAGATTAATAGTTTAGCCACAGAGGAAAACCTCACAAACACCCATACCAATCTCCTTTAGGTTGGCGTTTGGGACCCAGATAGCAGTAATTATTGACTGTTTTGAAATTACCATTAACCGTCCAAGTGCCTACATAACACGTTCTGCTATCACTGGTCCAATTATAAATACCACATCACCATAAAATTTCTGTTATGTGTTACACCCTAAGCTAACATATCATTTATTTCAGATGGATATGGTGAACGTGTATTAGACCTAAAAATTACTTTGGAATGCAGTATATTGGACTGTTTAATAACAGGTGACATAGTGTTAGCAGACAGAGGATTTAACAAAGTGAAAGGTGATGTTGGTATTTATTATGCAAAACTTGCACTCCGTGTTTTCTGCCATAGGAGAAGCACAATTATCTGAACAGAAGTAGAAGACACCAGAAAATAGCTTCACTTCGAATCCACATTGAAAGGGTTATTGGTCATGTCATCATGTCAAGAAAAATGTAAGATGTTAGTAGGAACTGTACTAATTTATTTTTTAAATGTGCGGAAAGGCGAATCTGTAAGCCAAATTGACAAAATTATTTCGTGTGTGTTGTTCTCTCTAGCTTAATGTCATGAGTTGTTGCATAATTGCAGTTCTGAAACTCTGGAATGTGAAATTAATTCAGTTCATATAAATTCCGTTAAATGAGTTGGATGACTTTCGAATACTTTCTTAAAGAAAGCAGGCATATGTCAGGTAAGTAACTACAGTTGTTTGCAGCCCTTAACCTCAGTTCCAAAACCAGTGGTAAGCAAACTGCCTTTGGTAGTTCTTTCTTAGCAGTTGTTAAGAACGCATAATGTTTCTTGGCCTGAGGAAAAGGGCTCCTCAAGATAATTGTAGTTACCTAATTGACCTATGCTTGCTTTTGTAAGGAAGTATTAACAGTTATATTTCCACAAGCAAACGTTTTATTTGTTGTCAATGTATTGTATTATATGGCATGTGCTTTAGTGTCTTTAAGTTTCTTAAGCGGTAACAAAAGAAGAATAAAGTGTAATTTTAATGTGTTTAAAAATTGAAGATATTTATTTAATGCTATTTAATATATTTTGCATTTATTTGCATGGGAAGTAAAAACATTCAAGAAAATACTTTTGTTTTAGGAAACCATTCTCTAAGTGAAAAAAATTGAATTTTTTAATATTTTCTTTAACTTTTGGAAGCTCCAGTAGTTTTATTTCATTTTTTGTCATCCACCGCCAATTAAATGAAAATCATTTTCAAATATGTTAAAACAGTTATATACTGCTTCAGCTTATATACAAAATATTAGATCATTTACACCGTGTGTTCTATTCTCTGCCGCTGTGAAATGAAGGCATTCGAGAAAGTGACCCAATTATAACATGCATGTTTGACTCCCTTCTAACTCCTGCCTTGCATTTTTCAAACTTTGAGAAATATTTTTATTTATACTTAACAAATAATGGATATTTTGAGCAAAATCGTTTTTATATTTATCATAAAAATCAGTTTAATTAGTCATAAATAACTGAATACATACAATTGTTATAATAACAGTTTTTATTTTACAAAACATTTTTTGAGGAAAACATGGTTTCGTTTCAGCCGTTGCAAATATACCAGCTTGCCCTTGGTCTCCCAATATTTCTTGGTCTCTTGAGTGTCGCTTAATCATGCTTAACACTACCTACGTCGTTGAAAACCACATTTTCCAATTATATGATTTACTCTAAATTTAGTATGCAAACTTAATCTGAACAGATAAAAAATTATGTTAGATGTAGCGTAGCATGACTGTCCCATTTTTTAAAAAATTCCTGCACATTTAATAAAATTCCAATTTTCATGCAATTTGTGATTATTTATTTTATTTTAAATATATCACACCATATTAATTCAGAGCATTAAGTTTAATGATATAAGAAATTCGAAAATGGAGTTTACAATTTCTATATTAATAATAGCATGCAATGTTAATATGGCCTAGAATCTTTAGAAACATTTTTTTATATTTACTGGGGGCTCTGCCTCCTGCTCGCTACGCCCGCCAACCCCATAACTCGATTCGCAGGCGTAACACGCAAATGGGTACCGTCCATGTTAACTGACATTCACCAGCCCTAGAACTCGCTTCGAATCAAAGCCATGATGAAAACGCTCTCTCCTAATCTGGACGACGCGTGCGACCGCCTGCGTGTCCCTTGTTCGATGACGCTCGTAGAATCCCAGGGCCCCGCCCTCCATTGGCTGCCGGTCATTAATCCCGCTACTCGATTCACGAGTCGGAAGGGTTCGCCGCCAATTCGATGACGCTCATTAACGCTCGCAGAACACAGGAGATCCGTCGTTCATTGGCTGCCACTCATTGTCCCCCTTAACTGGTATCGCGAATCGGGAGGCTTCGCTTCTTACCCGCTGATGCTCGGATCACTAGCACTTTCGTGCCGCATGCTACGCAGGAATAATATTCAAATGGTTACAGTCCTTGTTAACTGACATTCACCAGTCCTGGAACTCGCTTCGCTAGCTCTTACAATCTGGACGGCGCATGCGACCTCTTATGCGTCCCATACTCGGTGACGCTCGCATAATCACAGGGATCCGCCCTCCGTTAGATACCGCTATTAACCCAGTATCTCGATTCACGAATCGAGAGGCTTCGCTTCCAAATCTCTGATGCTCACTAAAGCTAGCAGAATCTTGGGGTTCCGCCTTCCATTGGATGCCGCTCATTCGGACAGCTCACATGATCGCCTACGTGTCCCATACCCGCTTATGCTCGCAGAATCCCGAGACTCCGTTCTCCATTGTCTACCGCTCATTGACCCCGTATCTCGATTATCGAGTCGGGAGGCTTCGTCCCCAAATCGCTGACGCTCACTGACACCCGCAGAATCCTAAGACTCCGGCCTCCATTGACTGCCACTCATTAATCGCAACTCGTCGCAGGTGTGATGTCCACGAAGAGGCTTCGTCTGATAATTAGTTGACGTTCGTCAACCCCCTTAACTTCGCTAATGTTAAGAGAGTTGAAGGAGATCGCCACTAACAATGCCACCAAGCTCAGCCTCCAAATCGTTACGCTCGCCAACTAAGAATATCACTTCGTGAGTTGGAAGGCTTCATCTTTTACTTCCTTGCGCTTCCTCTGTTTGTCGGAATAAACGATAAGCCATATGATTGTCAACATTTCACATTTTCTAAAGTACACCACCAACGTTGTAGTTACTCGCAGCTCAAAAACTTTTCCTTTGGCTTTGGCATTAAGTGTTTCTTAAACTGAATTTTAAATCGAAAACCAGTTTATATCAGAGTATGCCCTTAATATTTCTCTATAAATGTACCAACTTTTATAATTTTATATCCTATAGATTTTGCGGTACGTCACATAGAAACTTGAGAAACGCAAAATTTGTCAAACAGCAGCGAAGGCTGCAGATACTTTTTTCTAATAAAGAGAGAAATAAATAAATTGCACTGGTTGAACTTTACTATTTAACAAAATAAAATACTTAAAACAGAAATTAACATAAAATTTTTATTTTCATGTAATATTATCTTGAAATAATGAAAAAAAAAATCTTTGGAATTTACTTTCATGAAATTTTTTTTTACTTTCAATGGTATACTCTGGTTTTTATTTTCTCTGCAATACATGATAATGTATAGGGGAAGTATTGGAATCGTGCCGAAAATCGCAACTCTGGTTTTCGAGGTATCTATATGTTTTGGCACCGCTAGAACATGAAAAATCTATTTTTAGCTTGACGTCTGTGTGTGTGTCTGTGTGTCTGTCTATCTGTATGTCTGTCTGTGGAATGTATGTTTCCGCTCTAACTCAAAAACTAATGAACAAAATTTCATACAATTTGGTAGGTTCTTGCATGTGACCTTGGTGCTGATTATGTTTTGGTACAATTCGTAATAAAAGAACCCGTCTTTTTTGCGAAAGGGCCCCCAGAAATCTCATATATTTGCTCTAGCGAAAAAAAACTAATTGACCAAATTTCACAAAATTTGATAGATAAGTCACTTATTGGATACCCTGGTGCTGATTGGATTTTGGTACAATTCAGTATAAAAGAACCTGCCTTTTTTTGAGAAATGGTCAGCAAAAATCCACAAAATCTAAAATAAAAGATTACGTATGCTCAAATGTATGCATTAAATGCTTGTTATACTCTTAATTTTTCGCAAGAAAAATAATAAGTCCAGACCCATTACTCTAGGAAAGACCGTTCTCGAGATATTTTAATTCTTTAACATTTTTGTTGCAGCAGCTTTGAAAAAACGTTCAGTTAACAAATAAAAACAAAATTTGAAATACAAGTGCAGATGAAGTGTTATTTTGTGCAATTAAACTCAATTTGATGAATTATTATAGAAATAAAGAGAGCGTGAATTTGAGTCGGCAGGAAAATTCATGTGCTGCCCACATCAGATTTTTTTAACAGTTTTTTGCTTAATAGAGTATTAACAAATGTATGTTTTGTATTTAGTTTCTATGACACCGAGAGACGCTGAGATTTATTTAATATATTTTGCCTTTATTTGCATGGAAAATAAATCTTTTCTCAGCATCTTTAAAAATAAATGTGTAGTAAAGAAATTAATGACCTCAAAACAATACCAAGCATGTAAAATTGTAATTATTGATGCTTGTTTTACTTCCAAACTATCAGAACCGTGGAGTCGGTACCATAAACCTACGACTCTGACTCTTTATATTATAATATCAGATTCTTGTACCGACATACATGTTAATTAATTTTGTACTATCAAAAATTTTAATGGGAAAACATTTGATATTTTTCATTAATTACCTTAAAGTATTAAAGAATAAAATCATAAAATTATTTCAAAATAGTTTTATGTAGGAATCAGAATATTTTTACAGGCCCAGACTCCGCAGCCCTGTAAAACTATACGATTTTTGTATTGACATTCAATATTAATATGGTCTATCAGTATTAGCAACACTTTTGAAAGAGATTTTAAGTTAAAATTTGAAAAATATATTGCTTAGATTTTTTTTTGTTTTATTATTTATGGTTATATTTTTTATTTATGGTATTTGACTCCAATATTTCATTTAGAATGGCAGTTAATACATAGTTCTGGCAAAATACAATGTATTAAAAATGCTGATACATATTCAATAATTTCTTCCCAAAGTTGATAATTTGATATTTGTTTTTCTAAATACAGAGCTTTTTTGTATACACCATAAATTATGCATAGTCTGCATTGCACACAAAAATGTGTGTTTGAATTTGAAAATAAAACTGTGGTTTATATTTAAATTTAAGTTATATGCTTCACCTAACTCTAAGCAGGTGTTCTTAGAATTTTCAATGTCATCTAGCGCTTTCTTTTAAGGGCATTTAAACCTCAAGAATGTCCTTACAACAACAATAACAACATATTATTGCGTCAGGAGAAGCCCCAATAAACGGAAACCTGGTATTAATGCATAAACCAATTATTTCAACATTTAAATTATTATGAGTTACTTTTTGCATTCCAAAATACTCGTCATTACTTTGCTTTCATTACTTTGTCCCCTTCGAGTAGCAATTTTGGAAAAAACTTGCAGATCAGGAAAGCAAATAACCTTTATACGGGGCACAGGGTGTTTTTTGATACTTACAGTATAAATCTTTTTCATTACAGAAGCTGTGATCCTACCAGTTCTTTGGTAATACCATTCTTTATTTTTATACTGCACCCTTGTCAGTGCCGTTTTTAATGTTGCGTCATCTTCCGAGATTGAAATTTTCGTATTGAAAATTTAATGGCAATGGACAATAAGTTAATTCCGTGATAAATCTGTCTATTTTTATCTGAGTATATTATTTTCCTTAAATAAAGGGGCACTGTAAAGACAGATTTGTCTCAATATGGCTCTATAACATTTTGGATTGCAACATCAATTCTACGATCATTCATTTCGCTGATGAATTGATGAAATGATTCTTCAGAAAGTTAATTGACTTTAACAGAATTGCCACTTTCATCATATTGACTTGTAGATTCTTCACCCCTCAATGTATGTTTTTTTGTCTCTTCCTGAAGAAAATTCCAAATCTATAATTTGTTTTCATTGGAGCATTCTTTACATGACTCGAAGTCATTTATTTGTTTGGATAGTGTATGTATTTGCATACAGTTTAATTCCTGTCTCAACAACAAATAAAATATCACCAACATGAGAACATTAACCTAACATATCAGCCATACACGTACAATGTGCTCTAATTATTTCACCACTGTCCTTTGCTAGTAAACAAACCTTTAATGGTTTGACATTTAAGCTCCGGGAATGATTTACCTGAAAAACAAATATATAATTTAGATATTTTAATATTATATAAAATCAAACATCGAATATTTTATTCATAGCTGTAGAGGGGGGGGGGATAGCTAAGTCTGTGTCACTAAGGGAATTCCAACCCAAATGAAATTGACTAATTGAAATAAAATTAATATATATATATATATATATATATATATATATATACATATATAATACGAAAGATAATGAAGAAAGAACGACAATGTATCAAAGTTTCGCCAGCGGGGATTGTGACCCCCACTTCCCGGTTAAGCCAGCTTAATGTCATGACGACACTCCCGGAAGCGAATACAATGTCGCAAACCAAGTACATAAACTAAAACTTTATATATATATAATATATATAATATATATATATTATATATGTTATATAATATATATATATATTATATATATTATATATAAATATATATAGTATATATTATATATATATGTAATATATATATATATATATTATATATATAATATATATAATCAATCTAATGGTAAGGTAGGATTTAAACTTTATGATAAAAGAAAAGACTTCAATTTAAAAATAAATTACATAATTCAATGGAATTCTTGTCTACATTGTAATGTTTTGAGAAACATTATTTTAAATTTTTTAACAAGAAGCAAACGATTAAATAGCAGTGAAGAAAATCGATATGGAAGCGATCTGTGCTATCTGAATGAGGCAATTGCAAAAGGTTACCCATTGCGTTTTCTAAGTGACATTATATGTAAATTTTTCAGCATAACCGTAACGGAAAGTTACAACTTATATTTATGTAGAGGTACACTTACAGTTTGAACAGCAGATACGATGCTAATACGGATGTCATGGTTTAACAGTTTATAGGTGTTATATTTATACACAGTATGAGTCAATTACTTTTTGGAAGCTAGAATGATGAAGTGTATGCGAGGTTTGTTTGTCTTGTTATATATTGGTGTTAGATATTAGCTATTTAAAATGTCTTTTGTGTTTCTGTTTGGATGTAGTGAATCTTGATAATACTGTTTTGTCGTATAGTCAGTATAGGTCTTTCAAATTTTTTGCATTTAAAGTTTTAGTATATGTACTTGGTTTGCGATATTGTATCAGCTTCCGGGAGTGTCGTCATGACATTAAGCTGGCTTAACTGGGAAGTGGGGGTCACAATCCCCCTCGGCGAAACTTTGATACATTGTTATTATTTCTTCATTATATTTTGTATTATATAAATGTACTTGTTTCAGCAGCATAGCGCCTTAAGGTATATTTTCAGTAGTTTGATTTCGATGAGGTTAATAGATATATTTATATATGTATATATACGCACACACACACACACACATATATATATATATATACACATATATATATATATATATATATATATATATATATATATATATATATATATATATATATATATATATATATATATATATATATATATATATATATATATGTGGCAATACGAAATTACAAGTCACTTTTAATTATTAAATTCATTAAAAACATCAAATGTGGGACGTGGAATTGAAATGAGTTAAGTTTTAAGATTATATTAATATTAATTGTTTATTAAGCATTAAAAACATGGCCGTTGATCTCATAACGTGGAATTGACATTTAAGTACATTACTCGTCGATGTGCCGTAATAACCCTCCAATTAATTTAACTTAAGTGTAAGCCCTGAAAAGAATTCATTAATCATTATAAAAAGATCAGCCTATTTAACTTTAATAAAATAATTTATGTACAACATCATTTGATCACTAACAACAATTTAGCATAACTATCAACTATCATTTAATTACTTTAATAATGGGAGATATGTGACCAGAATTAGATTTCGATAGTGTCTATGACCTGGGGAAAAGAGCACATACCTTACAGTTTAATCTTCGGCTCATCACGCTGAGGCTTGCATCCGTCTTATTGCTGATCGTACGGCCATAACTCTTTGGTGTGTTTGGTGTGTGGCTCCTTGATTTGTGGTTCCTTCGGCGGGGGGGGAGGGGTAGCTCCGCCCTTCTTCTCCTTGGCGCTCATTGGTTCCTCTGAACCTAATGGCATCACTTCACATATATCAATGCTCCTCTTAGCCCCTGTGGCCTGGAACACCCAAATTTATTGTATTTGACCTAAAAGTTCACACTGTTGTAAACTCCGGCGTCAGCCAGACTAAAATCTTTGTTAGCCGTTCTAGGCACCATAAATATTGCAATAAAAATGTCTCATGTGAGGACATATTCTGGCCTCACATATCTCTCCAACGACACAAAAAACAGAAGCCAAAAAAAAAGTTTTAAACCACCGGAGTTCGAAACCAAAGTTCGATGCACTTGAAACTCTGTAATTGGCATTTTTCACTTTCTTTTGGACAACGTTCGTCTAGAAAAAGTTCAACAGTCTTGCTGTAACAGAAAAGTTTTTTGCACACATTATATACACAAAATAAACATAACTCATGAACTTTACCAGGTCCAGCTTTCAATTGAAGTTAAATTAAATTTTGAGTAGTTAAAAAGATTTTTAAATATATGCACATTCACTTTGAAATGTTACATACTAATATCTACTTTTATATTTTTAACATCATTACACACTTTTTTTTACAAATTACACATTATTATTTTTTGAAGACAATTTTTTACATACTTCATCTAACATTTTTCATAATTGATAACTTCATCACATATATCACATTTTTGCTGAACCTTGATACTTCTACATACTTATTAATACAATCGCATATTTTTTTTTTACATCAGCCCTTGAAAATATAGTTTTCACAGAAGTGAGTAACTTTAACTTTTCCACTGGGAATGCCACATTTAGACATTTCCCTTTAATAGGCTATCTTGGCCCAGAATGTAAACAAACAACAACAACCCCTGATTTGTGACAGGTACTGATTGATTACTTTGACAAGGATCGCCTAGAAGAACCCCCTTCTTTTTCAAAAGCTTCGACACCGGAAGTGAGAAGCCGGAAGCGTTCAAAACCCCTTTCCGAAACTCGGACTCTCGTTAATGATTTCTTTTCCATTTTAAACGTTTTTTGAACGGTGATTAGCAGTAATGCATTTCCTCAACTCAACTCTTCCCAAATGACAAAGCAGTTCGACGAGGACAACGTGCAGCGTGGACTTTCTTCTCGCGCTCTTCAAAACCTTGTAACCAAGTATTGTACACCCTTTATTAACCCACTCGGCGTGTTATATAAATGTCAACTTAGTCTTTTAAATATATATACCTCTAATTATTTATTAATTTATTTATTCTTATCTGCTAATAAACTTTATAAGAATGCTCAGACGGGCTTGCACATTATATTAGCATTGCATAGCTCGCTTTTTTTTAAATTCAAACTAAAGAGCCCCTTATTTAAATATTATTCAGTTGGTTTATTTGCGGTGGCTTGTATCAATTAACAAAGTCATCTTAAATTTGCCTTCTTATGACCTGCCTGCATACCATTTTATACTGACTTCCTTAAATATTTGAAAATCATTTCGCTGTATTACCTTAATATTTAAATTTGACCTTTCCATTTGATGTTGAGATTCTCTCTTATTTAATTTTGTTTTCTCTATACCTTCCATATGACTTTATGAAATTAAATAAAATAAAAAAAAAACTTTGAAATTTTGTTTTCTTTTGAAATTTTGAAATTTTAAACTTTTAAATTTTTTGATATAATTTGTTTCATTTTTATTTATTTTACTCCTTGCTTAACACGTTCATAACTTTTACATTTTATATAAAATTTTATAAAATTATATTATTTTTTTAAACACATACAAGCCTTTATTTTCTTGTTTGAAAATCCTTTATTTACTTAACTGTAAACTTTTATTTTTAATGCTTCTTTACAATGAGTTCCTTTCATTTTCTACTTACTGGAAAATTTATTACTGCATTTATCTATTTTTTTATTTTTAAACGCGGATTTATTTACACACCGTACCTACCAAATTTATCATATTTATGTATTTATTTTTATTTTAATCTTTATGACTTTGAATACCTGACATTTATAACCATTTATATTCGCGATTGTTTACCATTCTATCGCCTTATTATTACTTAATTTATTACCTATTTTGACATCTAATTAACTGCGGCTAACCCCTTTATTGCCGTAATACATATTATCATTATTTGTTTACCACATGACATTCATTTCATCCAAATTTATTTTATTTATGATAACATTTCTCAACACCTTATTCAGAATATCCTTTTCATAAATTTTTTTATATGTAAAAATACCTATTCACCATTTTATGGCATTAATAACAGAGTATCTATTTTTTTTACGTAGATTACCGTTTGTTTACAAACACTTCTGGTTGCTATCGTATCTCATCGATAACGTTAATGCTTTTATTTACATTTCCCACTGACATCTGAGTGTCCTATTAT
The DNA here is from genome assembly GCA_951213105.1 of Amaurobius ferox. Classification (NCBI taxonomy): domain Eukaryota; kingdom Metazoa; phylum Arthropoda; class Arachnida; order Araneae; family Amaurobiidae; genus Amaurobius; species Amaurobius ferox. Next base: position 70,048,120 of record OX578147.1, read on the forward strand.
TTAACATATATATTTATTCATTTCGTATTTATTTATATTCATTATATATTTCACATTTATTTATTATCGTACCATTTTCCTCAACAATACTTATATTTTATTTTCATTCCATATTTATTTACATTTTATTTTCATATCTAAATTTATTTATACACACATGATTATCGTAACCTTTCCTTACGTTGTAACTGAACACCAAACATGCTTTATTTTGCACTCACCATTCTTCAATTAATTTTTTTTTATTTCACCCCTTTTTTAACACCTTCTGTGAATTTATTCATTTATTCACTAAACAAAATATTAACTAAATTTAATTCATTTATCCTGTTACTTTAGGATTAATTTAGTTATTTAAATTGCTTGTACTATTTATATATTCATGAAAAATTTATTCCGTAAACAAAATTTTAACTAAATTTAATTCATTAATCCTGTCACTTTAGGATTAATTTAGTTATTTAAATTGCTTGTACAATTTATATTCTTCCTCAAAGATTTATTTACTTCAACAATTTTCAATGCATTTCACATTTGAACATTCCTACGCGAGATATCGTGTCCTCGATTGCTTTATTGCAACGGGCAATTTACAGCTACTTTAACTGTTCATAGTTTAACATTTCAAATTCAAATTGATTTAAAATTTTCAATTATCTATGCCTTTGTATACTTTTTGACATAAAATCTATACCATTTATGACTAAATTTTAATATTCTCATTTTCAGCTCATTACTTGATTTTTTATTTTACTTAAATCTGTCATTCAATTTTTCAGCTTCAAGACTCTTTTGAAAGACTCATCATTTTCCTTCCTTTCCTTGAAAACAAATTGAAGTGAAGCGCTACACCTTAAAAAAATGAAGCACCCGACCGGAATGGCCTTCCAACAACCTTGTCCTTGCCTGTATTTGGTTACAGACCCTTCATCTACCCAATTAGGTAACATAATTGATTTTACCTTTCAATTTTTGTAGATCTATTTGCTTAATTATTCTTTGCATATTTTTTTTTTTACATGTAACATTATTTGTACAATTATTATCAAATTCTGTAAATTTCGTACCATGTTCATTTTTAAACCATTCCATGATTATTCATTTTTTTCTTAGAAATTGATACCATTCGCATTCTTAAACAATTCCTTCCTTATTGACTTTCTTTTGGTTCTTTTTTTTGTTTTTTAAAAAAAACCATTCATATCATTATCCATTTTTTCATTTTTGAAAATTTTCAATTCCAGATCATTTTTTCTTTAATTCATTTTTGATTTGTTATTCTTTTATATCTTTCTCATTTTACAATTCTTTAAATACCAATCATCAGCAAAATTTGAATTTTTAAAATTTCTTGATTTCTTGAAACACTTTTGACCCAGCTTTCTCTCCCCCTGTTCATGAATATTTTCAATTTCATTTGTGTTATTAAATATATATATATGTATTTCATTTAGTAACTTTTATTTCTGCCTAACATACTCTTGATATTTGCTTTGACTTTCAATTATTTCTGAATCTACTTTTAGAATATCATTACCTTCATTATCATTGTGATTAACATCCCTTATTATTTTATTATTTTCATTTTGAGCATTTTTACAAACATTTGAATTTTGTATTTGTTGAAAATTATTATTTTGATTAACCAAAACATCCATTATTTTATTTTCAAGAGAATTTTGCTTATCATTATCAAGATTTTTATTTTCATTTTCTTGAAAATTCACATTTTGATTTTCATTTTCCAAAACATCCCTTATTTTAATTTCAAGTAATTTTTGAGTATTTGCATTATCATGACTTTGACTTTAATTTTGTATTTCCTGACAATTAAGAATTTCATTCAGATTTATTTGAAAATTAACAATTTGAGTATTTTTATCATTATGATTTTGATTTTGACTTTGCATTTCTTCAAACCTTTTACTTTCATTTGCATTATGTACCCTTTGAATTTTAACATTTTCATTTTGCATAATTTCATGATCATTATTTTCAAAATTGTTATCATCCTTTTGATTTTGCATAATTTTGACATTCGTATTTCCGCTTCCATGCTGAATATTCTCATTCATATTTTGAACATTTTCAATATGTACACTTTGTACAGTATAACATTATTTTGGTTGAATCTCAACTATTTCACCGTTACCGCTATATTTACTTTCACTTCGTACCTTTTGTGCTATATGACATTTTTTTGCATGATTATTATCGATTTCACTGTCCATATCATATTTTTTCATCAATTCTTCCGCACTTTGTACATTTTGTTCGATTTAACATTGGGTAGCGTGAATTTTAATTGGTTCATCTTTCATGTTATATTTATTTCTAATGGTCAATATATTTGCTTTACCAAGTTCAATTATTCGAAACGGTCCCTGAAATCTATCTTGAAACATATTAAGTTTATTTTCCTCTTTCAAAAATACGGTATCTCCGATTTGCATTTCTTCATTAGTAATTTTTTTGAAATTTTTAATCACTCCAACTCGCATATTTTTATTTAACGTAATTTTAACCTTTTTTTGATTACTAATTACAATATGAATTTTGTTATTTTTTATTTCTGTTCGAATTGCACCAAATGGAAAAAGTAATTTTGCGTGTTTTGTGGCGATAAATATAACCTCCTTATCCGGAATTTACTGACTTATGTCGAATTGTTCTGCAATCAACTGACCTTGTTGCAAAGCTATCCTGCGTGTGAGCGTGACATAGACTTGGTCGTCAAGATTTGATTTTCTTCATTACCACATTCTTTTTCAGCAAAATCATTAACCTTTCCATTTTTAGGAAAATTGGTCTCATCGACCTGTGCAATTTTTTGACTGTCACAATAACCATTTTTAATATTTTCATTAAATTCAAATATGCCTTTAGTGTGACAATTGGCTTTTTCGAACTCGTCACAATTTTAAAATTATTTTCTGTATCAACAATTTTATTATTTTCATCATTTGAACAAGTATAGTCATTAATATGGCTACCTTCAATATTTTGTGAATCAATTTGCGAAACTTTACAACTCGTTTCCTTAATTTTATCAAACTTTTTATTATCGATCTGAGTCGATTTTGAGTTAATTTCATTTTTGTGCTCATCATTTAAATTTATTTTTGCATTGTACGCCTCATTTTCATTTTTAATAACTTCTTTAACTCCTGTATTTTCCTTATTTGTAATGTTTTTACCTATATTATTTTCCATACATGTATATTCCTCAATTTTCCTTTTATTAATATTTGCCTCACTTTTCAGACTTTTGACGAATTGGGCATCGAAGCGGACCCATCCGGGCCGTGCCAATGAATCTACAATAGTCTCAAGCACCACATCTCTCGGGCAGGAAACATGGGTAAATTTTTGCATGCTTTCAATAGTATTTATACTTTTATTGTTATTTTTACTTTCATTTTCATTATGTCGCTTTGCTTTAATCTTGGGACCCGGGCTGCGCGTGCGATCCTCCCTTTTATCATAACTCGATATCTTAATTCGCGTTTGCAATTTTTCTTCTTTCGATTGGGACTTTGGTCTATTTTTTAAATTTTGATTTGGCCAAAGCCCCTCAATCAGTTTAAATTCCCGCGATTTTGATTACTTTCTTGTCCGTGAACTCTTTCTTTCGCAAAAGTTTGGGTATTTGACCGACTATCATTTCTTTCTCTGAATCCGCTATTTTGAGTATTGCAAAAACCATTTCTTTGGCCATTTCTTATATTTTGACTCCCATATTTATTTTCCCCATAATAATTTTGTCCGTTTTGATTATGCCAACACGTATAAAAATAATGACCTCTTTTCCCGCATCCTATGCAATATATATTTTTATTTTGTGATTTTAGCCTTCTGATAGATAAAAATTGATGTGACAGGGGAGTATTTCAAACACTCATAAGAGTTGGTAAGTTTAACTTATACCACTTGGCCGTATCTCAAAAATTTCAGTGTGACCCTCGTGTATACAACTTTTTACAAAAAAATAACGAAGCACCATGAAGAAAGTAACTGTTTTTATTGAAATTAAATATGCGTACAGCTCATACTTAAGTAATGAACTGATAAGAAAATCAAGGCGGCAAGACACATCAATGGTTAGCAGTTGCACATTGAATTTTCAAATCAGTAATTAGTGAAACCCTCCTTGGCGGCAATGCATGCTTGCATACGTCTAGGTAAGGAGTGATAAAGTTTCCTAAAGCCATCCTGCGATATATTCTTCCAGACATTCCCGAATTGTTGCCCCAGATCTGCTACATTTCGGGGGCCCCAATCTGACGGCCTAACATGCTCCATACTAGCTCGATTGGCGAAAGGGCTGGTGAACTTGCTGGCCAAGGGACAGTATCAACAGCACGGAGAAAGTCCTAATATATGCGAACCGTATGTTGCGTGGCATAATCTTGTTGGGAAATAACCCCAGAATGATGGGCCATGAAGTGTAACGGAAACGGCCGCAGGATTTCATCAACATAACGTTGAGCTGTTAAAGATTTACGCAGTATGACTAGGAGTGATTGTTGTCGTCAGATATAGCACCCCACATCAGGGGTAATGACTGTGTGCCTGTGTAAAACAAAGGCTGATTGGGACCGCTGGCCATGGCGCCTCCAAACACGTACCTGATGGCCATCTGCCGAAAGACTGAAGCGTGATTCATCGCTGAACACTATGCGAAGCCAGTCTGCTGGCAGCTATGATGCTCGACTACGACACCACTCCCAACGACTATGTCGATGTTGTGGGGTTATGGGCTGACGTCTTACCGGCCACCGTAAGCTTAACCTCACCTCAGTGAAGCGCTGTGATATGGTGGATGGTACCACGGGTGGTACGTAAGAAGCTGTAGTATGTTGGATGGCGGACAACAATGCTGTAGGGCCAGTTCGGGCCTGTCGCACAGTCATCCGATCTTGCCTCGCATTCATGCACCTTGGTCTTCCAGAACCTTCATTTCACCGATGAGTTCCTTGCAGCAACCATTTCTGTAAGAACCTTTTCACAGCAATGTCCGTTCGGTGCAGACGGCGGCCTGTTGCTCGGTATGACCAGCCAGCTTCACGTATACCGACCAAACGACCACGTTTAAACTCGTCTAATGGCGTATAAGGTCTTCGGCAACGTCGCAACGGCATTATTGGTTTTTATCACCACGGAACAGCAACGCCGATAACGAGTAAAGATAAATCGTCCGCATTTTAACCTGCTTTATAGGATGCTAGTTGCGCAGTAGATACGCACGTTAAATATATATGACCGAAGTTAACAAAGTTAATGATCGGTTTATTTTTAGGGGTATCTGGTTTTTTTAAAAGAGAGTATATATATATATATATATATATATATATATATATATATATATATAAATTAATATATTTTCAATGACTGATTTACATGTTCAGGGATCCTAAGTGGGACTATTCTGATATGGTTAATGAGGCAAATACGGATGCATTCACCTTCAGTTTTCAATATTTTATTTTCAATTTTTATGGAAGGAGAGAATGGGGCCAAAACTGACAATTTTCTTACCTAAAATTTAGCAGATTTATAAACATTTTAATAATTTTGAAAATATATAAGAAGTATTAATTTATGAAATAAGTATCTCAAACTCTTTTCTTTGAACAAAGTAGTTTTGAATGTTCTAAATCAGTTTATGAATATGTGTACACCAATGACAAATGCTGCTACATGGAATTTTGGCCTATTGCCACTATACCGAATTTCCCAACAAAAACATTCCCTAGTTACAATACAATAGCAGTAATATTCTTAATTATCATTATTAATATCGCCATTAAATTCCCTGTGGTGTGGTTGATAATGCAGGGGGAGATGTATTATGTATTTTGTCATGACTTCTTTTTAGACTAGGATTATTCAGTGGGTTACACTTATTATCCTCTTTTAACTATAAAAATATTTTTCCCTCTATTTCATGCCTTATAAAATCTAGTAAAAATGATGGTTTATAACATAAGTACTGCAAGAGCACTATTTCAATGAAGAATGCATAAAAAGTAATGCATATTTAAATTTAATAGTTGGTATATTTAATAGTTGCTATACAGAATAAAAACTTACCTCTCCAAGTAGCAGTTTCAGTTCATTGTTTATGATTTTTAGATGAATCAGTGGGTTAACCCATGTTTATTATTTTACTGGGCTATTATTTCTCCACAGATCTACATATCTTTATGGCCATAAATAAGACAAGGGCATTTCTGCGATATGCAAACTTAATACATTTTCACCTTTAACAGTAACTCCTAATGGTAGTTCCCTAATGTAATTTTTACTAAATTTAATTTGTATAGTCTGACAATCATTTTATGTGTTCAACTTTTTCTGAGCCCTTCGATATATCTTCTAAAAACCTCTAAGAAGGATACTTTTATCGGGATCACATTTCATTATAATTACAATCAATCTCAAATTACTTCAATTACGTGCATGTATAAAGCTCTTAATACATATATATCCTTTCTTCAGCAAATAAGTTATTTATATTAATGATTTACTCAAAATAATCAATAATAAATATATTAAGCATACCATTCTTCCCGAACCAATTACCAGCCAACTTAAACGTTCTATATCACATGCTTTCAAATGAAATGGATATAATTTGTCTATCTAATGGAATGCAAAATATAGAAGAGAATATGCTAATGAAGAGTACGAGGATATTCGATATCTGACACCCTGAAGGCAAGGATCTCGAATATTTTCCAAAGTGAGGTATGTCCTGCAGGTGTCAACAGATAACAAAGTTGAATTTTAAGTGAAGACAAAATAGGACTGTAATTTTGTGCCAATGTACTTTCAGGAGTGGAATTTCATATTATGTATTTAAGAAGAATATTTTACGTTTAGTAGTTTCACACAAACGCTGCACATTTAGTTATAAATTAAGGCAATGTAATTTAATTTGGAAAATTTTGGTAAAAGGGTATACCTATAATTTCTGTTCTGTTTTAAGTACTATCACATTTTGACAAAACTGCAAGAACAGTGGTGCTCAAAAAATGCATCACCTACATATTTCCATGACAATGGAGAAAAAGAAGTGTAACACATGGAAAATGTTGATAAATATGTACACCTAATTTCTATTCTGTTAAGTATTGCAACATGTGGATAAAAATTGCAAGTACAGTGGTGATAAAAAATTATATCGCAGCACATTTAGATGATTTTGACGGAGAAAACAAGAGTAACAGTATGGAATATTTTGATAAAACTGTATACCTATAATTTATATTTTGTTAAATACTGCCACAGGTAGACAAAAATTGCAAGTACAGTACTCCTCAAAAAATTTCATCACCGGCATATTTTCATGTCTATGGAGAAAAAGAAGAGTAACATATAGAAATTTTTGGTAAATTCTATTATTAGAAGTCATCATCAGTCAGATAGTTTGAAGTTGTAATATTTGACAACTTTAAACCTTTCGTGCTAAATTTATTTCCCCCAAGCTGCCTATCCAGATACTATTTAATTTTGAGGAAAAAAGATAAAAGCACTAAAGGTAAAATCAGGTAAAAGCATAACAAAATAGATTTATTTATTTTTTTTGTCATTTGTAATGATTTTATCCTATCATCCATTTATTATCACTTCTTCATCTGTCACTTCCAAAGTCAACTAAAACAGTACAAATTTCAGAAATATTGAGTAACGCGTAAAAGCACAAATGCCATAATAATGCAGCATTTAGCTGTTTCGAACTATCCGAGATCTGCCTTAACGCTCTGTTAATCCCTCCCCCCCCGCTTTCTTTGTGCTATTTCTTTGGTGTTCTTATCTGTCGTTTTAACTTTTTTTTCGTCTTGTTAAGTCTCTTTTATTCTCATTCTGACGTAATTCTTCTTGTCTGGATATTCCTGTTGTATTTTGGCGCACGCTAATCTTGCGTATACCTTGTCGTTTCGGATTGCCTGGACTGCACTTCATGCTGCTTTTTGATTGGTTCTTTCTTAATATAGGTATTGGATATATAATCCCCATGCTTCTTCTATTCGCTCTTATTCCTCCTTTGGACTTCAATGGCAGCAATATCGCTGCGAGTGTAATGAATAACCGCTCTAAGAAGTGACAAGCGAAAATTAGACGACATAGATTTATGAACTCTATTAGAAAGTTTAAGTGTTCTATTCACGGAAATAAATTTTGAAATAATTTTACAGAGTCTACTTTTCAGCAGAAAGTAGTTCGTTTTAACCTATTTTCCATCTTGTTGGGTCTAATTTATTCTTGTTCGGACTTGACTCATCTTGTCAGAGTATTACTCTTGTGTTTTGAAGCACAGCAATGTTATGTGTTACTTCTCGTTTTGCATTGGCTGGACTATTTTACACTCTGCTTTCTCATTGGCCCTCTCAAGCGAGCTCTTAATCCAGGTCTTTTGTATATAACCCTATTTGTTTCTTCTATTTGCGTCCATTCCTGTTTTGGACTTTGAGTTTGTTGGTTCACTTGCACTGGCGAAGAGGAACCAACATATCCTCGAAACAGCTGCATGCTGCATTATTGTTTTATTTATGTTTTTGTACGTTACCCAAGTTTTCTTATCCTTCACATAAAGTGTATTGTACTTATTGGGCTACTACTTTCGTTTTGTCTCAGCCTTTTCTACGTTGTAGATGTTATTTTGAAGACCAAATATTAATAAGTACAATATTTATCCGTAGATAACATTTGCAGTACAGTAGTGAATAATAATGTAATTTTCTTGGAAAATCTACGTCAGAACTTACTGGATCACTTTTTCGCGAAAATTATTGAAACTAGTAATTGACAGGAACTAGAACTTTTCAATATTGAGGCTTTCTCGAAATAAGAACACATAGTTACAAAATAAAAAAAAATCCACAATAAAACTTTTATATTTTAACCGACAAAGTTTAAACACAATTTTTCTTACATACCTTGTCCAAACAGGTTATATGTAATTACATTAGAGGGCCAATGATGTGAATTTTTAAACACCCCACACTTTAATCAGACTTTAAAAAAGCTATAACATTTACACCTTAACTATAGGCATGTTCACACATGTATATATATATATATATATATATATATATATATATATATATATATATATATATTGAAGCCTATGATGAGAGATTTTCAAAATACCGTGGACATGCATATATATATATAATTTATATATATATATATATATATATATAATTTATATATATATATATATATATATATAATTTATATATATATATATATATATATATAAGCCATAAGGCAGAACACAGCGTTAAACCTGAGAAGCAAATGAACAGTGAGTAGTACTGAGACTAAAAGGAGCAATGCAGCACTCTAATGTCTTATATACATGTGATTCAAAAAGAAAATTCGTGGAAAAAGCCAACAGGGATATATGAAAAGGCATAGGGGGGGGGGTGCCCCTAGTTCCCGGTTATAGTCGACTTTTGCTCCTTAGGAAACCCTCCAGGAACCGATATATGTCTGAGACCAAATTTCCATGAAGCATCAGAACAAAAGACGCACACGGCACGAAGAAACGAGGACATACAAAGTAAAAGGTCTGCATCCAAGATGGAACAAAGTTGAAAAACATAATAACCACTTTTAGGTGAAAGATATAAACGTCACCCAACATGATGACCGAGCCACACGAAATGGAAAGGGAAAAAGCTCCAGTAGTCGGTAAAAGCGTTGTCACATTGGATTATGTATCGAAGGTGTTGCCAAAATCAGTACGAAATACATCTTCTTCGGTATTGTGCAAAACATTATAATAATGTTTGATGAAGCCCATAGGATAATTCTGTCTTATTGCCTCCACGATAAAGATTGCGTCGCACTTGACACGATCGCTTTTATAGGTATGCATTCTAGCATTGCGTTTGAAATGATTCACTATGACTTTACGAAAAATGGCATAACTCAGATTTGATTTCCAATTGATGATGTAATTGATTTCAATATCGAAGTGCATTCGTTTTTGGTAAAGTCGTGAGTGCGTGGGTTTGTTTTCCGTGTAGTTGATAGTAATATCGTAATTAATCTCGTTTTTTTGTAGCTCGTTGGTCTCGACAAGTTCCAGGTTTGATGGATAAAATCCGAAGTCGAAGTTACTGCTGTATTTATTAAGTCCAATTAAAATATCATCGACGAAACGGAAATAGGGCATTTCGTTTAATATATGTGTACCCACAGGGTACACATATATTAAACGAAATTATTAACTAGGCCTTCTCGTATATTCGTATATCCCTGTTGGCTTTTTCCACGAATTGTTCTTTTTGAAACTTCATATATGTATATATATATATATAAATATATATATATATATATATATATATATATATATATATATATATATATATATATATATATATATATATAATATATATATAAGGATATAAACAAGAAGAAAAAATAAGCGAGAACAGGAGTGACCATATGATTTGCATAGAATGGCAGGGGTGGATTGCGACACCTCTTTCCCGCTTAAAGCAGCTTTTACGACCCGGGCAACGCTCACGGCACCAATGCAACTCAATGGTCAATCTCCCACATGTGCAAAGACAGAAGCACCCGAACGGACACAAAAGCAAAGATGGAACCAAGCAAGGAAGAGATACACCCTACAATCCAACATGAAAACACAACATTTTATAAGGGAAAGTCGCGCATGCGCGGAAAGACTTCATGATGATAGGATCGCAGATATGAATATATATATATGATTAAGAATGCTCATTTAGATTCAAAGAAAGCACAATTTCTTTCTTTGAAAAAGGAATAGTAATAATGTTGTAAAAAATATCTAGGGTAATTTCTTTTCAATGCATCATTTATTATTTTATTACATTCATAAATGCACTATTTTTTAAAAGTACTGTAGTTTCTGTTTCTTCTGAAGTATCCGATAACAATATTTCTGAATATATTTTTAGTGAGGTTTGAATTCCAATCAATAATATTATTAATTTTGATATTGCATGAATTTCTCTTGTCGTGTATGGTTGTATAAATTCCATACTGTTGGTGTTTTCTTATTGACAAGTCCAGGAAGTCTGTCGATCTATCCTCATTGATCGGGTTTTCAATTAAGTCTAATTCTTTTGGGTAGAATGCGAAATCTATGTCAGGGGTGTTTGCATAACCCCCTAATATCACATCGTCAACATAACGGAAATAAGGTATTTCCGATAATATATGGGTTCCTCTTTCATATTTGGATAGATAAATATCCGCCAATATTGATGAGCATGCACCACCCATGGGTATGCCCTTGACTTGTTTGTAGTAATGCGTACCGTCATATAGTATGTTTTCATTCAAAACCAACTCAATATAAAGATTATGGGGATTATTGATATTTCCAATTTTTTACGTCATCTGTTTTATTTTGGCAAGGCAAATGTTTTGGAGGCTCATATTGTAATACGGGTAATCTTCTACTAACACACAGGCATATTTTCTAATCTTTGATAATATAAGTAGTACGGGGATATATACATATATATATATATATATATATATATATATATATATATATATTCCCATATAATTTTAGCGCTCGAATCAATTACGGGTTTATTGATATTTTCAATTTGCATGTAATCTACTAATTCAGGTTATATCTTCTAATATTCGAGTGTATAAGTAGTATGGGTCCCATACAACTGTAACGCTTTTATTTTGTATATATGGATTCAATTTCATATTTTTTGTATATTTGCTTTCAAAAGAGTTTTTCTGACCTACATGCGAAGCTAATTTCGCATAGTGAGAACAGATATTCTGAAACTTCTCTTTAGGAGCAATAAATTTAATATTTTAATATAATTTGCACATGATTGTGGGGTGTTTGCATAACCCCCTAATATCACATCGTCAACATAACGGAAATAAGGTATTTCCGATAATATATGGGTTCCTCTTTCATATTTGGATAGATAAATATCCGCCAATATTGATGAGCATGCACCACCCATGGGTATGCCCTTGACTTGTTTGTAGTAATGCGTACCGTCATATAGTATGTTTTCATTCAAAACCAACTCAATATAAAGATTATGGGGATTATTGATATTTCCAATTTTTTACGTCATCTGTTTTATTTTGGCAAGGCAAATGTTTTATAGGCTCATATTGTAATACGGGTAATCTTCTACTAACACACAGGCATATTTTCTAATCTTTGATAATATAAGTAGTACGGGGATATATACATATATATATATATATATATATATATATATATATATATATATATATATATATATATATATATATATATATTCCCATATAATTTTAGCGCTCGAATCAATTACGGGTTTATTGATATTTTCAATTTGCATGTAATCTACTAATTCAGGTTATATCTTCTAATATTCGAGTGTATAAGTAGTATGGGTCCCATACAACTGTAACGCTTTTATTTTGTATATATGGATTCAATTTCATATTTTTTGTATATTTGCTTTCAAAAGAGGGATGTTTTTTTCTGACCTACATGTGAAGCTAATTTCGCATAGTGAGAACAGATATTCTGAAACTTCTCTTTAGGAGCAATAAATTTAATATTTTAATATAATTTGCACATGATTGTGAATTATAAGTTTCTTTATATTATATCCTCCGTACGAAGAACGGGTGTGCTGCTAGTGTTTAAATAAAATTGCTTTATGCATGATTGATCTTTCACGTTTTATTTTGCATCATTAAACCAAACTAAAATTGAAGTTAGATAAAGAATCGAAATTTTCAATTTTATTATATTCTAAAAAAATGTTTATTACTTCAAATGTTATTGTTAATTGTTACATTATAAATGTTAAAAGAAAATAATTGCTTGAGCTTCGTTATGCTTGCAAATTTTATTCTAATACTGTTTGTCAACATAAATATTCTTAAATGGTTGTAATTATAACGTATCTAACATGTTACCAAATTGAAGTTTAAAAAAAAACACTTTTAGAAAACTTTTAACTTGTTTTTAGAATTTGCAATAATAGAACATTAAACAAATGTGATTTTGAATGCTTTACAGCATAGTTAAAAAGTGTTTATTACTTTGTTCACAGTTTTTGTATCAAAATGAAATTCTAGTATGTGAGACCAGAAATAGATCTCACATTTGATGAGACAGTTTTATGTATAAATTTATGGTAGCCAAAACGGCCAACAATACTTGTAGTCTGGCTGGCACCGATTTTTATCACCCCGTGAACCTAAAGTTCAGAAGACCATAAATTTAGGGGGCCATGACAGAGGAGATGAGCTGGGCCTTACGAGATGTGGAATGGTTCCATTGGTTAAAGGAGTAACCAATAAAAAAAGAAGATTGTTACGTCAAACTCAATGCGGCAAATGGAAGAAAAGGGGAAGTCCCCCCCCCCCGCAACGAGGGAACCACAACTGGTGACCCGAAACCGAAGCAGACAATTATGAATATTTTTGACTTAAGGAGGACGTGAGCAGATTTGTGCAACTTGTGCACATATAGCTTGTACAACACGACTTAAAGACTTGTGCAAATGTTCCAAAAATACTGGCTAGATCTATATAATGTGTGAGTGCAATCAGAGTACGAGAAGGAGCCACACACCAAAGAGTTATGGCGGTGCAAATAACTGATGCAAGCATTTGATATATGATCAAAGCCCAAGACAGATTTGAAGGTATGTGCTCATTAGCAATCACAGGTCATAGACACGTGATAGTAATTTTAATAGTACTGGTCACATATGTCCCCTCCGCCGCAATAATTAGTGAGAACAATTGTTGTTAAGCACATAATTAAAAAAAATCTGATGTGGGCAACACATGACTTTGCTTATATAATGTAATGAATTTACTACTTTTACAGTAAAAAAATAGGTTTTTCTTATTGTAGATACTAATATTCTTTCCAAGATATTGAATTTTCGAAAATTAGTCCTCATTTTCATTGATTAGCTTCATTTTTATCCATTTGGCGAGATTTTCGTTAATTTGGCAACATTTCAAAAAGTCGCCAAGTTGGCGACATTCCGCCAAATTCTTCGCCAAAATCTCGCCAAGCGTTATGCACTAAGAAATAAGTTATTCTTACAGCATATAAATGACTATTGGCGTTCAAATACAAAAGTATTACTCAAAGTATCTTTTTTCATAAATGGAACAAGCTAGATCCATAAGAATGATGTCACCCAATTTATCGCATGGTATTACATATGAAAAGTGAAAATGTTTCTCAATAGGAAATAATTTTTTGTATATGACTTTTTGATAATTTTTTTTGAAAAATGTACAATATCTCGAGAACGGTTCATGTTAGCGTTCTAAAATTTATGTCAATCGTTTTCTAATGAAAAATTACATAAGAAATGTCTATTTGCGTAACTTTATTAGTGGTTTTGATTTTTTGACGATTTTTTCAGAAATTCATTCGAAAATTTAGGTGGGTTCTGAACATTCGATTGCGTATAAAAACAATAGGCTTCCAGTGTTTACATATTGTGATTTTTGTACCAAATTTGGTTCGAATCGGTCTATTCGTTCGTCAGTTATCGTCTCCACAGACTCACTGACACATACACACACACACACACACATACTTTCACACACACACACACACACACAGACATCACTTCAAAAATGCTCGATTCGTGATCAGGGATGCTTGAAACGTGCTCTCCCGTCGAAAACTCGAATTCGAATTTTCGACCCCGTCACAATACTTTCCTTATATATTATGTATATAAGGAAAGTAATATGAATAATTGGTGTAAGTAAATAATTTAGATTTGATGTTGTTAATAAATGTCTTACTGTTAAAGTTTAAATGGTGCAGTCCATGAGTATTATAATAATTAATTATTCCTTTACTCACACGAAAGGTAAATAATTGGAGGGTTTTATATATAGCGGCACAACTAGTACTAGATACAACTAGCACAACAATGTACGATTAAATACTAAATCCACTATGTATGAATTAACGGCCATGTCAATCTTAATAATGTTAATATTTAAAAGTTTAACTTTTATTTCCTTTTTCGGTTGCCACATAGTATGTTCAAAAAATGGAATCACATCTGCATTCAACAAATAAAATTAACTACAAAACGTCTGTAAAACGAAATGCCATTTATTAAAACATCTTAAAAGACGTACAAAGCATTTTAATACCTCTAGAGCGCTTTCTAGCGTTAATGCGCCCTTCATCAGTGGCTACATGAATGGTAAAACATGAAATTTTCATATATGGAGACCAGTTATACAGCAAATTTGCATCAAAATATAAAATGGTAAATGGCCATACTATTAAATAATACAAAATAATCTAAGAAATATACACAGAAAACACAAAAGTTAGTTTAAACTCTTTCAAATTGTAAAAATATTACAAGAAAAGTACTATCGATACATTATGTAGTTACAGGAAAAGCGTAATTTTGAAAGAACCGTCAAGCATAATTTTCATGAGAATGACGTCAAAAATAACTATTAAAAGATTTGAATTGCATAGAGTCGACATGACAGAGGAGATGAGCTGGGCCTTACGAGATGTGGAATGGTTCCATTGGTTAAAGGAGTAACCAATAAAAAAAGAAGATTGTTACGTCAAACTCAATGCGGCAAATGGAAGAAAAGGGGAAATCCCCCCCCCGCAACGAGGGAACCACAACTGGTGACCCGAAACCGAAGCAGACAATTATGAATATTTTTGACTTAAGGAGGACGTGAGCAGATTTGTGCAACTTGTGCACATATAGCTTGTACAACACGACTTAAAGACTTGTGCAAATGTTCCAAAAATACTGGCTAGATCTATATAATGTGTGAGTGCAATCAGAGTACGAGAAGGAGCCACACACCAAAGAGTTATGGCGGTGCAAATAACTGATGCAAGCATTTGATATATGATCAAAGCCCAAGACAGATTTGAAGGTATGTGCTCATTAGCAATCACAGGTCATAGACACGTGATAGTAATTTTAATAGTACTGGTCACATATGTCCCCTCCGCCGCAATAATTAATGAGAACAATTGTTGTTAAGCACATAATTAAAAAAAATCTGATGTGGGCAACACATGACTTTGCTTATATAATGTAATGAATTTACTACTTTTACAGTAAAAAAATAGGTTTTTCTTATTGTAGATACTAATATTCTTTCCAAGATATTGAATTTTCGAAAATTAGTCCTCATTTTCATTGATTAGCTTCATTTTTATCCATTTGGCGAGATTTTCGTTAATTTGGCAACATTTCAAAAAGTCGCCAAGTTGGCGACATTCCGCCAAATTCTTCGCCAAAATCTCGCCAAGCGTTATGCACTAAGAAATAAGTTACTCTTACAGCATATAAATGACTATTGGCGTTCAAATACAAAAGTATTACTCAAAGTATCTTTTTTCATAAATGGAACAAGCTAGATCCATAAGAATGATGTCACCCAATTTATCGCATGGTATTACATATGAAAAGTGAAAATGTTTCTCAATAGGAAATAATTTTTTGTATATGACTTTTTGATAATTTTTTTTGAAAAATGTACAATATCTCGAGAACGGTTCATGTTAGCGTTCTAAAATTTATGTCAATCGTTTTCTAATGAAAAATTACATAAGAAATGTCTATTTGCGTAACTTTATTAGTGGTTTTGATTTTTTGACGATTTTTTCAGAAATTCATTCGAAAATTTAGGTGGGTTCTGAACATTCGATTGCGTATAAAAACAATAGGCTTCCAGTGTTTACATATTGTGATTTTTGTACCAAATTTGGTTCGAATCGGTCTATTCGTTCGTCAGTTATCGTCTCCACAGACTCACTGACACATACACACACCCACACACACATACTTTCACACACACACACACACACACAGACATCACTTCAAAAATGCTCGATTCGTGATCAGGGATGCTTGAAACGTGCTCTCCCGTCGAAAACTCGAATTCGAATTTTCGACCCCGTCACAATACTTTCCTTATATATTATGTATATAAGGAAAGTAATATGAATAATTGGTGTAAGTAAATAATTTAGATTTGATGTTGTTAATAAATGTCTTACTGTTAAAGTTTAAATGGTGCAGTCCATGAGTATTATAATAATTAATTATTCCTTTACTCACACGAAAGGTAAATAATTGGAGGGTTTTATATATAGCGGCACAACTAGTACTAGATACAACTAGCACAACAATGTACGATTAAATACTAAATCCACTATGTATGAATTAACGGCCATGTCAATCTTAATAATGTTAATATTTAAAAGTTTAACTTTTATTTCCTTTTTCGGTTGCCACATAGTATGTTCAAAAAATGGAATCACATCTGCATTCAACAAATAAAATTAACTACAAAACGTCTGTAAAACGAAATGCCATTTATTAAAACATCTTAAAAGACGTACAAAGCATTTTAATACCTCTAGAGCGCTTTCTAGCGTTAATGCGCCCTTCATCAGTGGCTACATGAATGGTAAAACATGAAATTTTCATATATGGAGACCAGTTATACAGCAAATTTGCATCAAAATATAAAATGGTAAATGGCCATACTATTAAATAATACAAAATAATCTAAGAAATATACACAGAAAACACAAAAGTTAGTTTAAACTCTTTCAAATTGTAAAAATATTACAAGAAAAGTACTATCGATACATTATGTAGTTACAGGAAAAGCGTAATTTTGAAAGAACCGTCAAGCATAATTTTCATGAGAATGACGTCAAAAATAACTATTAAAAGATTTGAATTGCATAGAGTCGAAAAAGAGTCGCCAGTCATAACTTAAAATTTGAACGGAATCAAAATTACAAATCGTCTCACGGTAAATATAAACAAGAAAGATCAAACATGCTTAAAGTATTGATTATGAAACACTTTCCAACTTCAATGCAATTTTATTTAAACATGTCTAAGATGCAATACATTCCTCGGTAATATTTTAAAACTTATCACAATACTACATTAATTTATTATATTTGAAAACTTTAACCTTCATCGAAAAAATGAACTTCATTCAAATAACGGCATTAAAATATAAATCGCCTGGTTTAAATATATCTAAAATGTGATACATTCCTCGGTAATAATTTTAGAATTATCATAATACTACGATAATTTATTATATTTGAAAACTTCATCGAAAACAACTGAAATTAATTCTAATGACGTCATAGAAAAAATAACACGCATGGATCTCTCTATAAAAGCAGCATTTCATTCATAAATAATTTCCCATTCATGTCATTCATCACAATACTATAATAATTTATTTTATTTAAAAATTAAGACCATGGAGCTGCAAGTAATTAAACTCTATGCGTAAAACTTCATCGAGAAAGATCGTCCTTCTCTTTGTAAAATCAATGAATATTTCATTCATATCAGCTATGCAGACTCCATGAACTAAATGATTTTGTGTTAAAGAAATACAGCAATTCTAATACAACTCAATCTACATATTTTGCTGTTTATATTTTACACAGGTGAATAATAGGCTTCGTTGTTGAAATAATCAAATTTGGATGAGCATTTAAACTCGAATATATTGTAATTGCGTTGTTTCAGTATGTAGATGCACAGAATTTAAGCAAAACTAAAGTGGTTTTAGGTCGTATACAACACTCAATATGAATTAAAAATAACTTTAAAAATCACGATTTTGGCACAAGATGGATGCCATATATCATTTTGAAGTGAGTCACATGATCTTTTCATATCATGGTCACATGATCGAGCATATAAGAGGTGTTATTATTATTTTAATTTTTATTTCAAAAACTACTGAATATATTTCGCTGAATTTTTTTATATATTTTATAGAACAATTTGAATATTACCTAAAATTTTCGAAGCAATTTGTGAATTTTAAATCCGCTTAAAAAATGTTTGAATAATTATGTCCCATAGGATTCAATGTATTTCATTTTTTCAACCCGGGTTCAATACAAAACTAATTGGGTGTTATTATTCATTTATATTCCCATAGGTCCTTGAGACCGTCTGAACAAAATACTAAAATTTCATTTTGATTAAGTCATTTTTACGACAGTTATCGTGCTAACGGACAGACAGACAGACAGACAGACAGAATGAACAAAGTCATAAACACTTTTCAACTTTGTTGTAAAGTGTTAATAAAAAGACATTTATAAAGGATAATATTACGCGGGTTGTTACAACGAACTAAAAGGAAAGTTTTTTTTCAAAAATGGCAGGAATTTATCATTAATCACATATTGAGAAAGAGGCGTGGAAAGTTTACCACTTTTGACATCGCGAGCGTGTTCCGCTAAACGGATGCCAACAGTACGTTTTGTACTACCAATGTAAAATTTATAGTCACCATCAGGAGATAACAGAGGAACTACATACACCCCAGCAAAGCTTTTTAAGTCATCAATATTCCAAAGTTTGTCAGAATTAATACGATTAAATAAAGTGGTAATATCAGTTACCATTTAGAGGAAAACGGTTGGGATGTTAAATGTGGTAAACCTTCTACGGGTCTTGCTCAATATATAGTTAATGATAAATTCCAGGTCATTTTTGAAAAAAAATTCCTTTTAGTTCGTTGTAACAATCCACGTAGTATTCTCCTTTATGAATCCTTTTTATTTATATATAACTTGAGGCGATTTGTAATTTTGATTCCGTTCAAATTTTAAGTTATGCTAGGCGTCACATTCTCGACTTTATGCAATTCAAATATCTTAATAGTTATTTATGATATCATTTTCATGAAAATTGCGCTTGACGGTTTTTCCGAAATTATGCTTTTCCTGTAACTAAATAGTGTATCGATAGTACTTCTCTTGTAATGTTTTTAGAATTTGAAAGCGTTTAAAGTAATTTTTGTATTTTCCATGTATATTTCTTAGATTATTTTGTATTAATTAATAGTATGTTCATTTAACATTTTTAACACTTTACAACATAGTTGAAAAGTGTTTATGACTTTGTTCATTCTGTCTGTCTGTCTATCTGTCTGTCTATCTGTCTGTCTGTCTGCCCGTTAGCCACGATAACTGCCGTAAAAATGACTTTATCAAAATTAAATTTTAGTATGCTTTTCAGACGGTCTGTGCGACATATGGGAATATAAACAAATCATATCACTCAATTAGTTTTTTTATTGAACCCGGATTGGAAAAATGAAATACATTAAACCCTATGGGACCTAATTTTTCAAACATTTTTTAAGTACATTTAAAATTTACAAATAGCTTCGAAATTTTTAAGAAATATTCACATTATCCCATAAAATATATAAAAAAATGTTCAGTAAAATATATTAGGTAGTTTTTTAATTAAAAATTATTTAATATAGGGAGAAAAACGTATTCAATTTAATTCTGACTTTTGCGATATCCTCCAGAAAGAAAAAATAGATATATTATATAATTGATATTTTTTCAAGGGTTTAATTAATTTGTATATGAGAGAGGGGTCACTTTTGAAAATGAATTCGGTAGATAACAATTTTTCAAATTTTTTTTTTTAATTTTACATAACTTTTCATGATATACTTATTTGATGACGTTTTAAATGCACTTTCCTACGTCCTAGAGAGTTAAAATTCGGTATACAGCTTAAATTTGTAGAACATTTTATTCAACAACAATTTGGTGGAAATTTAAATATAGATCCAACATTTTTTTCAAAATGGCCAGCAAATAATCCCTGTTCACTGTTATAAATCATTGTTGTAATATTGTTAAAAATTCTGATGTGGACAGCACATGTCTTTCACTGCAGACTCATATTCACGTTCTCTTTATTTCTTCAATAATAATTTGAGTTTCTCTGTACAAAATAACATCCATAAGTAATTTAAATGACATTCAATTTGCACCTTAAACTTAAATTTGATTCTCATTTGATAGCTGGACTTATTGTCAAAGGCGGCGTAGCGAAAACGCGGAAAAACTAGAATATCTCAAGAACGGCTAGTCCTAGAGTAATGGGGTTAGTCTTATTCTTTTTGTTATAAAAAATCACGTATGAAATAGGAATTTAATTTATATAATTGAGCACATGTAGTCTTTTATTTTTATATTTAACGATTTTTCCGGGCCATTTCGCAAAAACAGCCCGTTCCTTTTTCCCAAATCGTACTAGAATATCCTACAAGTGATTTATATAAAAATTTTGGTAAATCTGGCAAAGAAGGCAGATTCTTTTATTACGAATCGTACTATAATCAAATGAACATCAGGGTTTCCCACAAAAAACTTACCTACCAAATTTTATTAAATTTCTGTCCATTAGTTTTTCAATTAGAGTGGATGCAATATCCTCACAGAATCACGCACAGATACACCCTTACACACACGGACGTCTTCCTAAAAATAGTATTTTTGTGTTCTGGAGGTCCCAAAACGTGTAGACCCTTCGGAAATTCGAGTTCCGTTCTTTTGCACGATTCCAATACTTTGAATACATACACACGCACACACATATATTATCTGAGTATCTGTGTATTATCTGTGTATCTAAATTCCGTGCCTACGCAATTACAATAGTTGTGATTTTAAATGATCCCAAAACTTTTATTATTTCTTCAACGAAGCCAAATTTTAACTTATGCAGAATGCAAAGAACTCAAGCGATTGTAAGGTGAGATACATAAGAATTGCTGATTTTTTTCGCACAAAAGTATTTAACTCTGGAGTCTGGAATACAAGTTATATGAATGAAATATTCATTGATTTTACATAGAGAATCAAATGATTTATATTTCGATACAGTTTTAAATATTTAAGTATAATAAATTACTGTTGTACTGTGATAATGTAAAAGATATCACCACTGAATATATCACATTTTAGAGATTTTTAAATGAAATTGCATTTCAGTTGGAAAGTGTTTCATAATCAATGCTTATGCATGATTGATCTTTCTTGTATATTTTTATGCAAATTTGCTGTATAACTAGTCTCCATATTAGAACATTCCATGTTTTACCATTCATGTAGCCACTGATGAAGGGCGTATTAACGCTCGAAAGCGCTCTGACGGTTTTAGAATGCGTTTTACGTCTTTTAAGATGTTTCAATAAATGACCTTTCGTTTTAAAGACGTTTTATACTTAATTTTACATTTTAGTATGTTGTTGAGATGGTCTGTAGACCTACGGAATGTAAATGAACAATGTTACCCAATTAGTGTTTTGGATTGCACCCGGGTTAAAAAAATGAAATACATTGAACCCTATGGGACCTAATTCTTAAAACATTTTTAAGCAAAAAGAAAATTTACAAATTGCTTGGAAATTTTTTAGGAAATATTCAATTTGTCCTATAAAATACATTAAGAAATTTTCAGCAAAATAAATTTGGCGGTTTTTTAAATAAAAATTAAATAATAATTACACCCATATGATATGAAGAGATCACGTGACCGACTTCAAAATAAAATATGGCATCCATATTCATTTCCCATTGTAAAAATTGTGATTTTTAAAATTCTTTGAAATTTATATTTAGTGTTGCATCCGTCCTAAAACCGCTTTATTTTTTAGCATGTTCTGTGCATCAATATGCTGTGCTAACGCAATTAAAATATTTTTGTGTTTAAATGGTCATCAAACTTTGATTATTTCTACAACGAAGCCTAATTTTAATGGATGCAGAATGTAATTAAGTGATTGTGTAGATGAGTTGTATAAGAATTGCTGAAAATTTTCAGACAAATTTATTTATCTCAGGAGTCTTTAATAAAAGTGATATGAATGGAATATTCATTGCTTGTACATAGAGAGTCAGACGATTTCGATGACGTCATTTGAATAAAGTTCAATTTTCGATGAAGTTTTAAGTTTTCAAATACAATATATTATTGTAGTACTGTGATAATTTAAAATATATTAGCGCTGAATATATCACATTTTAGAGATGTTCAAATAAAATTGCATTTCAGTTGAAAGTGTTTCATAATGCTTTATGTATGATTGTTCTTTATTGTTTTTACATAAACCAACCTGGATAATGTTGTTTGGAATATATGTAAGAATATTTAGCCAATACTAAAAGATTTCAAATTTTGAATGCTATTGATTGATTGCTTATACAAGCTATTTATCTAACTTATAAAATAACTCCAACTTTTATAGTACCAGATAATACGGAAGTGTAATTAAGCGCCTAAGTAGTTAGATTAAAATGAAGAAACGCTGTTGGGTCTTAGTTTGTAATTCCCAACACGCACCTAATAAGACTAGAAGCACTTCTTTTAGGAAACTTCGACGTCATGAAGTAAATTTTCAATTTGGTGCATAGGATTCATTACACCCGATCGTTTTAAAAATCACATGCAACAAATGAGTATTTTATATTTTTGTACTCACATATATATGAGTGTATAAATCTAGAGCAAAGTAAATACTAATTGATTGTAGAAGTTTATTATATTTTGTTAAGTTAATTCCAAAGTAGGATAGCAATTTCAGAACTTGGTAAAATAATTTTGTAAGCGAAAATATAGTATTTCATTTAAGAATGTATTAAAAATATCTGCAAACTTCACTTCAAGTGCAGGAGGAAAAATTATAAACATGATTGAGTTTTTAAATGAAGTTATTTTATACTATTTCAAAAGACAACAATAGAGTAACACCGCCAGATTAAAATCCACTTTTTCAATTTAAACTTTTTAAATGAAAATTACTCTTTTAAAGAATACAGAATATCGATTCTTCAAATTATTGAATGTTAGTATATCTGCCAAACTTCTTACATAACGTTCTAGACTCAATGGTGAATAAATCTACGAGCAATGTTAATTATCTTTCGTCCAACCAGAGGGTAATATGGGCATAAAACTACGAGTAAGCAATACAACTATTGGTATTGAAATTGACATTACTGACATTGTAAATTGAAATTAAATATAACTCAAATCGTGATGGGCTTAATACAATTTTTAACACTTTACAACATAGTTGAAAAATGTTAATGGCTATGTCCATTCTGTCTGTCTGTCCGTTCGCACGATAACTGCCGTAAAATGACTGTATCAAAGTGAATTTTTAGTATGCTGTTGAGACGATCTGTGGGACATAGGGAAATGTAAATGAATAATATCACCCAATTAGTTTTGGATTGAACGTGGTTTGAAGAAATGAAATACATTGAATCCTATAGGACATAATTTTTCAAAAAATTTTTAAACAAACTTAAATTTCACAAATTGCTTTGAAAATTTGAGGAACTATTCAAATTATACCATAAAATATATAAAATAATTTGAAAAAATATATTTGGTATTTTTTAAATAAAACTTTTAAATAATTACATCCATATTATATGAAGAGATCACGCGATCCACATCAAAATAAAATATGGCATCCATCTTTTCCTCGGTCTCAAAATGAGTGATTTTTAAAGTTCATCTAAATTTATATTTAGTGTTGCATCCGTTCAAAAACCGCTCTATTTTTTCATATTTTTTGTGCATCCATATTCTGCG
The DNA here is from genome assembly GCA_951213105.1 of Amaurobius ferox. Lineage (NCBI taxonomy): Eukaryota > Metazoa > Arthropoda > Arachnida > Araneae > Amaurobiidae > Amaurobius > Amaurobius ferox. The sequence goes on from OX578147.1 coordinate 70,072,608, forward strand.
CCAACGTAACTACAATATTTTTGAGTGTAAATGATCATCAATCATTGATTATTTCTACAATGAAACCTAATTTTAACGTTTGCAGAATGAAATCAAGTCAAGCTGTATGATGAATTGTATAAGAATTTCTGTATTTTTATAGCGCAACATTATTTAGCTCTGGAGTCTGGAAGTGATATGAATAAATTTTTCTTTGATTTTACATAGAGAAGCAGATGGTTTTATTGTATTGCCTTTTCCAATAAAGTCTTAAGCATGGAATTAAAAAATAATTTTACCTCTATGCTTTTAAATTTTTAAGTAAAACAAATTATTGTAGTTCTGTGATAATTAAATAATTATCACCGCTGAATGTATCGCATTTTATGGGTGTTTAAAAATTGCATTATAGTGAAAATGTGTTTCATAATCAATGTTTTATGCATGATTGATATTTCTTGCATAATTTAATATCGTTCATTATTAACAGAGCACTTTATAACTTACTCAAATAGTACCTATTATGTTTATAGTCAAGTTCAAGTGACGGTTAACTAGAGTGATTCCAATGCTCCAGGAATCGTTTTGCGTATCCTAGCAAAACTAACAAAATGGAGAAAGTAATTTACGAAACGAAATTAAAATAATTAAAAAAATTAACTTTATCTGTTGACTATTGCTGTGTCAATTGAAATTATTTTCTACTAATCAACGCATAGCTTATAAAACGAAACAAAAAATAAACAAGAAGTGCAACTTGATTTTGATCCAGTTTCCGTGCCTTCAAAAACATTCAACCCAAAACAAGAAAGATCAATCATTCATAAAGCATTGATTATGGCACACTTTCCAACTTCAATCCAATTTTATATAAATATCTCTAAAATGATGCGTTACATTCCTCGGTAATATATTTTAAAATTATCACAATACTACATTAATTTATCATATTTGAAAACTTAAAACTACATCGAAAAAAAAAATGAACTTCATTCAAATGACGACATTGAAATATAAATTGCCTGGTTTAAACATCTCTAAAACGCGATACATTATTCAGTGCTATTTTTAAAATTAGCACAATAATACATCAATTTATTATATTTAGAAACTTAAAACTTCATCGAAAAAATGAATTTCATTCAAATGACGTCATTAAAATATAATACATTGGAATATATACATTGGAATATAAATTGACTGGTCATTGACTGGTCATTGACTGGTCAACATCTCTAAACTCCGTTACAATTCTTGGTAATGTTTTTAAAATTACCATAATACAAAAAAAAAAAAAAAATTATTATATTTGAAAACTTCATCGAAAACCAATGAAATTTATTCAAATGACGTCATCGAAATATAAATCGCCTCTATATAAAATCAGCATTTCATTCATAAACATTTTTCCAATCCGTTCATTCATCCCAATACTATAATAATTTATCTCATTTAAAAACTTAAAACCATGGAGGTATAAATAATTTAACTCTATGCTTAAAACTTCATCGAAAAAATCGTCTGGTTATCTGCGTAAAATCAATGAATGCTTCATTAGTATCAGCTATATTGAAGGCATCATGATCTAAATAATTTTGCATTAAAGAAATGCAGCAAATTTTATACAACGCGTTCTACATCTTTTACTGTTTACATTTTAAATAAGAGAAATTTAGGCTGCGTTGTAGAAATAATCAAAGTTAGATGATCATTTAAATTCAACTATATTGTCATTGCGTTGTTTCAGTATGTAGATGCACAGAATTTAAGCAAAACTAAAGTGGTTTAAGGACGGATACAACACTATATATGAATTAAAAATAACTTTAAAAATCACGATTTTGACACAAGCCGAATGCCATATTTTATTTGGAGGTGAGTCACGTGATCTCTTCATATAAAAGGTGTAAATATTATTTTAATTTTTATTTAAAAACTACAGAATATATTTTGCTGAAAGCCTTTTATCTATTTTATGCGATAATTTGAATATTCTCTGAAACTTTCAAAGCAATTTCTGAATTTTAAATTCGCTTAAAAATGTTTGAAGAATTAGGTCCCAAAGGGTTCATTGTATTTCATTTTTCCAACCCGGGTTCAACCCAAATCTAATTGGGTGATATTATTCATTTATATTCCCATAGGTCCCACAAACCGTCTGCACAGCATACTAACATTTCATTTCGATAAAGTTATTTTTACGGCAGTTATCGTGCTAACGGACAGACAGACAGAGAGACAGACAGAATGAAAAAAGTCATAAACACTTTTCAACTATGTTGGAAAGTGTTAAATATAATTTTTTCTTTGAAATACTAAATTAATGCTGAGTAATGACTAAAAAATAACAAACATGTCTTGAAATGACTAAAAAACCTGAAAAAATACCATTAAACTTAAAAATCATGAATAAATGAAGAGAAAATGCCTGTAAAATGTATTTATGAGAACATTTGCTTGAACAACGTTCCAATATTGCAAAACAATGTCAAACTATAAAAATTTTAGTACTACTAATGGATAAAATATACACACTTAACAACAGAAACAATCACAAAGCCCATTTGGACTTTCCTTATATACATAATATAAGGAAAGCATTTTGACGGGGTCGAAAATTCTAATTCGACTTTTCGACGGGTGAGAACGCTTCAAGCATCCCTGAGCAAGAAACAAACGTCTTTGTGGTGATGTCTGTGTGTGTGTATGTGTGTGTGTAAATATATGTGTGTGAGGATGTAAGTATTGTAAGACCAGAAATGGATCTCACACGTGTTTTAGTGAGACAGTTTTATGTCAATTATTCAATGAGCTGAAACTTCGGACAATACCTCCAGCCTGAATGGCGCCAAGGTTTACGACACGTGAACCCAAAGGTCAGAAAACCATAAATTTAGGGGCGTCAAGACAGAGGGGGGGCCGAGCTAACTCTTACGAGAATTCATAGTAACGACATTGGAAGGAAAAACAAGCCAATGGAGAAAGTGCTTGTTGCGTCACCCTGAATGCTGCAAATCAGAGAAAAGGGGAGTGACTGCTCCGAGGCAAAAGAGCCACAACATGTGACTTAACGACACTAAATTAATAAGATGCCAACGGCCATACCGTGCTGAAAACACCAGTTCTCGTTAAATCACCGAGTACATTTCGGGCACGGTAGCCCGGTGATTTTCGCGCTGGATATGCGCGCTGCCACAACTGTCGTAGTGTTCATGCGGAGTACGATCACGTTAAACATGTAAGTCCGTAAGTCCTTCCGAGAGGTTTGTGGTAGGGGAAAGATGGTACGGTCCCTGTGGATGTCTCTCCACTGGATTCCGGTCTAAATTGGGTTTCACTTCACAGCCGTCCAAACAGTTACCTTACACCTTTCTGGTACCGGCCGTCCAAATAGATGCTCAAGTCCTCAGGACGAGTCGGACGGTCTGGGTCTTCAACACCTTTCTGGTAGGTCGGACGGTCTGATTCTCAACAACAACAACCAAAATAATAAGAGTTCGACATTGCAAATATATATACGATAACTTGACTTGATAACGACACTTGAGAAATAGTAGTTCGAGATCTTTACAATAAGAATGATGACTTAGAGAATATACGACTAGATATGCAGACTAGATACACGACGACTAGATATGCAGACTAGATACACGACGACTAGATATGCAGACTAGATACACGACGACTAGATATGCAGAGTGTTCCGTAGATGTTCCAAAATAATGGCCAGATCTATTGATTTTGGTACAAAACATTTGGTACAAAAATGAATCCTGGAAGCCTACTATTTTTAAATGCAATCGATGTTTGGAATCCCGTCAAATAATCGAATGAAATGTTGAAAAATCATCAATAAATCAAAACCATCAATAGAGTAACGTAAATAATCATTTTTTATAAAATTTTTCATTAGAAAACGATTGACATAAACATTAGAACGCATGAACCGGTCTAGAGAAAATGCACATTTTTTAAATAAATTCATATAAAAGTACATGAAATTATTAAAACTATTAACTATTATGAAATATGTTCAATTTGCATATGTAACATTATGCGATACATTTGTTAAAATCATTCTCAAGGATTTAGCTCGTTCCATTCAGCAGAGAAGATATTTAGGGCAATAGTTTTGTATTTAGACGCCAATAGTCATTTATCTAATATAAGAATAACATATTTAACTGCACATTTTAACTACAATGCTTGGCGAAAATATTTCGAAGAATTTGGCGGAATATCGCCAACTGGGTTACTTTTAAATACAGCCAAACTGACAAAAATATCTCCGAATTGATAAAAATGTCGTAAAATTGATAAAAATGACACGAAATCAATAAAAATGGCGTCTTATTAATTAAACTGCAATATCTTGGAAAGAACCCGCAACAATTGACGAGAAATTTGGCAAGATGTCGCCAATTTGGCAAGTTTTATAAATTTTGCTAGAGTGACAAAAATGTCTCCAAATTGATAAAACTGATGCCAAATGGGAGGTAATGTTTTGTAAATTTTGAATTACGTCATATGACAGGGAATCTTCTAATATATAAGAAATGTCTTCTCTACGTTTCCCTGTAACACTTGGTGTGGGAGTTTTACATGTTGTTAATCGAAAAAGCACAAAATACACAATTTAACGTTAAAAGTGCAGTGCCATGAATCTTATACATAATTTTTTCTCCGTGAAAGAAGTAAATTCATTGCATTATATAAAGAAAATCATGTGCTGAACACATCACTAAAACTTTGAATTTTTACATTCTGATATTACATAGATAAAATATTGTGTTTTCAAAAATTGTTACTTCTAGATGTTACAAAAATGCATGTTTATAACAACATACAATACACATTAGAATGCATTTGTATATGTGTCTATGTTTATTAACTGCAGGCAGAATAAATCCGGAGGTGTGCTAATCGTTTATAAAATTTTATATGTAGTACATTATCGAAAAGTGGAAATAGTTAAATAATAATTTTTCATATGATTAGACCATAAATTATTCACGAAATTTAAAAATTTTAGACGACAGATATCAGTAAGTTAGATCTTAAAACAATATATGCTTGAAATATATATGCTAGATCATTCCATGCTTGAAACTATTAGTTTGAACTTCTCCAGGAAGATATAATATTAAAATAATATACTATATTTATTCAATAATCAGATGAGCATTTAAAATTGACTAGCCGAATACCCGTTGAAAATCAACGGTCTCGCAATAAGCACCGACTGAATATTGTCATTTTTTTAATAATTAGCATTTCACATGTATTCGGAAAATCGAATATTTTAGTGTGCAGAACCCCCTAAAGAAGAAAATATTGGAAAATTTAAATTGCGCACATTTTCCGTTCGAACTATCTACCAGTACACCATATTAAAGTCTCTATCTCACGCCAAAACATACTATTTTATCATCTCCCCTTTCGAACGTTTTTCTTTGGAACACACCCATAAATGAACATTTTTGGAAAACTCTGTTCGTATTGGTTTTTTTTTATCAGATTATTGGCCCATATATCAAATATTAAGCCTCTATCGCATTTAAAAGGAAGCGTGCCTCACTCATTCCGAAAATCGAACTTATTGGCGTTCATCACCACCTAAAGTGGCAAATATTGGAAATTTGAAATTTGCACACTTTCTTTCTTTCAAACTATATACCAGTACACCAAATTTGATGTCTCTATCATATTGTGGAGCGTGCTTTTCCATCACTTCATATTTCGAACGTTTTTCTGTGTTGCACCCCCTTAATTGATCATTTTTAAAAAACCGTAATAATATTAGGTTTTTTTATCAAATGATTAGCGCATATACTAAATTTCAAGCGTCTATCACTCTCTAAAGGAGGAGTTTTTCAGTTGTTCGTGAAATCAAATATTTTAGTGTGCGGCACCCTCTACATTAGCAAATGTTGGAAAACTGAAATTGCACACTTTCTTCCTATCCAAATATCTATCCGTATACCAAGTTTGAAGTCACTAACTCATCGCGAAGCATGCTTTTTCTATCATTTTTCCCTTCGAATATTTTTCTGTGGAATACCCATCCCCTTAAATATACATTTTTGAAAAACCTGATTCTTCCTGGGTTTTCTATTAAATGATTCGCCCATATACCAAATATCAAGCCTCTATCACTTTCTAAAAGGTGTATTTATACTCCATTCCGAAAATCGAACATTTTTGTGTGCGACACTCCCTAAAGTAGAAAATATTGAATAACTGAAATTGAACACTTTCTTCCTTCCAAACTGTTTACCAGTACATCAAATTTCAAATCTTGATCTCATCTCGAAGTATGTTTTGTTGTCAATTCACCTTTCGAACGTTTTCCTCTAGAGCACATCCATAAACGAACGTTTTTGAAAAACTATATTCGTCTTGGGTGTTTTAATCAAATGATTTGTCCATATACCTAATTTCAAGCCTCTATTAAATTTTAAAGAACCATTTTCTCATTTATCCGGTAAATCGAACATTTTGGTCAGCGGCACCCCCTTAAGTAGAAAATATTGGAAATCTGAAATTGCAAACTTTCTTCCTTTCGAACGATATACCCATACACCAAATTTGAAGTCTCTATCTTATGGCAAAGTATGTTTTCCTGTCATTTCACTTTTCGAACGTTTTGGGGTGGAACATCCCCTCTAGAGAGTGTTTTCGAAAATTTCGATTTTTCCAGGGGGTTTTATCGAACAATCGACCCGTGCACCAAATTGCAAGTCTCTATCTATTCGAAAAGTGCCTAAGAAAGGCGTTACAGACGGACAGACAGACGGACAGACTGACAGACAGACAGACAGACTGACACTTGACAATTAGTATATATAATTATTCAAAGTGGTCTGTTACGAACGTAAAAATAATGTTTAAATATATTTTTAGAAAAAATATAAATAATATCTTACAAACGAATACTCAAAAAATAAAAGTTATTTCTTTTGGATATAGGTTACAAGTGGGACTAATGCAAGTGGAGAACAATATGGATTATGAATGATTGAGAAAACCCAATGCAGTCCCACTGGGGATTATTTAAATGAAATGGTAACCAAAATTATCCTGGAGAACAATATATAAAGAATTTATTACAAAGTAGATTATCTTATTTTAAAAATATAATATGACTAATATTTTAAAACTCTTGAAATAAAAGCAAAGGTGGTTATGTATGCTAATCTAGTACACAAACTATTGAAACATTTTTACTCATAGCACTTTCACATTAATATGATTTAAAAATAATTTGCTTCATCAAATGTTCTTCTAATACTATTTAATACAATATTTCATAATAACCATTATTTAATGTAAAAATGCCCATTCAAAATTTCTTTTGTTTATGCAAGCACACAATATGTGCAGACAAATATCCTAAACAACACTTCAATTACTTCATGCTGTTGCCACCTCACTCTTTTGTGAACTCAATATTAAAAACCTCGAAAAATTCAAGTCCGAAGGTAAAAGTTTGTGGTCCTGGAATTGGCAGTTTCTTTCAAAAGTTTTGAAAGATGAGAAAGATCCTGGCAATTACTTCAAGATTAAAAATTTTCCAGTACATAATGATATAATCTATTTTGCTTCATCTTGTTGAAATTCTCAAATAATTTTTGCTGTAGTCAAAATAATTGTTTCAACATATCAATACACAATAGACTGATATGAGCAAGAAAATAAAAATATATCTTATGGGATAAAATGTAATTTATGGGGTAAAATATATCTTATGGGAACTAAAAATCTGATGTGGCTATCATTACATCATAAAGGATTTACTTTTGCAAGGATATATTAATCACATTTAACATAAAATGAACAATTTTAAGACTATTGTTTCTATATATTATAAAATAAAATCTATATGAATAAAATTGAAAATATGTCTGTCTGTCTATTTGTTTGTCCTATCATCAAGGGAGAACGTTTGAATCGAATTTTATGGAATTTTGTTGGTAGCATTGAAATAGCTCTATTTAAAATGTAGTCCATGTTTCGAGTTTCTACGATCAGTGTTCTCGAGATATTAGTGAAAAACGAAACTTTCATTTGTCTCATCATCACGGGAGAACGAAGGAACCGAATGTAATAAAATTTTGTAGGTAGCCTTAAAATAGCCCCTCTTAAATTTAGTCCAAGTTTCGATTTTATAAGATCAGGGGCTGTCGAGATATTAATGAAAATCGACACTTTTCCTAGGAGTTGTACTCTTAAACTCCCTGGTTCCTCTAATCGAAAAGGTTGAAAACAGTTTGTGTAAAACGTGAAAATGAATTAAAATTTTATCTCTGAGTTTGGTGGCAGATTTCTACGTTAAATAGTCACTTTCTGAAAATATGAATTGTTTGAAAACATGGATTTAAATGGAAAATATATCACCATGGTTTATTTTTACAATCTTTTCCACAAGCTTTTCACAAGCTTAGAATTTCATGAGGATATATCATGTTGTTCAGCAACGTAATTAAATTAGATGTGTTTGTTAATATTTATTATTATTTTTTCGATTTGAATAATAAATAGATTGATATAAAAATATACCATCTTAAAAGTGAACGGTTTGATATTTCTTTTATTTATATTAATTGCGGACTTGGCGTACATCACTTTCATTTATTTTGGCAAAGAGTGTTGGTTAGATTGGCCAAGCTTATATATTGTGTTTAGCTAAAAACTCATATATTGTGTTTTGCCAATAAATTCATTTAGCTGATTGTTGAAACTTAGAAAGGGTAGAACGCACTATTGTTCATAATACAATTTTAGTGTTTTCATTTAGTATATACAAACGAAATCCCAAAATTTTATTCAGATCTGCAAATTCAGAGCTATGAATTTGGCGGGATATCGCTAACTTAGCAAATTTCTTAAACGTTGCCAAAATGACTGAAATATCGCCAAATTGATAAAAACGACGCAAATCAATGAAATTCATTTTATTTTGTTAGAAGAGAGTACCGAAATGTAGTTCCGTTAGCATATGCCTGTCAGTCCAATCGTCCTACTTAGTAACATATTTAGCGAATTTTGAAACTGTGACCAAATTGATAAAAATGTTTGTAAATCCATAAAATATCTTGAAATCGATAAAATTGCGCTAAATAAATGAAATTAATTGAGTTTTGTTATTGGATATTATCGTGATGATGTTGCATCAATTTGTCACTAAGTGGGACTGTCAGTTCTACATTTAAACTCGGCGATAAATTTGGCGATTTTTTTAAATGTCGCTACATTGGCGAAAATGTCGCCGAACCTGTCATAGAGATAGCATTATTCAGACGATATTTTTTCCATCAATTTATATGCAGCAAATGATATCATGTCGCTTAACAACGGATTTAAATCCAATGTGTTTATGCAGCAGACGATTTTTATTAAATCTTTTCCGATTTGAACAATAAATGTACGTATATAAAATAAGTTTCATTGTCGTTGCATTTTTGACTGGATAATATCAGTTATGGTGTTCAGGTTTAAACGTTATTATTATTGAAATTTTCGGGGATTATTGATTCAGAGATTATTGACATTTTCAAGTTACTATGTCATTGTTTTATTGCGGCAAAAATTATTGAAACTCATATATTGTACGTCGTGCCCGTGTATATTTTCTAATCTATGGAAATATAAGTAGTACAGGTATATTGGCATATATTTTGGCATATATTGGCATATATTGGAATCAAATACAACATTCTGGTGTGAAGATAACGGGAATATTGATATTTTCAATTTATTACGTTATCTGTTTTATTTTGGCAAACATTTTAGAACCTCATATATTGTAGTATGTGTATATTCTACTAATACACGGGTATATCTTCTAATATTCGCGAATATAAGTAGTACGGGTCCCATACGATTTTAGCCTTTTAATTTTCATATATTGATTCAAATTCACATTTCTTGTAAATGTGTTTACAAACGGGACCGAGATGTTTTATTCTCTAGATCTTCCCGCGTAGATAATTTTGCATAGAGAGAAAAGATATCCTTAAACTTCTTTTTAGCAACATTAAATTAAATATTTTAATAGAATATTTTGATTAACAATGTCATTTAGTATACTACAGGGATTTGCACAAGATTGTGAATATTACGTTTTTATATACATTCCGTATATATATATTCCGTATATATATTTTATATACATGTATTATATATTCCGTACGAAGAACGGGTATACTGCTAGTTTGTACTACAATAAACTTGATTACAGCCTAAAATGCAGTTCAAATAAAGGTAAGCATACATACGTTTATTAAATTATTGGATTTCCTTCTGCAACAAGCATGGGCCAGAAAAGAGAAAACCACTATGAGCGCAGACAAAGCAGGTCAAATAGAAAATGGTTAACCAAAAAACCCAAAATAATTGCAATACCTAGTGTGCCACCGGATGTGAAAGTCACCAACTTGTTTACATTTTTCGTGACGCTTTGTTTTCATTCATAGAGACTCCGACCATAGATGTTATTCTCGCATCAAAAATAAAATTAATTCTTAAATTGTGCAGAATGTTTAGAAAGCGCTTTGCAATCGCACTAAAATATAACTATTTCCCTTAACTACATGGCTATAGCGATGGCTATAGCGATTAATGGCTGTAGCGATGTCTCCAGTCGAATGGGACAGAAATGGTTTTTCGAATAACAGTTTGTAAAAAAAAAAAAAAAAAAAAAAAAAAAAACATATTTTATATAAAAAGAAAGATCAATCATGCATAAAGGATTGATTACGAAACACATATCCAACTGAAATATGAATATTTGAATAATTATTGATAACATGAATATTTCCTAATATTTTCGAAGCAATTTATGAATTTTAATTTCGCTTAAAAAAAATTTGAGGAATTAGATCCCACAGGGTTCAATGTATTTCATTTTTTTCAACCCGGGTTCAATCCAAAATTAATTACATGATATTATTCATTTACATTCCCATATGTCCCACAGACCGTTTCAACAACATACTAAAATGTCATTTTGATAAAGCCATTTTTAAGACAGTTATCGTCTGAGCGGACAGACAGACAGACAGACAGACAGAATGAACAAAGTCATAAACATTTTTCAACTATGTTGTAAAGTGTTAGAAATGACACTGTCCAAAATCTGATTATATACACATATAGGGCTTTCAAAAAGATATAAATTCTTGCTTATTGTTTACAGCGATCAATTTTAGTTAAGATATAAGCACTACAATATTGAAAAAAGGAATATTTTCAGTCTTCTTTAACATATGAAGACCATTATATAAAAACTATGAAACCCGCTTTTTTACAAATTTCTGTTATTTAATATCTATATATATTTTATAGTTTACTATGTATTTGGAGTAAAAAAGATTTATATAAAGGATAGATAGAATAATAAAACAAGAAAGATGAATCATGCATATCGACACTGATCAATTATGAAATACTTTCCAACTGATATGCTATTTTATTTAAACATCTCTAAAAGCGATATATTCAACGCTGATATATTTTAAATTATCACAGTACTACAATAATTTATTATATTATAAAACTTAAAACTTCATCGAAAAAAATGAACTGTATTCAAATGACGTCATCGAAATAAAAATCGTCTGGCTCTCCGTGTAAGCAGTGAATATTCCATCCAAACACTTTTATTCTCTAGATTTTAATAATTTTGAGTGAAAAAATTCAGCAATTCTTATACAACTCATCTTACAATCACGTGCTTACATCATGCATCCATTAAAATTAGGCTTCGTTGCAGAAATAATCAAAGTTTGATGACCATTTAAACTCAAAAATATTGTAATTGCATTAGCACAGAATATTGATGCCCAGAAAGTGAGCAAAAATAAAGCGGTTTTAGGACGGATACAACACTAAATATAAATCTCAAAAACCTTTTAAAATCACAATTTTTACATCGTGGATTAAAGATGGATGCCACATTTTATTTTGAAGTGGGTCATGTGATCTTTTCATATTATATGGGTGTAATTATTATTTTAAATTTTATTTAAAAAACTACCTAACACATTGTGTTCAATTTTTTTATGTATTTTATGGGATAATTTGAATATTTCTTAAAATTTCCAAATCAATTTGTGTATTTTAACTCATTTAAAAATGTTTGAAAAAGTAGGTCCCATACGGATCAATGTATTTCATTTTTTGAACCTGGGTTCAATCCAAAACTAATTGATGATATTATTCATTCATATCCCCATATGTCCCACAGACCGTCTCAACAACATATCAAAATTTCAGTTTGATAAAATCATTTTTACGGCAGTTATCGTGTGAACGGACAGACAGACAGACAGAATAAAGAATAACACATAAAAACTTTTCAACTATGTTGTAAAGTGTTAAAAACACTCACACAAGGCGTTACTTTTTCATTTTGTCGGGAAAAAATGTTCAAAATATTAAAATATCGAAATTATAATTATATATTACTAATCTGGACCCTTCTTCCGGCAAAAAAAATAAGTGTTAATATTTTACTTTCGGGGGTATAAGCGTCCAAATTGCTTACACTTTTAGTGATCCTCCATTTTTACACCTGAGAAACCCAACCATAGATGTTATTCACATCAAAACATAAATGGTATTAAATTACAAGATGGTCGGTTGAAGGAAAATATCACGTGGAATTTTAATTATCTGAAGAAATAATGCTGTAAACATTGCACGAAAAATATGAAGAATTTGTTTCATGTAGATCATAAACATAAGTGAACTTTATCGCTTCCATGTATTGTATTTTGCAGATTGCGAATCTTACTATTACCTCCCACGATTTAGTACGTTTGTACCGGCTCTAACTTTTGAGCGTATAATCTAATCTACACTGAACTTTGCGATCCAAGTAATTAATTCCTAAATCTTATGATTTTTCCACTGGATTCGTTTAAATAGTGGCTGGAAATTTGCATCGACAATCGCAAATATGGCGTGTTGGCATTATTTGCTGCTACCGACAATGAATCCAAGATTTTAAGACCTTAAATTCTTCCGACCTTTATATTAAATAGAACCTTAGAATTCATCGAAATAACAGCATCACAAAATCTTAGAATATTTAATGCATATAGAAGTGCATTTTACTTATAAAATTGTAGCAATAGTCATTCAGAAATAAGAGAAAATATTGCACATATTATACTTCTAATACATACTTAAAAATATCTGTAATATTAACATATTAGAATTTTTTTATTGATATAGGCACTGTGTTTATTCGTAACATTGACGTAGAAGGTATTGTGTTTAAAGTGAATTTTTTTTCATTTCGTCTCTTGTTACACAATATGTTTGCACAAAGTCATTCAAACTGAAACATATTTATGAATGGATTTTATATCCTAATACTACAATTCAAGTGAGAATCTCAAATTGCATTCAGCGTGATGTCATCCAAAATTTATGAAGATGGACATTTTTAAAATTAATTAAATAGTTTTAATCAATTCTAGCAAAATTATGCCTTGTTTTCTGAAAATGTATGTAGGCGAATCTGTAAATATGTATTACTTCCCTTTGCAGACAATGCACTTTTCGGTATAGCTATTTCTAACAAATCATTTATGAACCTTCATTCAAATATGTAGACGGAGTGATTTTTAAAGTATCAGTTTTTGTTTAGTGTCTCTTTGACTAAACATAATCTGCATGATATTCTTACATTTTGTGTTAGGTAACACAATTCACTAATATTGTATTGAATTTAAATTGTTAAATAATTTAAGAAATAAATAATTAGAATACTGCTTACATAGCCACGTAAATAAATGCAGAATGCTGTCTATTTTTTAAATTTATCAGTTTCCTTTCCTCACTGGGAGAAAAATTATAGCAAAATGCCAAGTGGGGGCTAAGAAAAGCTATACTATCTAACCCGCTGACACCTAATGTAACTAAAAGGCACAGAACGAGACAAAGCGAATAAAATGCCTGAAGCGCGATTCAAAAATAATGCAAAAGAATAATAAAAATAATTAAACATAGTACAATTAATTTTTAATAGTATTTAGGCTTATCAAAGACAGTAAAACTAACACCCTAAACATTAAAATGCAACATTTTATTAATGTTTCATATTGTTTGATAATGTATAGTTCTTTAGCGTGAAAAATAGTTGTCTCAATTGAAAATTGGCCCAGTTATATTCTGCCCGGTCGTTGAAATTCAACCATTTATGTTCCCCGGTGCGAAGTTCGACAAGGCTCTGTAAGACCGTCCCTCTTTTGTTCGTTTGTTAAACCGTCCCTCTTTTGTTAATACTGGAATAAATAGTGAAAATGTGGCTTCGTTTGGTTGAGTCCGGTAGTCAATATTATGAGTGTGTAAAGGTCCCGCCTTTCGATCCACTGGAAAGTTGGTGGAGTGTTTAGAAGGACGCTTAAAAAATACACATTTCAGTGATATATTCAAGATATAAGAATTAATTATATTTCATATGCTATTGAAAATAAAATATCGACAGTGGCGAAGGAGCCGAGATAGTTTTTTGCGTGAATGAAAAACTACGATAAAATTTCAATAAGTTAATTCGTTGTCTACTATCTCATTTGTTTCTTTTACAACATATAAAATAGGCCAATGGTAATTAAAGTAAAATATATAGTTGAAACAAATCAATCTTTCTGACAAGTTTTTCTCTACAAATAAATACCACGTGAATACAAGTTTCACCACGCGTAGCAGATTTTACAAGATTTTATAACTATGCTGACATTTATGAGATGTTGGAAATATTTGATATTGGGATACTGTGGAGTACCAATGGTAATAAATGCCAGGTGGAAGTCCAATCAATGAAAGCAAAGTTGCTGCTAACAATACACACAGACTGGCTGACGCTATGAATTGTCACTAAATTCAATTTAATTTGTGTAGAGCAATAAAACGTGTTCCACGTTTCTTCAAAATATACCTTATCCTTCTAGGCATCGAGTCCGCGGGCAATTACACCCAGTGATCTTCAGCTAGTGAATGTGTTCTTGCACCAGATAGACCAGTCATAGGTATGGAGCTATGACGTTACATGAGGATCCTGGCAGCCGATGGGCCAATGTTATGCAAGGGAAAAATAAGACGTAACCAACAGAGAGAGTTAGAGAAAGACATAAGAGACGCCGTCCAAGTCAGTCTGAAAGATCGATTCACGTATTCAAATATGAGTTCAGATATGAGTTCACCTTCACGGAGTTCATATATGAGTTCAGTTCAGATATGAGTTCAGCTTTAGGGAGATAAGATATGAGTTCAACTTTTCGGAGTTTAGACATGAGTTCACCTTCACGAGGTTCAGATATGAGTTCACCTTTAGGGAGTTAAGATATGAGTTCAACTTCACGGAGTTCAGATATGAATTCACCTTCACGGAGTTCAGATATGAATTCAGCTTTAGGGAGTTAAGATATGAGTTCAACTTTTCGGAGTTTAGACATGAGTTCACCTTCACGAGGTTCAGATATGAGTTCACCTTTAGGGAGTTAAGATATGAGTTCAACTTCACGGGGTTCGGATATGAGTTCATCTTCACGGAGTTCAGATATGAGTTCACTTCAGATATGAGTTCACAGGTAGGAGTTCACCTTCACGGAATTCCGATATGAGTTCACCTTCACGGAGTTCAGGTATGAGTTTATCTTCATGGAGTTAACATATGAGTTCAACTTCGCGGAGTTCAGATGTTTGAGTTAAAATGATAAATCGTTCAAGAGACAAGTTTCTAATATATATAATAATGAAATAGATCAGTGTGGGACCGAGTATAGAGTTGCTAACAATGACTGCGGCCAAAGATGCTTCCTCCTGTGACTCTGCAGCCAGTATGCTACTACAAATAGGTACTTTTAGCTTCCATGAGAACTTACCATTTAAAAAACAAATTGATAATAAAGACACTTATAAAAAATCCCAATCTGGCATCACACCCGTCTTCAGTTTAGAGTAAACCAAAACTTACTAAGAACTATGAAAGTACGATTGGAAATTTAATAAGAATTGTAGAATTCCAAAATAAAAACTTTAATAAAAAAAAATGTTGTTAATAAATAATGGCGTAAAGGAGAACAAAGTGTTAGCATGTAGTAGATTTTGCGTTATACTGTTTTAACTTTTAAGGAAAATGTTTATTTATAAGTTGATATTGGAAGCTGCAAAAAGGTGGGTTATGTGTCGAACTGCAGCGTATATTACGAGGTCAAGTTAAGTGTAATGTGTTGAACCCTAAATTTTATTGTTTCACTCTCCAAATTAACAATGAAATTAATATAATTAATTATGCATATATTTTTCTACACAATAACCACTCACTCTATTTCAAAAACTAAGATCTGGATCAGAAATTGAAATCTTTGTAGGAATTTCAAAGGTCTACAAATTACTATTTATAACTAGCACTTTTAGTTTCCGAAATACATGCATTACAAACTTTGAAAACGGAAAATATTTCTTATTCAAATTCATAAGGATATTGCTCGAAAACTATAAGAGTTTTTTTTTTTCTTTTTTTTTTTTGAGCATAATGTTTATTTGTATAATTATTTTCTTTTAAGTATGGAAGCAAAATGATTTTATTTTGAGCAATTACCTTGACAAAAGGATATTGTAACAAAATGTATCAAGAACTGAAATCAATTGAAAATATGAAATAACTGAAGCAGATGAGACAGTGACATAGAAATTACTGCAGTAAGAATACTACGGGTTGGATAACTTTTCTTATATGTATTTTAAATATGCTTTACATTTTAAGTTTTTTTTTTTAATTTTACGTTTTGGCACAAATTAAATAATTTGTTGCATTCGCAGTTTAGTTGTTTGAAATAGGAAAAACTGAAATCTGAATTCAAACATAGGATCACGCTCTCAATGCAGATAACAACATTCGCACACCGATTAATGGGTAATAAACGTATGAAGTGACCAGCGTATTCCCCCGATCTAAATTCCATCGAAAATGTTTGGGATGCTTTCGGGAGAGTTGTCTCTTCCCACGTACCCCCCCCCCCCCCCACCACCATTACCCTTAAAAAGATGCAAACTGCTGTTATGCAGGAATGACAATTACTGCCCTATGTTGT
Organism: Amaurobius ferox; assembly: GCA_951213105.1. Taxonomy (NCBI): domain Eukaryota; kingdom Metazoa; phylum Arthropoda; class Arachnida; order Araneae; family Amaurobiidae; genus Amaurobius; species Amaurobius ferox. The sequence goes on from OX578147.1 coordinate 70,089,692, forward strand.
CCTTGATTACTTGGTTGAGTGGATGAATAGCCGATTCCATAGAGGGTCATATTTCACATAAAACAACCCTTGGCCCTTCAATGCATCATTCCGAACATTTATTCTCTTTATGCATCATGTTGTAGCAATTTAGGCGTAAATAAAATACCCACATGCACACATTTTGTATCATTTAAATTGTGTATGACTAAATATCTAATAAATGTATATTTCGGCGAAACTAAAGTCGAGCAGTGCAGAACTAGTTGATTTATGTCTAATTTAATATTCTGGATTTAACTTTTGGAGGGCATTGTAAAGTTTATGCCGATAATTCCTATTAAATTTCTTTAAGGAATTTTTGAATGGAATCTGTAATAATAAATGTTTGTTGCTGAACAATGTCGGGATCGTGCTTACAATAGTGTTAGAAATTTACCGATGATACACTGGTTTTAAAACGAACCGATTTTTCCGAAATTCTTCAGTTAATTTTTGTATAAATGCGTTCTTTGATGAATGTAATCGGTTTGAAATTGCAAATGGTATTCCGCAGAAACTACTGTGAAGATATACGCACGAATATGACTCCTTAAAAATGTAAGTAATTTATTATGCAGCTTGCAGAGGCAATATATTTCAGTTTTTATTGGTGCAAAACATGACATAGACTATAATTTTAAATTTTTTGGTGAACTTGTTTTGGTTTGGTCTGTCAGCCGTACTACATTAATTTATTATATTTGAAAACTTAAATCTTCATCGCAAAAAATGAACTTCAATCAAATGACGGCATTGAAATATAAATTGCCTGGTTTAAACATCTCTAAAATGCGATACATTCCTCGGTTACATTTTCAAAATTATCATAACACTACAAAAATTTATTATGTTTGAAAACTGCTTCGAAAACAACTGAAATTCATTCATATGACGCCATAGGAGAAATAACACGCCGGGCTCTCTCTATAAAAGCAGCATTTCATTCATGAACATTTTCCCATTCATTTCATTCATCACAATACTATAATAATTTCTTTTATTTAAAAACTTAAGACCATGCAGCTACAAGTAACTAAACTCTATGCTTAAAGCTTCATCGAAAAAAATCGTCCTTCTCTCTGTAAAATCAATGAATATTTCATTCATATCAGCTATGCAGACTCCATGAGCAAAACAATTTTAGGTTAAAGAAATACAGCAATTCTTATACAACTCATTCTACATATTTTGCTGTTCACATTTTACATAAGTTAAAAATAGGCTTCATTGTAGAAATAATCAAATTTAGATGATCATTTAAACTCAAATATATTGTAATTGCGTTGTTTTAGTATGTAGATGCACAGAATTTAAGCAAAAATAACGCGGTTTTAGGTCGGATCCAACACTCAATATGAATTAAAAAGAACTTTAAAAATAACGATTTTGAGACATGATGGATGCTATATTTCATTTTGAGGTGGGTCACGTGATCTTCTCATATCATGGTCACGTGATCGCTTCATATAAGGTGTGTAATTATTATTTTAATTTTTATTTATAGGACTACTGAATATATTTTGCTGAAATTTTTTTATATATATTTCATGGAACAATTTGAATATTACCTAAAATTTTCGAAACAATTTGTGAAATTTAAATCCGCTTAAAAAATGTTTGAAAAATTAGGTCCCATAGGGTTTAATGTATTTCATTTTTTCAACCCGGGTATAATCCAAAACTAATTGGGTGATATTATTCATTTATATTCCCATAGGTCCTACAGACCGTCTGAACAACATACTAAAATTTAATTTTAATTAAGTCATTTTACGGCAGCGATCGTGCTGACAGGTAGACATACAGACATAATGAACAAAGTCATAAACACTTTTCAACTTTGTTGTAAAGTGCTAAAAATCAGCGCACTTTTTAAGTGTATTAGTTTCTCTCACTTTGAATGGCTTAAATGCTAATAAAACACTATTTATATTATTAACACATGCATCACTTCGACCCTCAACAAGGGTTACACATACCACTGTTTAAGAAACACTGAGACACACGGTCATTCATTCTAGAATGTGTGTCATTCTCAAATCTGGTTTTTTTAGTACGTAGGACATAGAATAACATTATAAAATGGGGGATCATTTTTATCCATGAGTATGACTCCATATTTACGCCTCTGGAACACTGCAATACCCCAAAGTGCAAAAAGTTTGAATAATTATGTGGCTCAACTCGACTTTCTCATGCTAGAGTCCATTTTTAAATTTTTTATGATTCTTTTTAACACTTTACAACATAGTTAAAAGTGTTTATGATATTGTGCATTCTGTCTGTCTGTCTTTTAGCAGGATAAGTGCCGTAAAAATGACTATATCAAAATCAAATTTTAGTATGTTGTTCAGACGGTCTGTGGGACCTATGGGGTACATATGAATGATATCACCCAATTAGTTTTGGATTGAACCCGGGTTGAAGAAATAAAATACTTCGAATCCTATGGGACCTAATTTTTCAAACATTTATTAAGCGGATTTAAAATTTACAAATTGTTTCGAAAGTTTAAAGAAATTTTCAAATTATCCCATAAAGTATATAAAAAAGGTTCAGCAAAATATATTGAGTAGATTTTTAAATAAAAATTAAAATAATATTTACATCCTTTATATGAAGAGATCACGTGATCATTATATGAAGAGGTCACATGACCCATTCAAAATAAAATATCCATCAAAATAAATAATCCATCTTGTATTAAAATCGTCATTTTTAAAGTTCTTTTAATTCATATTTAGTGTTGTATCCATTCAAAAACCGCTCTATTTTTGCTTAAATTATGTGCATCTACATCCTGAAACAACGCAATTACAATATAGTTGAGTTTAAATGATCCCCCAACATCGATTATTTCTACAACGCAGCCTAAATTTCTCTTATGGAAAATGTAAACAGTAAAAGATGTAGAATGCATTGCATAAAATTTGCTGCATTTCTTTAATGCAAAATTACTTAAATCATGGTGCCTTCAATATAAGCTGATATAAATGAAACAACCATTGATTTTACAGAGAAGCAAACGATTTTTTGATGAAGTTTTGAACATAGAGTTAAATTACTTGTACCTACATGATTTTAAATTTTATGTCGTTCACATCATTTAAAAAAAATGAAGTTTTCAAATATAATAAATTATTGTAGTATTGTGATAATTTTAAAAATATTACCGAGGAATGTATCGCATTTTAGAGATGTTCAAATCAGGCAATTGATATTTCAATGCCGTCATTTGAATGAAGTTTTAAGTTTTCAAATATAATAAATTAACGTAGTATTCTGGGAATTTTAAAAATATTTCCGAGGACTGTATCGCATTTTAGAGATGTTTAAATAAAATTGCATTGAAGTTGGAAATTGTTTCATAATCAATGCTTTATGCATGATTGCATTATGCTTTATGCATTATAACTTTTTCAAGAAAAAATTTGAAAAATGTGTGTCATTAATCCAAATAATCCCAATTATGCAATGTTACACTTCATTTTTAAGGACTTGGAAAAATATTCCGATTAATACAAAGTTTGACAATGTACCCTCTCGTATGGGCTAAATTGCAGACAACTTATGTCAGGAATACAAAAATTGAATTTATTCACTACAATGAAGACCAACTTTCGTGCAATATACTTATTATATTAAGTCCTCTGGACAATAGGAACTATTTTTCTACATTAAAATCTCCTATAAACTTCTGATAGATCACGTACTCATAAAATATAGCGCACGAAATTATCCTAAACTAACGTTAGATCATGGGATTTTTAATTAAGTTACATAAATTATAATTTAATTTATGGATATTAAGAATGGGTATAAAATATTGCTTTGCTTAAAATTAAAATTCAGCAACAGCTTTCTTATACGTTATATGGTAAATAACATCAATTATTTTATTTTGAAATGTAAAAAAAAATAATTAAACTTTATCTATTTGTATAATTTTTGAAACGCTCAAAGAAGCTCGTTAGTAGGAACACAAATTTATTTATTAGGATACGTTTTCCGGCGGTAATAATATTTTCTGTAATTAAATGCACTAGACTTTTTATAAAGTAGAACATGTATTTTTAAATTAACATATGGCGATGATTCAAAATGTGGATGGAACTTTTATTAGTTTTCATTGGCTTATGCTACGAATTTTAACATATATTTTAGAAAAAATCATATAATTGTGAAATGTACTTATTTTTAAAACATTTGATTTAATTTCCCACGGATTATATACATTTTTATATATAATTTTTCAATATATTTTTATTATATTTTTGCTTTCAGAAATTTCTGGTTTCGAAGGTTTCACATCATCATTATAGTACTGCAAATTAAATTATTTAATTTAGCCTTGATATATAGGTTATACGTTTCAGCACAGCTGTAAAATGAAGTTCTTTGTCGAATAATATATTGCAAAATAATCCCGAAGAAAGACAAAAACAATAATTATCCGATTCATCGTATTTTTTAACTACGGAATTTTTAACACGAAATGTACTCTTAAGTATATAACTTTAATGTTCACACTTTAAAAACTCGAAAATCAAATAAAACTTAACAGCAAATGAAACTCAGCAACAATCCTTCTGTTGCGTATTTTTCATGACGTCAAAATTAGCCCTCCACAGATCCGGAAAAAGGCGAACTCTAACTGGTGGCTTCGGTGTGACGTCATCCGCCAAAGTTGAGGGTTTGAGGGGGCGCTCTGGGGGAAAAGGGGCGGTTAAGGGGGCGTCACTCTGCTTAAAAAGGGGCGCGCAGCTTCGATAAAGAAGCACTTTCCTATTGCTCCGCAAGTTATACGACGCAAGTAGACGAACTTTTACCTGTTGCTACTGTATTGGGCAGTGCCTCCAGGTGTTAACCAACAGTAACTAAGAAGCCTCTGGTATGTAAATAATTTTAATTAATAATATTAACATAAAGTTTAAAATAAAAAAATTAAATATGATTTAAAGATGTATGAGCATTTATGCAATTTGTCTCACCTTTTTATTAACGAATTGAATACTTTATATATTTTAAATGACATTAAATCATATATGCAACTAAACGTTTGTAGAATAATAAGAAAATATATTTAAATATGGTCAAAGTTTGAATTAATTCCTGCATTGAGCTTTAATAAGTATTTTAATATCTTTCGAAAATATTTCTGTACCTTAAAAATGCATTTAAAAACTATACAACTTATATGTCTAAACAGTAACACGGTATTTTCTTTAACGTTAACATATTTAAATATTTTAAATGGTATTAAATTATTTACATAACTAAACTTTTGTAGGTTCCAGAAATATATGTAGACATGGTCGGGTTTTGAAATATTTCGTACATTGAAAGTGAATAATTATTTCTTGACTTATTTTATTCCATGAAAATATAATTTTAACATGAACAATTATTTTAAAAATATATAAATATATTTTTATAGGTTTAAACAGTTCACCGTATTTTTTTAATACGGAGGTGGTACTAAAAAAAATAAAAGTTATGAGAGATTGACGATTGTATGTAGAAAGGTGGAAATATATTAGGATAAGGATATGTTTTGAAGTATGTAATGCTTTCGAAATAATGCTCTCAAAGTAGAAATACTTTAGTATTTAGTATTTTATTTACATTTAAAACATGTTTCTCCTCCTTACGTAATGATGCTTTGTCTTACGCTATTTTATACAGAAATATTTTTTTAATTTGTTTACATGAAGAAACATTTTTCTGTCTATCATGAAATAAGCACAACTTTTTAATTGTACGATACATTATATAGAAAAAATTGTATGGAAGACTATGCGGTTTGGATAAAATTAATTAAGAAATAATGCATGTTTCTCTAAAGCATTTTATGTTCAGCTATATTATACAGACGATAAAAATAAATAACAATGTTTTAATGTGTATGATTAAACCGAGGAGAGGTATTTATTCCAAATAAATATTTTCATAGAATACATTTCTAAAGCAAAATATCATAATTCCTATGACCAATGATATTAGTATATTCTAAACGGGAAAATCATTGGTTGAATTACGCCATAGATGTAAATGATATTAAAATAGCATATAATAGTTCAAATCAGCTCGACAGAGTAAGAGGAAATATGCTTAAAAATGTTAAATGAATAACTTCCAAATGGAAGTTTATAAAAATATACATTTATACTCCGATATTGATTATACTAGATCCAAAGATGTAGCAGAAGATTCGACTTTGCGGTGACTTTTTGTTTTCAAAAATAGTCCGAATGTAATCAATAATAATTAGTAATTGTTACTGTAATCAGTAATAGTCATTTAACAGTACAAAATTGTATTTGTGAACGCATGAATTACACATAATATCATTTCATTTTATTATCTACATAGAAGTAAATCATTCTATTCAATTGTACATAGCATGTTATAATAAATGTATGATAATTATATTTTCATATAAAACCCTTAATAACTGCATTATCTACATTATACAGATAAGTCAGACTAACTGATTGGCTAAAGGATGACTTGGACAGCCAAATATGAAGGTAGAAACTTTAAACTGTGCCTACACGTGACGTATAAGTGACGAGAAAAATCTAAAACACTTGGAATTTTGTTCGGAAAATTTATAAATCTCGGAATTTCCTATTTCGACAACTGTGACTACAGAACGGTCATACAGATAAATTCCTTTTTATACCATCACGTGTAGAAAAAAATATCCTAACTTTCTTAATTAACTTAATTAATTATAAATTATAATCTTCCTATAATTTTGCTAATTAACTCTATAATTAACCCTGTGTATAACCTACCGTTCTTGCTATATTTTAATTTATAGTTATAGCAGATCATATTTTTATGTATTATAGTTTAAATTTTATGCCGTTTTTATTCCCATATATATATATATATATATATATATATATATATATATATATATATATATATATATATATATATATATATATATATATATATATATATATATATATATATATATATATATATATATATATATATATTGGAACTATAGTAACATCATTACTCTTGACACACGTAAATCGTCTGCTTTCTATTCTTCTAATCAATATATTGATTATATATATTTTTTTTATTAATTATTGGATGTTAGATTAAAATGAAAACATTAAAAAAGGAAGCATCATAGACTGATCGAAGATAAAATATTGTTTTATGAACAGCAATTTCAATGTTAACAAAACTATGGAACATGCGCCATTTTGATACAATAATTTAAAACGTATTTTTTTTATTCAGAACTTTCATTAAATGTATAAGTATCACATTTAGTAGTGACTAACCATTTGGACTAGCCATTAGCCTGCGGAAACGTAGTTGGAATTCGCTAGTTCTTTATATCCGAGTTAATTTACCCAAATTCTTGCGCCACCACAAAGAGATTAAAGACCCTTGCTTTATAAAATTTTCTGTAGATATGCTTTTTATTACTTTCCTTATATACACAGTATAATACATAAGGAAATTATTGAAAGTTTTCTACGGGAGAGCACGTTTCAAGCATTCCTGAACACGAATAAAACGTTTTTCAGATGATTTCTGTCTGTGATTTTGTGCGTGTGTGTGTGTTAGAGAGTCTGTGGAGACGATTAAAATTGCAATCCGTGAATACTGGAAGCTTATTATTTTTAAGCCGCAAATGGAAAGTGAACTGACGCTCCACACACCTTCTTGAACTCAATGCCGAATCCATATCAGTCATTTTATAAGCTTTGTCTATAGCAATCCTATGAAATAGGTATTTCATGGAAAATTTTTGAATCAGATGTGAAACAAAAACTAGAGGTGGAAGTCTTTAGTGAACTTCACCAGTGTCCTTCGTAATTTAATGCTGAATTTATGTCAGACATCATCTAACCTATATCTATAGGGTGTCCCTAAAATATTGACCTCGGGTTTTATTCCTTAAATATTGATCTTAGACATATATAATAAATTACAAAGTTGTTTAAAAAAGGTACAGAATTTAAAGAAATCGTTAAATATTTTCAGGAAATTAAATTTGAAGAAATACAAAATTTAAATGTTTATACTGTCCCCCGTACAAAAACATTTCCAATGAATAAAATGTGCCTCATACTAATAAGGTGATGTACAAAATTTCCGAATTTTATGATAAAAAGTCCCAGAGATATGTTTAAACAAAGTTGGTGAGAGATTAATTACAAATTAAAATATAAATGTTTACAGCAAGACTGCAAACGACGCAACGCTGAAATGCATCATAGGCAAATAATATTTGCCTCTTATCTTTAATGGATCTTTGGCATAGATGGAAAACATTTTGAACAAGCTTTGTAATTTTTGTGTACAGTTATTATTTCTACACAGTGAAGATACTTTTGCACCAATAAATAGCAAAATTATTATGTATTTACGTAATCATTGTTTTCTTTCGTAATTTGTGTATGAGCCTGAAACGCGATCTGCCGATATGATTTTTACACTCTGAGAACCCATGTCGATCAGCGAAAAGTGATTTAAGTCAGCATTTTTGTCTTTTCATATCTCTAGGACTTTATGATAAAATGCTGAAATTTTGTACAACACCGTATTAGTGTATGGGGTACATTTTACTCATTAGAAATGTTTTTGGACGAGGGCCGTATAAAAATTTAAATTTTGTATTTCTTAAAATTTAATTCCCTTGAAAAATTTAATCGATTTCATAAAATTCTGTACTTTTTTACGCAACTTTTTAATTTATTATATATGTCTATGATCAATATTTAAGGAATAAAATCCGAGGTCAAAGTTTTTGGGACACCCTGTATAGCCAATATTAAGAAATAAATGTTTCAGGAAAAATTCTTGAACTTGAAGTGGAAATCCTTTGTAAACTCCTAGCTCCTTCGAAATTGGATGCTGGATGCTGGATCCGTATCAGTCATCACCTAAGCTAGATATTTAGTAAATTTCTAGAAACGGATGTTTCAAATGAAATGCAAATTATTGAATCGGGAGTGAGATCTTGTAACACTGTAAGTGGAAATTCTGAGTGAGTCACTTCACCCCCTATGGAAGCTGAATCCATATCCATCATTATATAAGTTATACCTACATCCGATCCCGAGAAATATGAATTTCAATTACAATTTTTGAATTGGAAATGGAAAAAAAACGTAATTAAAAATTCTTGCTGAACCAACTTACCTCCTCCAGAATTTGATGCTAAATCCATATCAATCATTACATAAGCTATATCTATAGACAATTTTGATATGTATATAGCTTTCAAATAAAATGGAGATTTTTGCACGGGATATGGAAAAGAAATGAAATTTGAAAATGCTTATTAAACCCTCTGCCCCTCCAAAACGTAAAACTGAATCCAAATCAGTAATCATCTGAGCTATATCTTTAGCACATCTTGAGAAATTAATGTTTCTATGAAAACTTTTTCCAAAAATTAATCGGATGGACACATGTTTACCAAGAAAATCAGAAAAGCAAACACAATTAAAAAAAATCAGATGTGGGCAACACATGACTTTCCTTATATAATGCATTGAATTTACTACTTTTACAGTTAAAAAAATCTGATGTGGGCAACACATGACTTTCCTTATATAATGCAATGAAATTACAACGTTTACAGTTGAAAAAAATGTTATTCTTATAGTAGATACTTATATTCTTTCCAAGATATCGCATTTTCGTCAATTAGTCGTCATTATCATTGATTTAGCGTCATTTTTATCAGTTTGGCGAGATTTTTGTTAATTTGGCAACAACTAGAAATGTCGCCAAGTTGGCGACATTCCGCCAAATTCGTCGCCAAAATCTCGCCAAGCGTTATGGACGGAGAAATAAGTTATTCTTACAGCAGATAAATGACTATTGGCGTTCAAATACAAAAGTATTACTCAAAGTATCTTTTTTCATGAATGGAATGAGCTAGATCCACGAGAATGATGTCACCCAATTTATTGCATGGTATTACATATGAAAAGTAAACATGTTTCTCAATAGGAAATATTTTTTTTTTATTTTATGTAACTTTTTGATAATTTTTTGGAAAAATGTGCAATATCTCGAGAATGGTTCATGTTAGCGCTCTAAAATTTAAGTCAATCGTTTTCCAATGAAAAATTACATACGAAATGTCTACTTGCGCAACTTTATTAGCGGTTTTTATGATTTTTCCAAAATTTCACTCAAAAATTTAGGGGGGGTCTGAACATTGGATTGCGTATAAAAACAATAGGCTTCCAGTGTTTACGGATTGTGATTTTTGTACCAAATTTCGTTTGAATCGGTCCATTCGTTCGTCAGTTATCGTCTCCACAGACTCACTGACATACACACACACACACACACATATTTTCACACACACACACTTTCACACACACACACACATAATTTCACACACGCACACACACACACACACACACACACAGACATCACTTCAGAAATGTTTGATTCGTGATCAGAGATGCTTGAAACGTGCTCTCCCGTCGAAAACTCGAATTCGAATTTTCGACCCCGTCACAATACTTTCCTTATATATTATGTATATAAGGAAAGTAATAACATTTATAATACTATAAATTATTAATAAATACAATTACGTAAATATTGTTTTTCTATTATATATAAGGCAGTTTGAGATATATAAAGCAATTTCTAACATCTTCAGCATGAGCATATCTTTATCATCTTAAAAGTAATTATATTATCTATTTGTAGAATACAATTCTAATGTATTGCCACTTCCCCGATAAATTAAAACATTAGCATTCATTGAGAGAAGAAAATAACATGAAAGATCAATCATGCATAAAGCATTGATTATGAAACCTCTAAAATGCGATACATTCAGCGATGATATATTTTAAATTATCCCAGTACTACAATTATTTATTATATTTGAACACTTAAAACTTCATCGAATAAAATGAACTTTTTTCGAAAATGCAACACTAAATATAAATTTAAACGAACTTTGAAAATCACGATTTCTACCCTGGGAAAAAAAGATGGATATCATATTTTATTTTGAAGTGAATCACATGATCTCTTCATAGAATACAGGTGTAATTATTATTTTAATTGATATTAAAAAAACTACCGAATATATTTTGCTGAATTTTTTTTTATAAATTTTATGGGATAATTTGAATATTTTCTAAAATTTTCGAAGCAATTTGTGAATTTTAACTTTGCTTAAAATATGTTTGAAAAATTAGATCCTATAGGATTCAATGTATTTAACTTTTTCTACTGGTGTTAAGTCCGAAACTAATTGGGGGATATTATTCATTTACATTCACATATATCCCACAGACCGTCTCAACAACATACTAAAATTTCATTTTTAGAAAGTCATTTTTACGGCAGTTATCGTGCGAATGGACAGCCAGACATACAGACAGAATGATTAAATAAAGACATAAACACTTTTCAACTAAGTGGAAAGTATTAAGAATGTGAGCTAAAGGATGCATCAAAAATCGATAGCCTGTTTTATTGATTTAAATGAAAAACTATCTTTTATGAAAATTACTTAAATTATTTTTTAAATAACATTCCCTGTGAAAACATAATGATTCAAATTGCTCAAGATGGTCTCATCATATCATGCACTAATATATATATACACTAATTTCCAAGCGCCCGTCTGTCCGTTTCACCGACCATCTGTCTGTCTGTTCGTTTGTCACACTTTTTAGGCACTTTCCGAATAGATAAAGACATGAAATTTAGCACTCTGGTCGATCGTTCAATAAAATCCGATGGAAAAATCATATTTTCTGAAAATGTTCTGCAGAGAGGGTGCTCCATACCAAGACATTCGAAAGTGAACTGATAGAACAGCATGCTTTGCGATAAGATAGAGACTTTAAATTTGGTGTATGGGTACATCGTTCGAAAGGAAGAAAGTGTGCAATTTCCGATTTCCAATACTTTCTACTTAAGGGGTAGCTACACACCAAAATGTTCGATTTGTCGAATAAATGAGAAATGGCTCCTTTAAAATTGATAGAGGCTTGAAATTTGGTATATGGGCTCATCATTTGACGAAAACACCCAAGACGAATATTGTTTTCCATAGACGTTCATTTAAGGGAGTTCTCTAGAGAAATTTGTTCGGAAGGTGAATTGATAAAAAGAACATGCTTCGGGATGAGAGAGATATATCAAATTTGGCGTACTGGTATATAGTTTAGAAGAAAGAGAGTGTACAGTTTCAGCTTTCCAATATTTTCTACTTAGGGGGTGCCTCACACCAAAATGTTCGATTTTTGGAAAAAAAGGAGAAACGTCCCTTTTAAAACGTAATAGAGACTTGATTTTTGGTATATGGGCGAATCGTCTGATAGAAAACACAAGTAGAATGGAGTTTTTCAAAAATGTTTATTTAACGGGTGTGTGTACTCCCTATAAAAACATTCGAAATATGAAATAATAGAAAAGCAGGTTTCGCGATGAGATAGAAATTTCAATTTGGTATATGGGTAAATAGTTGGAAAGGAAAAAGTGTGCAATTTCAGTTTCCCAACATTTGCTTTTGTAGGGGATGCAGCACTCTAAAATATTCGATTTGACGAACAAATGAAAAACGCCTCCAACAATATGGCGGAAGCTTCAAATTTAGTATATGGTCTATTCTTTTGATAAAAAATCCAAGATTATTACGGTTTTTCAAAAATGTTCATTTTAGTGGGTGCTACATAGATAAACGTTCGAAAGGTGAAGTGATAGAAAAGCATGCCTTGCGATAGGATAGAGACAAATTTGGTGCACCGGAAGATAGTTTGATAGTAAGAAAATGTGCAATTTCAGATTGCCAGTATGTGCTACTTTAGGAGATGCCGCACACCAAAATGTTCGATTTTCCAAATAAATGAGACAGCTTCCTTTTATATGTCTTAGAGGCTTGATATTTGGTATATAGGATAATCATCTTGTAAACACCAAGACGAACAGAGTATATAATTCAGTTCCATTGCTTACACAAATATTTTTATAATGTGTTTTTTTCTATTTTTCGAAAATAGTTACTTTAAAACTTGAATATTTTCCACTAGTTTTATGTCTAAAAAAATTATATCTCTCGGATGTTTAGCAATTGAAATAAACGTTTAAAATGTTAATCGAGTTACTCAAATTGTTTGTAATATACTCTGTTCATAGAATAGTTTGATAGATATTTATTTTGACGAGAAGAAGTTCTAATTTTTTCATAGTAGCTCAAATGTTAACCAGTTCGGAGAACGTTGGTTTGATCTCTTCTGGGAGATTGAGGTTTTTGACGAATTAACACTATTGCAAGAGTTGGTGTAATGATGGGAGAGGTCTTATGCGAGTTCTTTTTTTGTTTGTTTGTTTTTTGTTGTAGAACCTTTGAATTTTGTCGCCAATTGTAGAATCACGGCCAAACATGACGCAAAACAAAAAGAAGAGAATATGTAAGCAGTCTTTCAGATCTCCAATTGTACGGCGATCTGATTTTAGAGGGAGAAAATTATAGAGTCAACGACAAGAAGTTGGCTCAATGGTTAGATAATCGGATGGTCAGTTCAAAGATCCATGGCCGAGTCTTTCAGATTGGAGTCTTTCAGATCTCCAATTGTACGCCGATCTGATTTGAGAGGGAGAAAATTATAGAGTCAACGACAAGAAGTTGGCTCAATGGTTAGATAATCGGTTGGTCAGTTCAAAGATCCATGGCCGATCCTCGGTTGGAACAGAGATACACATATACAAACAGAATACAGAGACACATGCACAGATATATTAGTTCGTATACAGACAGAGTACAGAAACACAGGTACAGAGAGATTAGTACATGTACAGATCGATAGAACGAAAACATCGGAAAAGTAATTGATTAGTATTTTATAATAGATGCCATATGCAAATCTATCCAACTCCGAAAGTTGGATTTCAGTCTATATTATAATACTTCCCCTTTAGATTTACTATGCGTTGTAAAGAAGGAACAAATTATTTGTAACTATCAAGACTTAATCTTTCAGACTAATGGGATGCTGGTATAATATATTACGAAATTTAAAATATACGAAATTACTGAAACTATAAAGCAATATAGTATCTCTTAATCGAAACAATTATGAGTGATATAATCAAGACGGAATTGGACACATCCGTTACATAATAAACATTTTCAAATGTATCTATTATTAAGAACATGTTAGAAAATCCATTTTTGTGTATATGGGTGAAAAATAAAAAGCTTTCTGAATAAAAATCTTTAAATAAGAGATTTTATAAAGTTGCAAACAGGGAAATTGTCCTCCAAAGGAATTTTACGCGTTCCACAATAACCATACGCGTCCATTAAGTGTCCATTTGCTGCTAAACGTTTCAATCACTGGTCTAAGAGTTGGGCATGTTTCTCATGCAAAGGTATATAGCTTCCTGTATGCATACATGTTCGAAGTCGTTTGAAATCAATTTTCAACTCTTAGCGTTCAAAGTAGATCCCTTGTGAAAAAAATGGACAGCAAAGACCATCACAAATACAATCTATGCCAATCCAAGATGTGCAAGCATCGACAAAACAAAGTTTCTTGTGGAATAACAAATTTAACAAGAAAATTTTCTACTTTTTGCAGGTCAGCTGACTTTTATTAATTCTGCAGGACAACTAATTACATATTTTTGCATTATTGATTAGTTGTTTCCAAAGTGTGGCTCACCGCGGACGTAATCTGGAAATTAAAGGTCAGATCATTATACATAATACGCAAAAGTTCAATATTAATTTTGCGTATAAAAAACTTAAATGGAATGATGCTTTAAATAAAATATTTTAAATTGGATTCGAACCATATATGTTCGTCTTTCTATCCGATCCTACAGGATGTTTCGACACTCACTTTTAGACCTCATGTTTTGAACTTTAGCAATTGGTTTCAGACATATACGTACAAATTAAACGTTTGTTAAAATTAAATGCGAAATTATTTCATATAATGTTTTTCCGTACATTGGTATTTTCATTAAAATCGTGGGTTTACATTTTTATGCAGCAAAAAAGTTCTGTTGCACAGTGATTTGTCTAAAGGAAGAACTCGATGCAATTATTTGTAATATTCAGCGAGCTATTATTTCTTAAAAATCGGGAATTTCCCCCCCTACAAATCCTTGTCAGCTGCAAATAAAAATTACACAGACACAAGGTATGCAAATTCTGGCTTCAATTTGTAGTCAGCCCCTACAGAATAAAGTTGAAGCATAATCCAATTCCAATTTTCCAAGTTTGGTTTATTTTGCTATTTATCTTTCTGCATAATTATAATAATTGTATATGATTTTTGCCCTTTGGCAAGTTATTGTACAGAGCAATTTTTAAAAATTGAACTTGTTTTGCTTGAGATACCATATACAAATTTGGGGCCCTATTTGTCTGAAAATATCACTCTCCAAGAAAATGAATGTATACGAAAAAATTCCTCATTTAATTTTAACGCACTTTTAAATTGGGAGTATGTATGTAACTAATTTCCAAGTCTTAAAAAGCAAAGTCAACTATGCTGAGACACACTGTATATCCATCGTGCAACTGTCTCAGTACATATTTAAAGTAGATCAGTACATATTTAAAGTAGATCTTACTGCATTTTTTGTACTTCAGAACAAAGGACAGCTTCTGATATGAAACATTATCTACATTTATAGAACAGATAGATATGTTCGACGGAACAGAATAGTAACCTATTCGGTCTACTAAAACTGCTTCCATAAATTGAAGGATACGTAAAAAATTCTAATGCCGATAATATTCCTACCTCAATATTTCACTACATCGAACCTTCAGGATTAAGTTGATCGATTTTCATTCTAAAGACCATTTCCGACCGTGAATTCTATTTTATCTCCGACTTGACATACAACGCTGAATCCACTGAGTTGTTAACACAATTATTTTGCATTCTATGTTTCAAGTTGATCTTAGATTTATTCCACAACGCTAAACAGAAATTTATTATAAAATGAATGTTCAGGTTTAAGTGAATTAATTTAATTTTATATGAGTTTTGACGTGTAATGTCAGCACTTTTTTTCACAGTGACGTAAGATTTACGTCACACTGTGGCTTTGGGACGTCACAGGAAGTCGCAGTACGTCTCGGCAATGTCATATTGAGGTCGCAGCGAAGTTATTTTAGTCATTTCCTTGATCATTTGTGACGTCGCATATTAACTTGTTCGTGACGTCACATTGCAATTGTCATTGTAATGTTGTCACATTGCTACGTGTTAATTAATTTGTGAAAGCGTCACAGAATATAGTCACAATGAAGTTACAAAGTTACTAATATGTAACGTCAAATTAATCTTAAACTTTTGCTTACGTTAAGTTTTCTGGCGCTGTCTATATAAACACAGACAAGACATTATTTATTGTGGACTTCCATATCAAATAGATAATACATTATTGGCTGTTGATTTTCAGATCTAAACGGATTGTGCCTGTATAAATTGTTGATTTTATATCAAAACAAGTAGAAATATATCGGCTATTGATTTCTATATAAAAGCAGATAACAATTTAGCCTTCACACATTACCGGTATCAAGTTATAAGAACTACATCCCTGGCATAACTGCCATAGACATTTTACTATTTAACAAAGCATTTTATTTCAGGTCGACTTTGTATGAAATCCAGCGCGGTTTTTTTTTTACATTATCAAGATAATCACATTTCATATTTTCTTTGAAATGACAATTAATTCAACATTTCGTTATTTTGTACATGCTCTAATTTATTAAAAATTGGTTTGAGATGATAATGTGATACGTATCATAATTCAAAACATTTGGGGTAAAATATAATCTATTGGTACTGCAGTCTGTCAATGCAATATGGCACTGCTGCAATCCGAGAATTTCTTCTTAAGCAGACCGAGGATTAAAGAATGCAACCTTTAAGAAAACTTCAGTTTTTGTTCACAACTTTCCAGATACCTCAAACTTTTACTAAGCTTTAGTGCTGCCTCCTCCAGGTTGCGCAGCACTCTTTATAAGGACTTAGATTGGATAGAATGCAATATCGATTAGTTCTTGTATTTTTAGCATTATAAACTGTAAACATAAAATTCTGAAGAGTATAGATGTTGACTTTTCCCTCACACTGCATCGAATTATTTTGATTTATTACGGATACATTTTCGTTTTATTACTTTCCTTATATACGTAATGTATAAGGAAAGCATTGTGATGGGGTCGAAAATTCAAATTCGAGTTTTCCACGGGAGAGCACGTTTCAAGCATCCCTGATCACGAATCGAGCATTTTTGAGAATCTCTCTCTCTCTCTGTGTGTGTGTGTGTGAAAGTATGTGTGTGTGTGTCAGTGAATCTGTGGAGACGATATCTCACGACAGAATTGAGCTATTCGATTGAAATTTGGTACAAAAATCACAATCCGTGAATGCTGGAAGCCTTTTGTTTCAAAACAGAATCGAATGCTCAGAACCCCTCAGTTTTCGAGTGAAATTTTGAAAAAAAATATCAAAAAATCAAAATCTTTAATAAAGTTACGAAAATAGACATTTCTTATGTTATTTTTTCTTAGAAAACGATTGACATAAACTTTAAAACGCTAGTACGAACCGTTCTCGAGATATTGCACATATTTAAAATGAATTTATAAAAACACACCATAAATTAAAAAAAATATTAACTATTATGGAACATGTTCAGTTTCATATATAATATTATGCGATAAATGTGGTGACATCATTCTCGTGGATCTAACTCGTTCCATTCACGAGAAAAGATTCTTTGAGTAATAATTTTGTATTTGAACGCCAATAGTCATTTATCTGCTGTAAGAATAACATATTTCTCCGCCCATAACGCTTGGCGATATTTTGGTAACGAATTTGACGGAATGTCGCCAACTTGACGCCTTTTTTAAATGTTGCCAAAGTAACTAAAATCTCGCGAAATGGTTAAAAATCACACTAAGTCAATAAAAATGACGACTAATTGACGAAAATTTAATATCTTGGAAAGAATATAAGTACCTGCTAAAAAATAACATTTTTTAAACTATAAAAGTAGTAAATCCATTGCATTATATAAGGAAAGTCATGTGTTGCCTAAATCAGATTTTTTTTCATTTATACTTTCGTTAAAATACCTGTAGAGCAAAATTGAAATTGTAGCTGTCATAGACGTAACTAGTAAAACGAATAAGTACCGTCAAACTGTAAATGGAATGTAGTAAAACTCCGATATTACGAGTCCATATTAAACGGAAATTTGG
The DNA here is from genome assembly GCA_951213105.1 of Amaurobius ferox. Taxonomy (NCBI): domain Eukaryota; kingdom Metazoa; phylum Arthropoda; class Arachnida; order Araneae; family Amaurobiidae; genus Amaurobius; species Amaurobius ferox. The sequence continues at coordinate 70,107,984 of OX578147.1, forward strand.
ATGCGAAGACTCATTTTTCTCACTTTCCAACATAGTTGAAAAGTATTTATGACTTGTTCATTCTGTCTGTCTGTCCATTCGCAAGATAACTGTAGTAAAAATGACTTTATCAAAATGAAATTTTAGTATGTTGTTGAGACGGTCTATGGAAGATATGGGAATGTAAATGAATAATGTCAGGAAATTAATTTTGGGTTGCATCCGGGTTGAAAATGTGAAATACATTGAACCCTATGGGCACTTAGTTTTTCAAACATTTTTTAAGCGGGGTTAAAATTCCCAATTGCTTCAAAAATTTAGGAAATGTTCAAATAAACCCATAAAATATATAAACAAATTTCAGCAAAATATGTTCAGTAGTTTTAAAAAAAAAATTAAAATAAAAATTACACCCATATTATATGAAGAGATCAAGTGACTCACTTCAAAATAAAATAGGACATCAATCTTTTCTTCTCAGTGTAAAAATTATTTTTAAAATTCTTTTAAATTTATAATAAGTGTTGTATCCGTTCTAACACCACATTATTTTTACGTATTTTATGTGCATCTGTGTTCTGTACCAAAGCAATTGCAATATTTTTGAGTTTAAATAATCATCAAACTTTTATTATTTCTACAACGAAGCCTTATTTTAATGGATGCAGAATGTAAACAAGTGATTGTAAGATGAGTTGTATGAGAATTGCTGAATCCTTTTCACGCAAAATTAATTAACTCTGGAGTGTGGAATAAAAGTGATATGAATGAACCTTTTATTACTTTTACATTGAGAGTCAGACGATTTATATTTCGATGATGTTATTTGAATAAAGTTAATTTTTTTCGATGAAGTTTTAAGTTTTCAAGTATAATAAATTATTGCAGTACTGTGATAATTTTAAATATATCAGCGCTGAATGTATCGCCTGTTAAAGATGTTTAAATAAAATTGCATTTCACCTGGAAAGTGTTTAATACCCAATGTTTAATGCATGATTGATCTTTCTTGTTTTCTTTCTTTTTTCCCCTCTTTGAGGGAAACTGAAAAGTATGTTGGCGATTCAGATTTCTTGGTTTCCTTTTATATTTTTGTTTTTAATTAGAATGGAATAAACTTCTAGAGAAGGAAAATGTTCTTCTGCATAATATAAGTTTGCTTTACGCACTTATCACGATTAAGACTCAAAATAGGGCTCGAGTCTAAACGCAAAGCTAAATTTATTAAAAAGCTTTACTAATAAATAATTTGTATTTAAATTTCTACTGTAACAACAACGATTTATTTTCAGACTTCCTTATTTCAAAGGTAATTTACTTTTTAGTAGGTAATCATGCATAAAATTGGTCCAATAGAGAGAAAATAGGGGTGCTTTACAGTGTTAGGTGACCACTGGGTTAGTTTAGATGTTGATTTTCTTGAATCCTGATTCTGCGTGGCTCTGCTTATTTATCCGCCCTAAATTTGTCAGAAATGTTGAAAAAATAGTACATAAATTGGAGATATATTATATCGTATGCATATATTGCAATGCATAATGTGAAAATAAAGAACTAGGCAAGAAAATCGGTGGACACAGTTTCCAGTCTTTCCACTGAGATCAAAATACCAACTAAATTTCAAAAGTATCAATGTCCGCCATCATAGCCCAAATCTGGCATTCAAATCTACTATCCTTTGTAACCGGAATAAGAATATTTCAAAATAAAAAAATGGTTAACACTAATGCATAATGAGTTTTAAAAAAAAAATAATTTTTTTTTTTTTATTTACTTCACAATTTAATGTTTTTTTTCAATCAACAGAACAGTTTCAGTACATATATTTTAAATAACGTTTTGTTTAATTTACAATTTACCTGACAATACATGAGGACTGCAGTGCAATTAACACCAATCCTTTATAAAATTCGCCATCCGAGAGAAAAATAGCGAAAACAACAAGTTAGAAGCTGGAGTTGTTGCAATAAACATATCTGTGGTGAAAAAAACATTGAATTAGGTTCATTTTTTAAATAAACATGTGGATTAAATTATCAATCTTAATTAAAGCGGTTGTGAATCGCAAGACTTGTACATTGCGATCGTGGGCGCAAAACCCACCATTACCTTTTTGTACGAGTTCCTTAACATAATCATATGAAATCAAAACACTGCACATTAAAATCCACATTTTTAACTTTTTAAATAAATTATCATTTATTCACACATCTATTATTGTTATAAATAAAATTACATTAATTGTTACAAACGCTTAAGGAGGGGAAAACAGTGTGAGACAAGGTCTTTTGAATCTTATTTAAAATACATGAAAACTGGCGCATGCCTCCGTATTTCGGGTCTGTAGCTCAGCATGACTTTAACCTTTTTCGATTCTTTTTCTGACATTTGGAGTCAGACTTCGTCTTTTTCTGTAACACACTCAATACTCAAATAAATAACGACTCTTTCTGAATAACACAGCTTCTAATCGTGACTCTTTCCCTTCAACTCTCGAATAATAATCAATTATTTCTGTTGACTTTACTCCTTGCAGCAGCATAATTTTGCCTGGGGTTCAGATACGTCCTCCATGCTCTCATTGGGTGCTCCTCACTGCGATTTCGTGTATTGGTATCGTTGGTTCTTTCAATTACCAATGAAGCTTGGTTTAAGTTTTGTCCCTATGCTATTTTGCCCCAACCTCAACTGCAATTTGCGTGACATGTATTTATTGAAGTCATAACTTTCCGGCCCAAAACAGTCATAAAATGGTAACTAAAAGGCTGTAAATTGTTTCATTGCAAACATTAAAAACTGTAGACTTATCTTACAGCTCTTATTATCCAAGCAGTAGACTTCTATATGGAAATGACGGCGAAGAATAATTGTGAGGTCCTCATCACCCCCAAATTATATTCATTACTCAAATTATATCATAATTATTTAGTTTAGCATTTATGAATTAGGCAGTAATTCAAGAACAACCTCAACAAAGAAAAAACAACCTCGAAGGGATATACCGGAGATATGTCTGTAACCTGGAATGCGTCTTGTCACATGGGTTCTTGCAAATTAAACAACGGTTTACATAAACATTTAATTTATTTCTAAAATCAGCCATTAGTGATCTATGATAAGAGAAACAAGTTAAAGTAAATTAATACGAAAAGTTAATTATGTACCAAATTTAAAAACAAAACGCATTATACCGATGATTCACGTTTCATAACACGTGTACACCACTGGTCTAACACTTGATACCACTGCTGTCCCCTAAGTCTACTACACGCCGAGATACTATGTTTTAAAATCTCACCCTTTTGAGTCACACCCTATCTGCCGATATGACATCCATATCAGGTGTCGTCAAAGAGGTATTCTATGTGAAAAATAACTTTGGAATCACTTTATTTTCTTCTCTTTCTAACATACAGTACGTGACAATGAAAATGAGACACCAAGAAGAAGTGTTCAGAAAGTGATGAAAATCGGCAAACAGATGGAGACAACAACGAACAGTAAGTGATGTTTATTACAATTGGATACACCTATACACCTATACAGCGATAAAACCGTCTGATCAGTAGGTTGTAGGACGACCGTGGGCGGCGATACAGGCAGCAACACGTCTAGGTACGGATTCAATGAGTGCACGGATGGTGTCCTGAGAGATGGCTGCCCATTCTCTGTCAACCATTTGCTAGAGTTCGTCTTCCAAACGCGGCGGTGGCAGCGCACTCAAGCGACATTCAATCACGTCCCAAACGTGTTCGATTGGTGAGAGATCGTGGGAGACTGGTGGCTATGTAAGCACCTGGGTACATTGCTGGGCATATTGCCTGATGCGTGTCGTGTGTGGTCGTGCGTTATCCTGCTGGTAAATGGAATTGGACACCTCCTGAATGAAGGGTAATTTTTCCGGCCGTCATCCATGACAGCACATCATCCACGTATCGTTCGGCCGTCATAGTGCCCACAATACGGGCCAGAGGTGACCTGCTATAGTAGGCGATGGCGCCCCCAAACCATGATGCTGCGTTGTCGCGAGGTGTAGCGTTCCACAGATGCTGCCGGATTGGACAAGTCACTACTTCGGCTCCAGACTCGTACACGGCGACCGTCTTTGCTAAAACAGAAGTGTGGTTTGTCTGATAACACGATGCAGCGCCATTCCGCCGTCCACGGGGTTCTATAACGACAGCATTGCAAACAGAGGCGTCTGTGCTGTTGGGTCAAAGGCTGCCTTCTTAACGGGCGCCACGAGTGCCGGTCGCCGACCAATCGTCGGATAATGGTCCTGGTCGATATGGGAGCATCAAGTGTGTCCTGCACATGCTGCAATAGGAGCAATGAAATTGGCCTGCTGGGCGGCTAGCGCTTGTCGGCGGATGCGTAGGTCCACGTGTGTTGACGTCACTCTGGCCGTACCGGCACCCTTCAAATGTGCCACATTCCCTTGTTCCAACCATCTTCATCACAGCCGGTGCACTGTGGTCGCATGTAGGTGGCTAACCGCTGAGATTTGACGTATAGACCAACCTGCCCTTCTGAGTCCGATCACCATACCCCTCGTGAAATCATCTGTCTGCTGGAATTACTTCGGTTGTCGGTGGCTTATTATTATCTTCTACTACACATTTCCTCTGAGACAAAAGAAATTGCAATATGGTTTCCCTGGCAGACAGAGCGGCCGATTCTGCAGGCCGACTCTATTGCCGATTCTGCAGGTTCCTTCCCTTATATCTCATTCAACGTGCGCGGGGCAGCGGCGCATTTCGGATCATTTACATAACTCGGTGAGTTGCATCTACCCTGCAATTTGCATATTTTTCTGTCCAGTTGGTATCTCATTTCCACTGTCACGTAATGTATTTTCTCTCTAGACCCGTTACATCTGGGGCCCCTTTGCGTTGTGTGGTTTCTAAAAATTTGGGTAAAAACACACAGAAAGCCGGTTTTACTACCAACAGAATGGCGCTTTTAAACAGGTAAATTTCCAGTTCCATACTTAAAAAGATAATTATATCAGTATGAATATGATATTTTAATCATTTATATCAGAATTACGGTAAATAATGGGTATATTTTAATTTAAGCTGAAAAGACCGTTTAAAACAGATGTAGAAATGTTCATTTTATGCACTTGTTTATCTGCTTAAATGTGTCCCTCATAAAGGACCCTTTTAAGCAGGTAAGTACATGGGTAACAGGTCAACAAGTGCATAAAATGACATGTTGAAAACGTTTTTTTTTCTCAGTAAAATAAAATATATCCTTTATTTTCTGCAATTATCATATAATCGAGTAAAATAACACATCCATATATATATATATATATATATATATATATATATATATATATATATATATATATATATATATATATATATATATATATATATATATGTTGTTGTTGATACCCAGACCGTCCGACCTACCAGAAATGTGTAAGGTAATCGTTTGGACGGCCGGGAAGTGCCACCCAATTTAGACCGGAATCCAATGGAAAAGGCATCCACTAGAACCGTACCATCTTTCCCCTACCGCTAACCACTCTGAAGGACTTACGGACCCACATGTTTAACGTGATCGTACTACGCATGAACACGGCGGCAGTTGTGGCAGCGTGCAAATCCAGCGTGCAAACCATCGGGCTACCGCGCCCGAAATGTGCCAACAGCACGCGGTGTTCCCAGGTGGTCACTCACACAACTACTAACCGCGTCTGATGCTGCTTGACTTCGATTATCTAACGAGAAGCGGTGTTTTCAGCACGGTAGGGCCGTTAGCATATATATAGATATATGTAAAACTTTTAAAAACTTTTTAAATATGTAACTGGATAATTACCTGCATAAAAGTGTCACTCTAGTGACAGTAAACACAGTTCTATTTTGTGCTTTTACACATATTTTTTAGTGTTCAGGAAAGAATGAAAATGTCGAGAAAATACAAACTTTAGCTATATTTATGTGATATGTGCACCACAGGTAGATTTATAAGTTTTTTTTAATTTTTTGACCTATGTGTAATCTAAAATTTTATATCAGCGTTAGGCTCGACATTATAGTTTCTTTTAAATTCCAAAATCATGGCTTCAAACATTTTCAGGCAGTCAATAACTGTTCTGAATATGTTAAAGAAACAAATCGTTGTATGTTATTACGTTTTGTAAAAATATAGGTTTTTATGGACATATTAGGCGATTTTGAAGGTCTTAAGAATATTGGTAATCGATTTGTAAATCCAGCTGTGAGTGAGTTTTGGGGGGAAAATAGTCCAACCCGATATTTTCAGGAGAGCATTTTCTGGATTATTGTATTTGTATGAATATTAGAATAGTTTTTTATGTTTTCTATATTATCTCCTTACAAAAGTAAAATATATAGTGATTTCGGGAAATATGGATTGCCACTTTTTTTCCGTTTATGATTAAATAAATACTTTTCAAAATTACCTGATTGCCATATTTATTTACCATTTGATATATTTATTACTTTCCCTACAATACATGGTAATGTATAATGCCTGTGTGTCTCTGTCTGCCTGTGCCTGTCTGTCGTGTATCTGTCTGTCGACATGTGTGTCTCTCTGAGCAATTTATGTATCCCCTCTAGATCAAAAAATAATGTACTATATACATTTAACAAAATTTTATAAATAAGTCACTTGTAGGATAATCATCTGGTTAGATTTTGATATGATTCGAAAAAATCGAACATGTATGGTTTTACAAAATTGCCCTCAAAAACAATTATTCTTTCATCATTAAAAGTCTAAATATGCTTAAATGTATCCATTAAGTGTTTGTTGACCCGTAATTGTTCCCGAAGAAAATAATAAGACCCACTTCATAACTCTAGGATTGACCGTTCTTGAGATATTTATTTATTTTTTTCATATTTTTGCCAATTCGACTTTGAAAATACATCCAGTCATCAAATGAAAACAAAAATTGAAATGAAATGAAACTGCAATTTCTATGTCATTTCAAATAATTATTTGTGTTATTTTGTGCTACTAAACTCAGTATAATGGATCATAAAAGAAATTAAACATATGTATTTCAGTGTGTAAAGAATGTCATGTGCTGTCCACTTCACGTTTCAAAAATAATTTTCGTAATAAGAAATAATAATTTAAATGCAAAATCAGCATCTTGTGGTGCTAAATAAACAGTAATCAAAATGCCGAAATTCTTATAATTACTCCTTAAGCATTGTCTTGTGATTTAAAATTATTCAATTTACGACTGCACACAGAAAATTTGAATACAGATCTGCCACTGTAAGAACAAATTTATCATTTGATAGGTCACCAACAACACATAATTCTAATCTATAAGGAAAGTATTGTGACGGGGTCGAAAATTCGAATTCCAGTTTTCGACGGGAGAGCACGTTTCAAGCATCCCTGATCACGAATCAAAAATTTTTGAAGTGATGTCTGTGTGTATATGTGTGAAAGTATGTGTGTGTGTGTGAAAGTATGTGTATGTGTGTGAAAGTATGTATTTGTGTGTGAAAGTATGTGTGTGTTTGTGTGTGTGTGTGTGTGTGTGTGTGTGCCAGTGACACTTTGGAGACGATAACTGACGACCGAATGGACCGATTTGAACGAAATTTGATACAAAAATCACAATCCATAAACACTGGAAGCCTATTGTTTTTATACGCAATCGAATGTTTAGAACCTCCCTAAATTTTCGATTGAAATTTTGAATAAATCGTCAAAATATCAAAACCGCTAATAAAGTTACGCAAATAGACATTTCTTATGTAATATTTCAGTAGAAAACGATTGACATAAATATTAGAACGCTAAGATGCGATATAAGTTCTCGAGATATTGCACATTTTAAAAAAATATCAAAAAGTCATATAAAATAAAAAAATATCAAAAAGTCATATAAAATAAAATAAAAATATTTCCTATTGAGAAATATGTTCACTTTTCATATGTAATACCATGCGATGAATTTGGTGACACCATTCTCGTGGATCTAACTCGTTCCGTTCGTGATAATATATACTTTCAGTAATACTTTTGTATTTGAACGCCGATAGTCATTTATCTGCTGTAAGAATAACTTGTTTCTTCGTCCATAACGCTTGGCGAGATTTGGGCGACGAATTTGGTGGAATGTCGCCAACTGGGCGACTTTTTTAAATGTTGCTAAATTAACGAAAAACTCGGGAAAAGGATAAAAATGACGCTAAATCAATGAAAATGACGACTCATTGACTGAAATTCAATATCTTGGAAAGAATATAAATAACTACTATAAAAATAATATATTTTTTTACTGTAAAAGTAGTAAATTCATTTCATTATATAAGGAAAGTCATGTGCTGCCCGCGTCAGATTTTTTTAACTGTAAAAGTAGCAAATTCATTGCATTATATAAGGAAAGTTATGCGCTGCCCACATCAGATGTTTTATTAGTTAAACCTAATATCTACAATTTAAGGGAATTTCAGGTTAGAAACATGGACATCAGGGGATTTAGAAATGTAACGCCCGATTGGAAAATTATTAGTAATTATTAGTTATAAATTGAACCTTTCGACAAAGAATCAGTTTAGCCTATATAAAAACAATGAAAAAAATATTTCTACTTTGATTATCTGGCTTGTATGTTAACCAACTAAATAATTGAAGCTTAGCATAGAATACATTCCAAACCCCTTTGTACGAGTAAGTTGACCCTTTTATTCAAGACTCCGTTATATAATTATAATATGGGGATTTATTTATACTGTATATAATATATAAATGATTAATATAGAAAATAATTATAATTATTTATTATATTATATATATATATTATATGAATTTATAATATTGCAAATAATTATGATTATCTACTATTTATTATATACTAGCAGTGATTACCCGCTGTTGCTCTGGATGTACGATGCAAAACGCTGCTAAAAATGACACCGGAACTTGTAAGGTCGTGAATCTTATACATTGTTTTTCCACTGTGAAAGAAGTAAATTTATTGCATTATGCAAAAAATATGGGTCTGAATGGCCACTCTTCGACAATCAGATTCTTTGTCTCATACATGCATACTTTTCTTCTTTATATAGATAGATATTTTATATTCATTTATTTATTATTCAAATTAATAAAATTTGTTGAGTAAGCCTGTGAAAAATAAACCATGGTGATAGAGTTTATATTTAAATTCATATTTCAAACCTGCGATTTTCAAAAGTGACTAATGCGTTCAATAAATTCCCACAAAACTCAGAGATTTGATCACAGACAGATTGACTTTCACGTTTTAAACCGACGATTTTCAACCTGTTTCGTTGGGAATCATGGAGATAGAGAGTATAACTCCTAGAAAAAAGTTTCATTTTCCATTTTTATCTCAGCAACCTCTGGTCAGAAACTCCAGACTTGGACTAAATTATTGGGGTGTTATTTCAAAGCTATCCACAAAATTTTATTTCAGCTATTCTCTCCTGAAGATGAGACAAACGACATTTTCTTTTTTATTAATATCGCGACAACCCCTGGTGTTAGAAAATCAAATGGACTAAATTTCAAGTGGGGCTTTTTCAAGACTACCCACCAAATTTCATCAAATTCGGTTCATCCGTTCTTCCGTGATGTTGGATCATACATGCATACATAAAACTTTTCTTCTTTATATATATAGATACATACGTATGTTTAATAAATTGTATTTTTGTAATGAGAGAATTTTACACTTTTATAAGCTGTCCACCTATCAAATTTAACCAAATACTAGTTGCCACATTGGTGGTAAACTTTTCTAGGTTTATAATTATATTGCCCTCTGGGCAGGTTACTCATAGCACCCTGAAAAGTCATAAATAAACTATCAAATCTTAAGATGCCCCATAACAATGAAGTTGCGGCAACATTGTATTTTGATGAACTCATGAATTATTATATACAATAGGGCAAATAACATAAAACACTATCCAGTGCGCATGTTCATATTTGGAAATATTAGACTTATGGCATCACACATAATTTACCATGAACACGTTTATTATATTAATATTTAAGTTTTAAAAACGGCAAGAAAGTAGTTTAGCGTGTAACATGAAGTGGTTGGGTAATATGTCCCTCACAGCAAAGTCCGTCCCATGTGTGACAGTGACGTTCTAGTCACGTGACACTTGGGTCACAATGTGACATCATATTTGTGACTTCTATGCGATGTTACGTATTAGTGAATTTGTAACTCCATTGGGACTGCATTCTGTGACATTTCCACAATTTAATTAACACGTAACAATGTGACGACATTACAATGGTAATTACAAAGTGACGTCACAAACTAGTTAATATGCGACGTCACAAACGACCATGGAATTGAGCAAAAATGATTTCGTTGTGACCTCAATATAATATTGAGGTCACAACGAAACACACATAACAATGGGGCACGTAAAAATGTGACGACATTACAATGGTGATTACAAAGTGACGTCACAAACTAGTTAATATACGACGTCACAAACGACCATGGAATTGAGCAAAAATGATTTCGTTGTGACATACATCAATATGATATTGCCGAGACGTACTGCGACGTACTGTGACGTCCCAAAGTCACAGTGTGACGTAAATCTTACGTCACTGTGAAAAAAAAATGCTGTTAGGGGTAATACCATGGATTTTGAAATATTTCTTAAACTTTTAACTTATGGCTGTACAACATTTGCACTACTGGAAAGCTACGCTCTTCGAGCAGTTCTGGTACGACGTTTGTACCTGTGTTTTTTACTCCATGTTTCTTGACAGAGAGTTGCACAACGTATTTTCCCCCGACTTTGGGCACACCTATTGTAAGAATTTTAATTTTTGCTTGGGATAGGTTTTAGAAGGGGGAATAGGATACAGAACACAAAAGACATAATATTTACAGAGGGAAGTGGAATTTTCAATTATTCTGCCGTTCTCAGATAGAATAGCCTTTAAATCGGAATGTAAAGATTAATTGCATACATAAAATATGGAGTTAAAAATTTCAGAATTTATGACAGAAAACAATAAGTTTCCATTCGAGATCTGGTTATACTTCATAAATTGTTCTAATAAAATTCTAAGATTTTACATTTTTACTTTCCCTGCAATACATGGTAATGTATAGGGAAAGTATTGGAATCATGTCGAAAATCGCAACTCGAGTTTTCGATGGATCTACACGTTTCGAGACCTCTAGAATACGAAAAACTATTTTTAGCGTGACGTCTGTGTGTGTGTCTGTCTGTGTGTGTGTCTGTCTGTGTGTCAGTCTGTGTGTCTGTCTGTGTGTCTGTGCAATGTATGTATCCACTCTAACTCAAAAACTAATGGACCGAATTTCACAAAATTTGGTAGGTAAGACCCTTGGGTGTGACTCTGGTGCTGATTAGTTTTTGGTACAATTCGAAAAAAAAACCTTATTTTGCGAAATGGCCCGCAAAAATCTCATGTATTCACTCTAGCTGAAATACAAGTTGACCAAATTTCACAAAATTTGGTAAATAAATCACATGTAGGATACTCGAGTGCTGATTAGAGTTTGGTATGATTCGGAAAAGAACAACCTGCCTTTTTTTACGAAATGGCCTGCAAAAATCGCCAAATCTAAAAAAAAAAACTACTTATGTTCAAAATATATAAATTGATTGTTTGTTTTATATGTAATTTTTGACAAGGAAAATAATAAGAACAACTCTGTTACTCTAGGACTAACCGTTCTCGAGATATTTGAGATTTTTCGCATTTTTTTATGCCGCCTTTGGAAAAATGTCCAATTTCCAAATAAAAGCAGCAATTGAATTAAAAATGCAAATTTAGCGTCATTTTGTGCGATTAAACTCAATGTAATGACTTCTTAAAGAAATAAAGAGAAAATGAATTTGAGTCAGTAGGGAAAGTTATGCGCTGCGCACATCAGATTTTTTCCTTTTCATTGTCTAAGGGTCAAGCCCTACGTGTGTGCAAAACTTTCTGCATTTAGTAGTTTGATGTATGGAGGTGTCTCTTAGTCATGCCGTCTCACTTAGCTGTATGTATAAATATTCATATTTTATTTTTAATACAATTTATAGAATGCATTTTGTATTAAAAAGAAAACATGAATAAGGTGTGAACATTTTGACATTCTTCTTACAATTTTAGGATGTGACCTCTCCCCACCATCGAACTAAAGTTTTACAGTTCCTATTAATTCCTCAAAAATACAATTGACCTAACTTTTCTTTGAAATAACTAAATTTCAGTTAAATTGTCAGTAACATTGTAAGTTAAAAAACACATATGTCAATTATTTTTATTAATGGCATAAATATTAAAATATCATTGGTTTAAAATATTTTAAATAAAACAGACCGAGATTGAGGTCCCGGTCAACATAAAAGGTTTCTTGATTTATGATAGTATGAATAAATCATTGTTCTTAACAAAACCATTTAAACAAACCCATATATTTTCTTAAATAAAACTATAATTCGATAAACTAAATTTTATTGTCAAGTTGAAGTTGATCGTTTTATAAAAACAGTATTTCATAAGAGTTTAGAGCAGTATTTCATAAGAGTTTAGATATTTCAGTATGCAATAACAATAAAGTGAAAAAAAGAAAACACTTTAGGGAATTTATATCGAATATAATATTCCACCATAAAGTAAAATAGTTGAAAACAACCAATTTTTACTGCTCCATATTGCATTTAAGATCGATGATATCCAATTTTATGTGGCATTTGCACGGTCATACATCATGATTTACGGCAAAATTCAAAGGCATATTTTTGGAATTCGCGAAGTTCAGTGGTCACACACAAGTAATACACAGTTGTATTTATGTTGCATATTTTGACATTATTACTTACGATTTTTATGCGGCATGTATATGAAAGAGTATAAAAGTTATTAAAGTAACTTTTAAGTATTCGTTGCATTAAAATGAAGTAACGAATTAATTTAATATTAACTAAATTCGAATAAATTAAAATAAAATAAAATAAACTTAATAACGTGGTATCCTGGAATAAACTGAAATAAAACTTTATTAACCTCATATCATGTGAATGTAAAGGACAATATATATATATATATATATATATATATATATATTGTCCTTATATTCGACTTAGACAGCCGGGACAGTGGCACCCAATTTAGACAGGAAAGCAGTTGGGGCGAGATCCACAGAAACCGTACTCTCCTTCCCCAACTTCCAACCTCTCGGAAGGACTTTAAAACCCACAAATTTATCGTGCATGTACTCCGTGTAGACATGGATATAATTTGGGCGGCGGCGTGAATCGAACTTGGATTTAATAGAACACTGTCAGACGATATTTGTGTACAATCGCCAAGGAAATCAAGTCTAAGGTTACCAATTTACTTTTACGGCATACGAACCTGAGCCCAATTCATGCTATACGAACTTTATAAAGTTTAGCTAAACATTTCTCCAGCGCAGGACATTAAATATTGCCAAGTATTTACTGTACCGTTGACAAAACTCACATAATGGAATTACAGTTTTGAAAGAAGAAAACAAACAAACAAAAAAAAAAACCATTCATATCCTGTTATGAGAGACGTGTGTTGTGTTACATTGGATTCTGCAATCTCAAATTCCGCCTTCGTACTTGTAATTATGTCCTTGAATGGTTTATTAAAAGGATGTCAGGAATAGTTTGTCTTACATTTTGTCGAGCAATTACGCAATGGATTATCACCGAAAGAAGCTATAAGTACTCCAGTTTACAGAAGATATCCAGACATAGACGTATAGTTGTTGTGAAAAGAAAATTAATATAAAAAAACATTTTTGGGGCATGTGAAGAAAGTGGCTTTTTCTGACTGATATAATGTATTTCTCTCGCTTCTACAAATTAATTAAAATCAGTTTTTGATGTTAGACATCTTAATATGTCGGGTACGGAATTAATCATGGTAGAAATGTGACGGAAAAATATGTAATGGAATTGACACTTTTCGATGCCTGCGATAAACAATGTCATAATCACCAAACTTAATATAGAACCCAATATGTGATTATTATTCTTCTGAAAAAACTTACCCTTTAAGCTGTATTATAAAATAATTCTGGTATTAAAGTATTATCATTTTAAATTTCACATTGAAACATTTTAACAGCTTACCAATATTTGTTGCAAAGAAACACGTCTCACTTATTACCATGCATTGTACATTCAAGGTGATCTTTTATTGGTTTCTCACTATATTTTTCTTCCAAGAGTACTAAAGACACTGTTTTGACCTGATGAAGAGGGATTTAAACTCCATCGAAACAATGAAACAATTTTTGTTACGTAATTCGCATATGTCTTCTTTCTTCAAGGAAGTACTAATTGTTATTTTCTCACATGCAGCAAATTTATATTTTGTGATTCCCTTTTGAATTCGAGAAATAATATTGCCCCGTTGTTTGACAAAAATAGCAGGTGTCACCGTGTTACATGCCCTGATGATACGAGTTTTTGAAATGTATTTATTACCTTCGATATAAGCATTTCGTGCATTTCTGGTGTCGAATCCTACTTATTATCCTACTTATTGTCCTACTTATTGTTCATATTCGTACTTATTACTTATAGTCGATTCCTACTTCGATAATCCGGTACAACTTTATAATTGCCATTTCGCCTGTTTGAATTTGGGCCCGAGTTATCCTAATTTGAAATCTCTCAGCTAAAGGCGAAGCAATCACTGTTATTCAAAGAGGAAGTAATCACTGTTATTCAAAGGCGCTCACTTTACTGTATAAGGACCTGTACTAGTACCTTTACTGTATAAGTGTATATAAATTGACTTATTCCTACAAAACTATTGAGTTACTTAAGATATTTTCTAGATATTCTGTATATACTATATATTGGAAATAAATAAATAAAATAACTCTCAATCAAAATCAAATATCTAGAAATCGTTTTTCGAAAGAAAGGATTAAAATAGAAAATTATGTCACTGTTTATTTTCTGGATCAGCGAATGCGAAGGAGGTCGAGTTGGTTTAATCTTTAAAATAAACTTTTATAATGAGTAAATTAATGGAAAATGTCTTTTCTTTTCATTACCGATTTATAGTTTTGTGAATGTTAATAAGCTTATCTCAAACGTTCTATCATTTTATTGTGGAATTATAAAGTCTGATAATTGTAGACAGCCACTTTAAAATGTGAAAATTTACTGTTACGAGAATTTCTGTTATTAAACTGAAAAGCTAACTGAAGTGAAAATGGAACTTTAAATCACAATATGAATAAAGTTTCCGCATCAAAAGTTTTTTGGAGCGATATATAATGGCCAGAAGTTAGCATGATAAACATATATGGCATACGATGATTTAATGAAAAAACTCTGAAGTGGGCAACATGTAACTTTTCATTTCAAATTTATACTATCTATCTAACTCCACATTTATTTAAATGTAGTTTAATTTCTCAAAACACATTTGTAATTATACTGAATTTGCAAGTTTAATTTCATTTTTGTTTTCATTCGGCCATTGGACGTATTTTTGAAGGCGACGTGGCAAAATTTAGAAAAAAACTAAAATATCTCAAGAACGGTTAGTCCAAGATTTATGGAGTTGGTATTATTATTTTCTTTGTCAAAAATACGTATAAAATATGAATATAAATGATACATTTCAGAATATGTAGCCTTTTACTTAAAATGTGGATAATTTGTAAAGCACTTTTGTGGACCCAACCAGGAATCGAACCCTGGATCTCCGAACTGGCCAGCCGACGCTCTACCATTGAGCTACTGGGACGAAATTGCAAATTCTTACCTTTGAAGTGGACTCTAAGCTCTCAACCCTCTAAAGTCAGTTTGGCAGGCAACTGACAATCTGGCTGTTCACCTCCTGCTATTTTAACATCGGGTTAGTCTCTTGCTACTAGTATTTTTATCCAGATTTGTATCCTGCGTAGTCGTTACCATTTCAATTTGAAATCGGCTCTCAGTCTTTCAGATTCCACTGAATCTGTACTAGTCGTACTAGGGTCACTGTCACTTCTGTCCCGACATCTGTGCACTAAGCTACAGGGTTAATTTTTTCGGGGGCCATTGTAAAGAACCTTGCTACCCTAACCTGAAATCGAACCCTTTATATCCGAACAGCTGACGCTCTACCGTTAAGCTACTGGGACAGAATTCCAAGCCCTTATCATTGAAGTGGACTCTGTTACTCTGAAGTGGACTGTGCTAGTCATTTACGAGGACTCTGCTAGTACTCTAAAGTACGTGAAAAGTATAGATCCGACGAAAACTCGAGTTGCAATTTTCGACACGCTTCCAATACTAGCACAATTCGTTAACATGTATTCTAAAGAAAGAGAAATTAGGTTTGAAAATCTCCATCAACTGCTCTGATGTTGAAGATGGTAAAATTCACTCGCTGAAAATGCATGATCTACAAATATAATAATTCAAAATAAATGAATCAGAACCTTAAATTTTGCATTATGGTAAATAATTCTATATTAATTTTGTGACATAGTAATCAAATCACAATACTATTATCAAGGTCTTTACTAAGCAGTTGATTTATTTATTAAGCCAATTTCAATGCCTTTTTAAAGCAGAGCTCCATTGAAAGCGTTTACAACAAGGATGAGATCAATTTAATTATCCTATATGAAAACATTCATAGTATAATGTCTTAGTTGATTTATATCGTTCAAAATTGCCCATTCGATGTTGTGTTATATTTAAAGTTTACTCATTTTTTCCATTTCCAGCACTAAATCAACTTCGGTATGAAGTTTTTGAGCCAATATGTTTTCACGAAAATATTCATCAAATGTCTTTCATATATTTTCTTGTGTATTTTTATTCAGCCTCTTTGTATTTTCATCTTTAGACAAGTCTATGTCTACGAATTGTATATGAAGAAGGTATCTTACATGGTTCTTGATTCAAATTATCTGTATTAGTACGAGAAAGTGCATCTCTGATTGACTGGACAAGGCTGTCAACACTTTGATAAGCTCGAGAATGCAATGTATGGTTGATGATGATCACATACTTGGTACGACTACTTAAATCGGGTTTGAAATGTTAATCTTGTAGACTCTTAGCTTCTGCCCTTGAACAAGTGCAGCTGAAGTGGAACAGAAAAAGATTGGAACTGAGGAACACAACTTAGACGTAGTCATTTCCACACCTTGAGTTCATATACTCTGCATTTAGTTACTTTTTCTTGCTTTTCAAATTCATATTTCCATAATGGCTTTAGTTTTTCTAGTTTTATTTTTCTTGTCATGTAATTCGCATATGTCTGCTTTCTTCAAAGAAGTA
This sequence comes from Amaurobius ferox, assembly GCA_951213105.1. Lineage (NCBI taxonomy): Eukaryota > Metazoa > Arthropoda > Arachnida > Araneae > Amaurobiidae > Amaurobius > Amaurobius ferox. The sequence goes on from OX578147.1 coordinate 70,125,263, forward strand.
CTAACTGCTGTTTTTCACATGAAGCAGATTTATATTTTGTGATTCCCTTTTGAATTTGAGAAATAATATTGCCCCGTATTTTGACAAAGATAGGTAGCACTCTTTGTCACAATAGGTAGCACTATTTTTTACTGTACTTAAGCTCATTCTTAAGCTAGGCGTTCAGGCTCAGTCTAGTACTTACTGAAGAAAGAAATCCAAATATAATTCTGAAAAGTACTTCTGCTTATTTAACTTTAATGTCATTGAATTGCACAGTGTGAACTAATTCAAGACTGAGGGTAAAATCACGTTATATGCTTATTTCCTTCAATTTGTAACTTTTTGTTTTCTTTAAAAATAATGTTAGTTAATGTAGTTTTCGAAACTAGCTATTTATTTTCTTTAATTACGTTTTTCCAATGTGGATGATGAGGCTATTTCAAGTTCCAAAACCAGTTTTTTTTTTAATGAATATTTATTTAGTTGAGTTTATATTTTTATTATTGTCGCATTTCATTTATTTTAGGTATGTGGTTGTTTTCTTAATAACTCATTTTTTCCTGGTGTAGTTAGTTATTTAACTTTTTAAATGGATCGTTTTATTTAATTTGTAACTTGTGAATTAATGTTTGGAGTATATTTTTGTAATCTTCACATATATTTTTCACTGTGTTTAGTACTAGTCTTTGATTTATGTTTAATATTTATTGCATTCGGCTGGAAAACGCTCTCTTCGGATTCAATGTGATCGGTTTTTCTGTTGACAGATATTTTTATTTTTGTATTAGCAATAGCGACTGTTACCTCTAATCATGACGAAGATGGTTCAATATTGATTTCTGAAACAGGCGGTATCTTTAAATGATTGCCATATGCTTTTACTAATGAATATTTTCAATAATCCGGTTTCTTTTCTGGAGCAAGAACCAAAAGAAATCTGAAATATATTTGTACTTCTCAAACTAATACACGTCGCAAAATAAATCTGGAATAATATTCCTCAAATACACGAATAACAATGGAAGGGGGGGGAGAAGTTAATGAAGTGAAGAAGACAATATGAATGAGGAAGTTGTATTTCAAGTAATCAAGACCTGAGCAGTAATCGATACCGACAGTAACAATTACGAAGAGGAGAAAAATGGTTCAAGAAGAAAGTGGTAGTTTTCAATCCAAATTAGAAATTTTGAGAAAAAGGATTTGTTAAGAACTTTTGTATTTTCTCGTTTTATGGATCAGCAAATGTCAGAAAGTAAATATAATGCTCTGGTTGAGGTTTAAATAGCGCATCTGTAATTAGTGAATCCGCAAACAAATATCTGAGATGTAAAAAAATAACTGCGCGGCTCAACTCGACATTCTCATATCAGAATTAGTAGCTTTTTTGTTTAATTTTTACAACAAAAGTTTTAAAAAATCGGTATCACAGGTTAAATGATTACAACTATAGCTTGATACCTTTCACTTTATAGGGCTTGAAAGGATATTTCGATTGATATTATACTTGATATTGTACCCTCCGGGGATGCAACCTACCCCACGAGGAGGGATATTGACGTTACCATAACAATGATTGAAACAATTGAGTCTCGTGATCAATGGGCCATAATTAAATCACTTTATGCATGATTACATCAAATTTTTTCCTAGACTGCCATGTTAAAAAAGTATAAAATTTCGGATAAATTTGGAATATTCGCTTCTCCTTTTTCGACCCAGACCGTCCGACCTACCAGAAAGGTATATGGTATCTATTTGGACGATCAGGAAGTGATACTCAATTTAGACCGGAACCCAGTGGAGAAGGCATCCACGGAGGCCGCACCCTCCTTTCCCTAAAACCGACCTCTCGGAAGGACTTACGGACCCACATGTTTAACGTGATCGTACGCCGCGTGAACATGGCAGCTGTTTTCATTTTGATTAAGTCATTTTTACGGCAGTTATCGCGCTAACGGACGGACAGACAGACAGACAGACAGACAGAATTAACAAAATCATAAATACTTTTCAACTTAGTTGTAAAATGTTAATAATATATTAAGAGTACATTTTGATGAACTAGGATAATTCCGAGGATAGAGCCGTATCTGGTATAAATTGTGCCCTCCCCCCCATTTTTGCAACTTACCGTAGGGTGATAATGCAGTAAAATCTAATGGTGTTGTTGTTGAGATCCAGACCGTCCGACCTACCAGAAAGGTGTAAGGTAATTGTTTGGACGGCCGGGAAGTGCCACCCAATTTAGACCGGAACCAAGTGGGGGAGGCATCCACAGGGACCGTACCCTCCTTCCCCTACCACCAACCTCTCGGAAGGACTTAAGGACCCACATGTTTAACGTGATCGTACTCCGTGAACACGGCAGCAGTTTTAGCAGTAGAGGTAATCTACCCCGGACCGACCGAGTGCAATTCCCGCGAGATAGCCACTGGACTGTCGTGCCCCCGGAATTTTGGCTTGGATTTAAATAAAGTCTAACTAGAACTAGCTTTTTTAATAATAAAGCCGGATATAAAGTTTTGTGAAAATCCATTAATATTTGTGATCGCTATCGTATACACAAGAATCGACAACAGAGATACGGACAAGAGAACATCACTCCAAAAGTAGTCAAAACGTATTTAGGAGGTCCTAATGGATTCGCTTACAATAAAAATGTATCAATGCTATCCTTCACAACAATGATTGAAACTATTAAGTCTCATGATAATAGAGCCATGAATAAACCCTTTTATGCAGGATAATGCCAGCTTTTGTCCTATATTGCCATGTTAAAAGTTCTAAAATTACAAATAAATTTCGACATACATATAAATTTCGGAGTAGAAATTTAGAAATAAATGTCCTTGATTAAGCGATGCGAAAGTTTTGCTAACTAAGACGTTTAAGACATTAAAGAAAATTGCAATTTAATAAAATTATCAGTTCCGGAGGTGTGACTATCGTAGCTAAAATCTCCTGTGTTTGCTGATTATTTTTCGTATTTCACTTAACTTCTGACACCAACCGCTGATTTTATATTTCTTCCAAGCACTCGTCGTGAATGAAAACAGATGGTAAGATAAATAATCTTCAGTTAATTATAACTGTTATCTCATTTTATTCAGAGCTATTTGGATATTGCCGCAGATCTTAAGAATATCTATTTCAGAGCAAGTTTTACTAAAGTAAATGAGAGGGCAAAAAACACTGCGAGGAACAATTTGATACTAAGGATAATTGAATTCTATCTGCTGAGTTGAAAAAGAAAGATCGTTATTAGTGTTCTCGCAGTGAAGCATTTCATTCATTTTTAAAACCAGTTACTGACAGTAAAACAATTGGGTTCTACATAGCTAATTACATGAAGCTAATTGCCTGAGAAAATCTCATAAGAGCAGTGAGGGTTAATAGAATAAAATTAACTTTTCTTCTTGTGAAGTTACGAAACTAAACAATTTCTAAGACTTTTACATGATTTTGTCTGGTGTAATAAAGACTAGTTTTAATTAATATAGATTGATATGATTGACATCAATTTTGACTAACATTTTTATTGTATTATTTACATTTGTTTGTATATTTGAAAACATATATAAAACAATCAATCAGCGTTGTCATTTATTTACATTAATGGAATTAAATTCAACACCTCACATAAAATATTTATTTTTATGACACGTGCGCATAAATAAAGAAGGAAATACCAATGTTAAACCGGTTATTTTAATATACTTATTTTTAGACATAATAATCGTGTAGACAGACTATTACGCATAACTACTATTACTAGTAGAGTTTAAGCCTATCATGTTAAGGGACATACAACTATGCAAAATAGTATGCTTCACTGACAAACTGTAAAATATACGCTCCTAAAATTTGCTACGCATATTACTCAATTTAATTTTTATTACTATACGACCACACATAATCACTATACTATTGTCTTACGAGGGGCTGGACCAGTGATTAGCGCGCGGTGATTGCTCTCAAATGACCCTAGTTTGATTAGTGACCTGCCCAAGCTGTCCTCTTATTCACCACGCCGATTATGCGTGTGTTAAATATGTGAGCCCGTAAGTCCTTCCGAGGGTAGGGGAAGGATGGTACGGCCCCTGTGGATGCTACCCCGACTGGGTTCCGTACACTGATCCCCATAGAAATGCCTACCTTATCGCGTAAACTGCTGATCAGATACATATGCTCTTTGAGATTGGAATCAAAAATACCTATTTTTAAGTTTCTAATTGAAAACTAGCTTTTATTCCAAAGTTATCAGAAAATATAGTAAATCAAAATTATTTTTGCAAGAATTTGATGATATACGCCCATATGTTTGCTCAACTATAGAATTGTGCTAATCTGTTTTGATTTCGTATGTTGCAAAATAAGAATCACATTGCTTAAAATATGCATATGTCGATATATTTATAAGTAAATAAAATAATATGGAAACAAGCCCACAGCAAGGGGAAAGAGGTACCTTTGAATAAAGCTCCACATCAATATGGAGACGCCGCGGCTCCATATTGATGTGGCGCTTTATTCATACGCAAAGAGGGATAGGAAAAGAGGAAGATGAAAAGATAAATAGGAGAAGAGAAATAGGAAAAGAGGAATACGAAAAGAAGAAGAGAAAAAGAAGAATATAAAAATATAAATATGAAAAGATAAATAGAAAAAGAGGAATAGGAAAAGAGGAATAGGAAAAGAAGCATAGGGAAAGAGGAAAAGGAAAAGAGAAATAGGAAAGATAAATAGGAGAAGAAGAATATTGAAAGATGAATAGGAAAAGAGGAAGAGGAAAAGAGGAAAAGATAAATAGGTTGGTTGATTTTGATTATGGTTTAATGGCACAGGATCCAAAGAGGATATGCTGCGCCAGACATATGATGCCAAGATACATAAATTAGTATGGATTAAAGCACGTGTATAATTTAAAAGAGTGATAAAGTGTGAAAAAAAACCATGACTATGACATATGTATAACAATGCAAACGAGATGAAAAATTGCTAAAAGGTTATAAAAGGTGAAGTTAAAAATGATGGAAAAAAGCCAATGTCCAATAGGAATGGGAAAAGCTCCAAATGAGGATTTTTTCCAATCAATTCTGCCAAATGTATAGTATAAGTCTTGAAATGCTTAAAAAGGAACTGTTTATATTTCGAACACTCAATTAAAATATGTTTGATACTTCCTGGGGTCTGACAACTATAGAAAAATAGGAAGACTACTATAGATAAATCGGAGAAGAGAAATAGGAAAAGAGAAATACGAAAAGAGGAAGAGAAAAAGAAGAATATGAAAATATAAATATGAAAAGATAAATAGAAGAAGAGGAATAGGAAAAGAGGAATAGGAAAAGAAGCATAGGGAAAGAGGAAAAGGAAAAGAGAAATAGGAAAGATAAATAGGAGAAGAAGAATATTGAAAGAAGAATAGGAAAAGAGGAAACGAGAAATAGGTTGGTTGATTTTGATTATGATTTAATGGCACAGGATCCAAAGAGGATATGCTGCGCCAGACATATGATACCAAGATACATAAATTAGTATGGATTAAAGCACGTGTATAATTTAAAAGAGTGATAATGTGTGAAAAATCCATGACTATGGAACATGTACAACAATGAAAACTAGATGAAAAATGGATAAAAGGTTATAAAAAGTAAAGTTAAAAATGATGGAAAAAACCAATGTCCAATAGGAATGGGAAAAGCTCCAAATGAGGATTTTTTCCAATCAATTCTGCCAAATGTATAGTATAAGTCTTGAAATGCTTAAAACGGAACTGTTTATATTTCGAACATTCAATTAAAATATATTTGATACTTGCTGAGGTCTGACAACTATAGAAAAATAGGAAGACAACTATAGAGAAATAGGAACAGAGGAAGAGGAAAAGAGAAATAGGAAAAGAGAAATGGGAAAAGATGAAGAGGAAAAAAGAAATTGGAAAATAGGAATAGGAAAATAGAAATAGGAAAAGAGGAAGAGGAAAAGAGAAATAGGAAAAGAGAAATGGGAAAAGAGGAAGTGGAAAAGAGAAATTGGGAAAGAGGAAGAGGAAAAGAGAAATAGAAAAAGAGGAAGAGGAATAGGAAAAGTTAAATAGAAAAAGATAAATAGGAGAAGAGGAATGGGAAAAGAGGAATAAGAAAAGAAGCATAGGAAAATAGAAAGAGGAAAATAGAAATAGGAAAAGAGATATAGGAAAAGAGGAATAGAACAAGAGGAATAGGAAAAGAGGAATAGGAATAGGAAAAGATAAATAGGAAAGTATAAATAGGAAAAGATAAATAGGAGAAGAGAGATAGGAAAAGGGGAATAGTAAAGAGGCATAGGAAAAGAGGAAGAGGAAAATATAAATAGGAAAATATAAATAGGAGAAGAGGAATGGGAAAAGAAGAAAAGGAAAAGAAGAAAAGGAAAAGATGAAAGTTAAAGAGGACAGTTAAAGAAGAAAAGGAATAGGATAAGAGGAATAGGAAAATATTAATAGAAAAAGTACTTCGTACACTCACAAGTACTTCGTCCTTGCCATCAAATACAGCGGCTAAGACACTGAATATGAAGAAGTTGCTCGACGGATTCGGATTCAAAAATGTTAGAAGGAACGTTATTTGATTATTCCGATGATCTCAAGATAGAAATTCCGTGCTAATATTTTCAATCTATAAGAAACTATTTTGCATGAAAATCGCAAAAAATCGTGAGTCACCATAAAATAACAAAAATATATTTGGATTTTAAATAAATCTCGCCGAGTTTTATCGTACCCCGAGTTTAGCCAACCCAGTATCGAAATTGAAAGGTGTACAAAGCTTAGTCTTTCCTCTGCAGCCGCAAACACACACACACAGAAGAACAAACAAATTATTTTTTATGAAATATTATTTTAGTTTGTATATTTATTGTGAAAATTTATAAGTTCTTATTTGCTTTTGTCTCGCTGAGATAGAGAAAATATGGTAATAGTAATTGTGATTTATATCACTTTTCTTGGCAGATATGCTTTTGATTCAGTAATACTTTTACTTTAATTGACATAGCCCAAGAAAAGTATGATAATCTCATTTAATCATAAGCCGAGTTTTTACCGTGAATATATCGGTGGTGGTTCTATATGCCTCAATATATCGAAACAATATGTCGAATTTGACTCGTTTTCCCCTTCATATTACATGATAATAATTTATTTTATCTTAGTGCAATTTTGTTTACATAAATTTTGTTTTTTATTATCAGTTTTGCGAAGAATAAAATGAATGAAAAAAATAAAGTTTATATCTTACTTTAACAGAAGCGGTGTACAACATTTTGAATTGCACGTATTCTATGTTCTGTCTTGCTAGGGAAGTTTTCTAATTGCGTCCTTCAATTATTTTCAGAAAAATATAATGCAAGATCAGTCTCTACTGTCGCCCAATTTAACTAGGATAAATAAAACGGTAATGATACGCAGGGGAATTAGACGGCATATTTAAAGTAATCAGGCTCTCAGTAGTAATCGATACAAATAATTATAGTTGTGATGGAAGACAATCAATTTAAAAAGGAGAAAGCTATTCTGATTTAAAACATAAAAAAATGTGAATTAATTTTAAAATGGATGGTACAAAATGGGAAATTCTGCACACTTATCAATGAACATCAACAACAAAACTTCAATTAGTAAATTAGTCTCGTATTTGAAATAACTTTATACAATTAGGAAATTAATGAATAAATTATGCGTTTTTTTATTATATAATGTAATTGAATTAAAATAATAAAATAATGAAGGCAGAATAGGAAATGTAGGAGATATCTAGTATGAGTTGTGTATTTAGAAACGTTTAGAGAAATGAAAAATATGGAATATAGGGAAAAGTTGTTTTCACCATCGAAGATTGTTAAAAGCATCTAATTTAAGACCTGTAAAATTATACTTGCCAATGGGCAAAAACCGAACAACTGCATCGGGAAAATACATGTATTTCTATAAATCTTCTTTGAAGAAGTAAATATCGAAATAATTTTACTAAAATGTGATAAAACAGATTCAGTTTTAATAACTTTAAAAAAGTACATATAGAAAATATTGCACTAGAAAGCGATCAAACAAATATCTTCCGATAACTATATTTTGAAGAAGTAAATATCGAAATAATTTTACTGAAAAATATCTGTCAAATATTTTTTTTCGATAACTAGTTTTAAAGAACATATCGAAACACTTTTAGTAAAAGACGATCGGACAAATATTTTATGTTTCGATAACTGGTCTTTGAAGAAGCAAATATCGAGATAATTTTACTAAAAATGATCTGTCAAAATTATTTTTCGATAACTAGTCTTTGAACAAGTGGATATCAAAATACATTTAGTAAAATACGATCGGACAAATATTTTTTCGATAAATAGTCTTTGCATAAATAATTGTCGAAGTAATATTACTAAAAATATATGTCAAATATTTTTATTTCCAATAACTGGTTTTTCAAGAAATAAATATCGACAATATCTCCTCGTATCAAATAAGAGTTAAAGGGTTTTGTTCTGACAACGTAAACGTATTTTACGTTATGATAATTCATATTTTATTTTATTACCTTCACGTGAACATCACATTATTTTTGTCAGACTCATAATCTTACTGCGCAATGCTCTCATGAGGTTCAACATTCTGCGAACATTGAGAAAATCGATCTTACCAGTTTTGGGTCACTGATTTTTACTTTTTTATTGTATATTCTCCTCAATGCTGCCATGTTTATAATAAATACTATAATGATCCAGGTCCTATGTACTATGTATATCCGTAACGCTTGGTGAATAAATGACGACCTACAGACCACTTTTTTTAAACAGCAACACTAAATATCTTGTTCTCCAATACCATACATCATGCTCTACAACACTAAACATTTTGCTCTAAAACACTAAACATCATGAATTACAACACTAGACATCTTTCTCATCAGCACTAAACACCGCTCTTAAATGAATAAGTTTGTGCCATATTTCCTTACAGAAATCTGACGTCCATTTCATTTGTCGCCAATTGAAAGAAAATTTTACTACAGTTTCGTCATTAACGCTATAATGTCTCTGGTCCCACATAACTAGATATCACAAAGGTAATATTGTGATATATTGTTATACATCATTGTTATATACGATATGACATTTTTTATCATTGTTATATACCAGATACCATTGCTCTGTTACAAGATACCATTATCATAATTAATATATCATTGTTATAATATTGTGATATATTATGTGTGTTATATTGTTATACATTTCAATTTAAAATGAATAACTTTTTGACAACAACAGTTGCGACAATTATTTATTATCATTTTGAACGCTTTGAACATGTTTTACATGGCGTCACCAAGAGAATATACGAAATGTTTTTGAATTTTAAAAGTAAAGTTAGAGTTTTGCAAGGACTACACAGTAATTAAACTTTTGTTTACACAGTAATTAATGATGAATGAAGAAAGAGATCTCATCTTAATAAATCGTAGTGAGGTCAATGAACGGAAAATACGATAGCTAGCATAATAGAGACAGAAGTTGCTTAACACAGCAAACGCTGCAGCTTATCCACTTCGCATAGAACGATAAATTCTAGAACAATATCAAAAAAGTCGAAATGCAGACGCTGGAATCCAATGAGGCCTCATTAAACGCGAAACTTTTCAAGCCCGTTGGGGCACAGATGTAGAATCCCATCGATGCTTCATTGAATGAGAAAATTCACAACATTCTCCAGAAAGTCAAAACGGAAATGCCAAAATCCATCGAAGCCTCGTTGATAGAAAAAATGCAGATCAATCTGAAGCACATCGGGATATAAATGCCTAAGCTCATAGACTCCGAATTAAACGAGATAATTCTAGAACAATACATGCACGTCAGGATGCAGATACTGAAATCAATCGTGGCATCATTGAACGAGAGATCCCAGAACAATCTCAAGCGCGTCGAGAATCAAATACAGAAACCCATCACTTATCCCGACAGCATCAAGATCTAAAGATAACCCCAGACAAAGCGGCTAATTTTGTTAGGCTCGGATAGAATTACACACAAACACCTACTGCCCTATTAACGTTATTTACTAATTCTAATATTCAAGGACGTTTGCTATACCCTTGAAAAGGACTACAAATTGGCATAGGTCTCGATTCGTGTACCCAGAAACAGCTAGGTTCATTTCCTCATAAGGCGAATCGCATGAAACATATCGACACCCGTCCCGGGTATTCATTCCCCAAATATCCTTACTAATTTTTGTCGAAAAATGTTTCTGAACTGAAATAATATATCACAAGACTCAGCAGATGGGAAGTTTCAAAGATTGATGACATTGATTTTGGGTTTTATTTTACAAAAAATTTAGACATTTCTCCCTCTCAAAATATAGCTTTATGCTTGTACATTGTGTGCAATCATGATATACTCACAGACTCAGCTGAGTAACAACGCAAAGGGAAGCATAAGATACTAGCAGTTTGTCACCACGATTGCATATCATTGTAAAGGGGTGATAGTAGGTAATTGTGATAGATGGGTTCAGTGAAGACATATATTTCCTTTCTTCTGTCTCAATCCATCTTAAAAAGCAATTTATGGCGGTATTTCATGTTCAAAGCTAGCATAGTGTCTGGACGATAATATAATATATTTTATTACTCGAGTTTATCTTATGTACTATGGCAACATTATGTTTGCAGACTAGCGTTATTGATTTTATATGAAATCACATGCCTTAAAATATAAATAAAAACAATCAGTGTTTGGATTTGCATTTATTATTTACTAGCCGATATACCCGACGTGGTTCGTTCTTTAAAATATTAGAAAATCCTAAAAGACTTCATGTTGTTTTAAAAGTTCCATTAAGTTGAATTTACTTGCATTTTGTAAAAAATTGAAAATATAAGAATGCTTTATATCTATATAAAGTTATCAGGCAAATTAAATATAAGTTACATTGATTGTTGATTTAGCGTCATTTTTATCCATTTGGCGAGATTTTCGTTAATTTGGCAGCAATTAAAAATGTTGCCAAGTTGGCGACATTCCGCCAAATTCGTCAAGCGTTATGGGCGGAGAAATAAGTTTTTCTTACAGCAGATAAATGACTATTGGCGTTCAAATACAAAAGTATTACTAAAAGTATCTTTTTTCCTGAATGGAACGAACTAGTTCCACGAGTATGATGTCACCAAATTTATCGCATAGTATTACATATGAAAAGTGAACATGTTTCTCAATAGGATAAGAAATATTTTTAGTTTACATAATTTTTGACATTTTTTTAAATGTGCAATATCTCGAGAACGGTTCATGTTAGCGTTCTAAAATTTATGTCAATCGTTTTCTAATGAAAAATTACATAAGAAATGCTTATTTGCGTAACTTTATTAGCGGTTTGAGTTTTTGATGATTTTTTCAAAATTTCGCTCGAAAATTTAGAGGGGTTCTGAACATTCGATTGCGTATAAAAAACAATAAGCTTCCTGTGTTTACGGATTGTGATTTTTTTACCAAATTTTGTTCGAATCTGCCCATTCGTTCGTCAGTTATCGTCTCCACAGACTCACTGACACACACACACTTAAAAAATGTTTGATTCGTGATCAGGGATGTTTGAAACGTGCTCTCCCGTCGAAAACTCGAATTCAAATTTTCGACCCCGTCACAATACTTTCCTCATACATTATGTATATAAGGAAAGTCATAAATTGAAACGTAAAATAATTTGGAACGCGTAAGAATACTCTTTATTGTTTCAGTTCCAATTCGCATTGCGCTAATAATTTATTTTTTTTACAAAATTGACAGTATAAATAAATATTTTAGGCCTTTCTCCATAAAAATACATACAATGCAGGGCTATTTATCTTACCCCAGCGCCACCTGAATTAATGTTTCAAAGGATGTTGGGACTTTCCTAGTATGAAATTTTAACCCCTGTTACCTGCATGACAATAACTGTTATGTATAGAATAACCGTAACACATTTAGGAAAACTCCGTCAAAACGTCTGGATATACGGAACAGAAAAACAAACAGCACATTTAATTTTCTATAGATGCTCTATTTAAACTTTTCCATTTTAACTCTCAGTGGAAAAAAATTCTCCAAATGTCATATTTACGAACTTCACTTACTGGGTGAAAAATTTTATTTTTCAGTTTTGTATGTATATCTCTATACATACGAAAGTGAGAAACAAAAGTTCAAAGTCAAATGTTAAAATTAAAATTAAAATCTGAGTGTTTGCATAAGCACAGGGTATATTTACATCTGTGAAAAAACTTTTCAAAGATAAATATCTTAATTAGTGTATTTATTTAAATATAAAAAATCTAATGTAGGCATCACATGAAATTTCCTACATAATGAAACAGTGTTATTTCTTTTACAGCGAAATTATGATGTGCAAAACCAAGCAATATAATTTCGTGTGTGAGTAATCTACGCACGTCGTTATCGTTTGCCGAATAACAACAAGCATATGCACATGTACGACGATTCGGGTTTGTTTGCGTTTTTCGATTTTTATAAAGTAAATAAATTACTTTTTATTAAAATACCATTTCGCAATGATTACACTTTATAGACAATATTTTTATCTTATTTTAGCTGATTCATTAAATCTTAAACTATAGTGAAAGTTCCATATGTCACCTAAGATTCTTCTTAAGCGTACAGTTAGGTCCCCATTTAGAGCTTCCGCCATAATTATCCAATCACTTTAGGAAAAGAATATAAAAAACCTATTGAAATAATTTTTAGTGGTTTTAATAAAGTAAATAATATAGGTAGATATAAATGAAATATACATCTTCAGCATACTATTTAAAAAATTACAATAAATAACAACTTACTTTTAATGTCAAAATGCATGCTAACTGTGAAAGTTATTTTAAGGTCAGTGGATCTCTACATGTGCTCCGTAGGTGCAGGATATATAAACGATAGTTTAAGTCTACCCTCGTACGCAACTGGATGTCAGGTACAAAAGGTCACGCCCGTTTCCCGGGTGTGCAAATTGCAGGCAATGTGCATTCTTATTAGGAAGACTCGCGTCTAAATCGGATCAAAGGTGCATTAATCGGGGGGTAGTTGCTTAGAGGTGCATTAAACAATCATTGATCAGAAGTGCATTAATCGGAGGTAGTTGCTTACTGGAAGTATTGCTTCAACTTGATTTTATATGTATATTTGCTTAAAAAATGTGGGATTGCTGAAATAAGTGATTGCAAAATAATGTGATTCCGAAATTAATACACCAATAATGTATTTAACATTCCGTTGCTTAAATTAGAGAGGCGAATAACATTACCATGACAATTATCTGACTGTCGTTTGTGCAGTCACTGATTATGAATGTTTGTAGATAAAACCATGCCATATTGTTGTTAGCATTTAAATAATATTATGTTAATTGGAATTGGATGTTTCTTGTCGATTTATTCCAAACAGAGTTATTTATTAATAACCATGTGCAAAATTCTCATTAAAATGGTCGTTCGAATTGTGAAAACGTTCTGGAAAGTTCCTGCATTTTAGTTATTAACTAAGAACATCATGAAGTAATTGCTTTTTCTAGAACTTTCTACAGAGGGTAACTGCCCTTGGTTATATCTTTTATATCTTCCACAGAGAGTGTCTATAAGTTAGTTTAGTTACACCTTCCGGGTTACACATTAAGTTGCTGTAAACTCTTATGCTGTGCGGTCTGGGTGGTAAACATGTAGAATTTATGCTGATCATCGTTATATTGGATTGTTGACGTAATATAAGTAAAATTTTCTACGGAACTCAATACAGAACCCAAGATATCATTTTTCTTCTGTTTGAATATACACTTTGATCTGTATTGAGAAATAATGTCGGTGGAATTTTTTTTTATCTGCAGCATCTGTACATAGTTATATGCCAATATGCGCTAAATGAATTTGTCAACAACCGCCAAGAACGTATCCAGAAATTTCATTTCGGAGGGGGGGGGGGAGGGTGGCAAAGTATATTTAATCCAAAAAAAAAGTTTGAAAAAAACTAACTACACTTGACTAAAACTTGACTAAATTGATACTGGATCACAATTGAACAAGAAAACACGAGAGCACACAACCGCATGCTCTACCGGTGGAATAACTATAAACGTTACATTTGAACGTTTAATCATCCATAACTTCGTTGTTTATGGCTAGATTCTCTGACGAAATATACTTCATTAAAATAATCTATCGAACTGTATAATTTGCAAAAAGCCAAAAAAAGGTAAAAATATCTAAGACAAAAATATATAAAAAATAAAACAAATTCAAAAAATCAAAAAATATAGAAACCTTTATATCAGTGCATAAAATTATCTTCATGTCCAACACGCATCAAACTTTTTCCATTTGAAGTATGAGTGATTTAATAATGGAGAGATGTAAACATGATAATAAGAAAGTGATGTAAGGCTGATAATAAAGAAGTGATGTAAAGATGATAGTAAATAAGTGATGTAAAGATGATAATAAAGGAGTGATATTTCACATCAATCTATAACGAGTAGCAGGGTCACTATCTGTTTCCTTTACGTTGAATTTTTTATGAGAAAATTCGTCAAATATGTAAGCATATTTAAAAAGAAAATTGTTTGTAACAGATTTTATGAGCATGTTGTTTACACTTCCGACAGCAATTGCATGAAATACGGGAATTTAGGTAATTTTGTGATTGCTTAAATCAATTTGAAACGTTTAGACAATCGCTAAATACATTGTTTGAAATCACGGTAGCACTTCCATCACAAGGCATGGGTTGAAGTTGATTTTTATGCGTGCTATATTTATTATACACCGTTAATTGATTAAATGTTCCATCAAAATGATGCATTCTTCAATTGAAGCATATTGGGTGTACGCCCGCTTTGGATGGGAGTCGACTCTGGATGGGCTTGGGAGTCGGCTCTGGATGGGCTTGGGATTCGGCTCTGGATGGGCTTGGGAGTCAGCTCTGGATGGGCTTGGGAGTCGGCGGCCGCCTATGTTTGATGAGTTTGGTTGGTCTGTTGAACCTGGTTTGTGTGTGAGAGTC
Organism: Amaurobius ferox; assembly: GCA_951213105.1. Classification (NCBI taxonomy): domain Eukaryota; kingdom Metazoa; phylum Arthropoda; class Arachnida; order Araneae; family Amaurobiidae; genus Amaurobius; species Amaurobius ferox. The sequence goes on from OX578147.1 coordinate 70,140,329, forward strand.
AGCTTTTCATCTCGGCTTGGAAATAGATACTTTAAACCTTAGGGTAGTCCCCCTACCTTCGGTTGAGGTCGTCAAATAGAATCCATATGGCCGAATACTGAAATATATTATAAATACAATCAGGCAAGTATAACATTTCTACAACTCATGCACAATTATCATGATTTCATTGAAGCAATCAGTAAATATATCTGTAAATACATTTTATTCAAAAGATGATGAAAATGTGCAAGGCTTCGGTCTATAAAAATGCTGCAGATATTAAACATTTTTTCTTGGGTGGGGATATCAGATACGTGCTTATACATTTCTTAAAATATCTGCTATACAACTGTACTTGAATGCTTCCTTTCATGTTTGTATCTTCCTATGTCAACTGTAATCAAGCTGTCTAGGATGCAATCGATTTTTTCCTACAATTGAGGACAAAACAGCAAAATTGCGTTTTCCACTGGACATGCAAACCTCTAAGATCAAAGTTCCATCTTACCTTATAACGAAGTTTAACTCTTTTACAAAAGTCTTCTATCTTTAAATTCAATTTTAAGCTCTTTATATTCCTAAATTTGCATAAATATAATTAAGGAAAACTTGGAGCTATTGAAAATCGATTTAATAGCGTGATTTAGATTTCCTGCGAACAATATTGTAATTAGTGACAATGATAATTATCTTAGTTGCAGTGGCAAAGTTCTATAATGAAGTATCAATTCTGTCCACGAAGGTTATAAGAACTTTTTTTACAGAATAGGAGATTAAGTGATAATGTCTGAACATGGAACATTATCCTGTAATTGATAACAAATATTAAGTATAAGTTTATGAAACTTTAGAGATATAGTTATATTCTGCTTATGCTCATATAATTCTTGGTTGTTATATGTACAGGGTACTTAACATGTAAAGAATACATTTTCATTTGAAACAATTTGTTTTAGTTAAGTACTTTTGGTATAGGAAAATTGTAAATCAAGCGGAGAATTATTTTCAAATTCGGAGGTGAATTAAAACGAAATTTATTTTCAAATGTAAATGTTTAAACCATTCATTTTTACGAAAAACCTCAATACCTAAAATATTTCCCGTTGACCCGTGAATCCTTCAAAATATTTAACTGCTCTATCCCGAATATTCTGGTAGTTATAAGTTAGAAACTCAAAATTGTTAGCAATATCGTCTTTTAAATGGTAACAGTCATTCTGTGGTGAAAAGTGATAATACAATTTTATTTCATTCAATTAGATACTTTATGCTAATTTAATTTATATGGTATTTTATGCTAATTTAATTTATATGGTATTTTTATGCTAATTTAATTTATATCGTATTTTATGCTAATGTATATGGTTTGTTTATGCTAATTTATATGGTATTTTTATGCTAATTTAATTTATATGGTATTTTCATGACAATTTAATTTATATGGTATTTTTATGATAATTTAATTTATATGGTATTTTTATGTTAATTTAATTTATATGATATTTTTATGCTAATTTAATTTATATGGTATTTTTATGCTAATCCAATAATGCCTTTAAATGCCAATTGCATTTTGTTGAAATTGTTGAGCGTGCATATGAATAAGCTATTCTGTTTGGAGAAATAAGTTGCACAAAGCGTCCAGTTTCAAATTACGTAACATTAATTCAATACCAAAAACATCTTGGAACTTGTATATCATTATTTTTTATTTTTCTGTGAAAGAAAGCAATTCATTCCAGGGGATTGAAGATAATTCATTGAAGGGGAAGTCAATTGCTTTCCACATTCAATGTTTCGCCAAATGCAGAATGTAACTTATAACAATGAACAGTAATATGTATGAAAATAATTCTATTAAATCCTTTATTTCAGCATTTAATCATTTCGAATACATATTTTTCACAAATAAGCAAATCCAAATACGCACAATAAATTTGTACATTTTCATGCATTAAACGATTTATACACAACACACCCTTAACATTTTCGCTTCCAGCGGTAGATTCATTTGAATGGTTGATTTCTTGTCATGCTAATACCTCATTGTTTGACAGTACAAAACATCTTCACCATATTCCCTTTGCTGTTTTATATTACCCGGAACCGCATCGATTTTCTAATACTTGAAATCAATACAGTTTCATGCGTAGACAATAAATCTATTTGAAATGTGAGTTTTGAAGTTGGTTAGGAACATTGAGTTGCGGTTATTCTTTGGAATATTTTTCCCAAATTTCGACGAAATTTTTCTTTTGAAGATATATTATTTTTTTCTCAGTCAGGTAGAAAAAAATAAATGTCGTAAAAATAGGGCGCATGACATGTTTTATTAGTTATTAGCAATCGAAAAAGTTACCAGGAATATTATCCGAATCGTTTATACTGATATTTGATCAATAGTTCAACTGGAAGTATTGCTTCAAGATAATAATGTTTTTAATGGAAAAAATGCCTTGTATTTTGATGTTTTGTATTTTAATAAAATTTCTTCAGAGGACTTTGGATGTTAACCAACTATCTATAACGAGTTCCTTGAAAAGTCGATTGTTCATGAGGTTTCCATGAGTCCTTGAAAGTCCATGATTATACACTAAACCAGACTGTAAAACCCAATTGAATAAAACTAATTGCAGCATTCTTGGTGGAGACTTTAAAAATTTGGGGTAACAAACTGGACTACACAATGAGAAAAACCGTAAATATGAATTGTAAAGTTTTAAAGCATTGCCTAATAAGTACGAATTGGTACCAGGTATAAATGAAACGAGTTTATATGGCGGGCAATAAATACTTGTAAAATGTTATATCATTGAGCCTCTATGAAATTGACACCTGCAATGCTTGTCAAAGTATGACTGGATTTTCGTTCATGTAATTGTTGTTTATCGTATCGTTCCTGACTATAACAAGAATTCGCCAATAACCAAATTGTGTCAAATATACGTCTTCTGTAACAATTATATTGTACATTCCTACACAGTAGACAATACCAACTTTCAAATTTGCTTTTATGATCTTGCTTTTCTGCCAAGCTTGTTATATTAACTTTGTAAGTTCTCCTGAAGTGGATCTACAATCGCTTTTAATTGTTCTAATGTGGCCACGGTATTATAGATAGACCTACGTATACGCTCATAGGCAATTTGTTACAAACTTATCAGAGGTGCTTTAGGACTTTCTTGGGACAACAGTCTATTAAAAATAACATTACAAACTACAAAAAAACATACACAATTGTACTGTGGATAAATATTTTGTCACACATTGTTGAAATCGCAGAATGTATAATTATTAGAGTCCAAGCTATATTTAAAAAAATCGTCATATTTAAATTACGTCATATTGGAATTAACTGGAGTGAAGCTAAACTCGACTTTATCATACCAGAGACCATTTTAGTAGCTTTTTGTATTTTAAATATTATATGATTTATTTTTTAAAAAGCTGTATTTTGGGCCCAAATGATTACAATTATATGGTGTTATCCTACAATTTAATTGGCTTGGAAAATTATTTAGATTGATACCATACTTGATAATGTACCTCCCGGGGAGGGGTAACTTGCCGCCCGAGGAGAGCTAATGACGTCACCCCAGTAATGATTTAAACTATTAAGTCTCGCGATCACTGTGTCATAAATAAATCCTTTTATGCATGATTATGACAAACTTTATCCCATGCTGCTATGTTAAAAAAATCTGATGTCGACAGCACATGACTTTCCTTATATAATGCTATGAATTTACTACTTTTACAGTAAAAAAAAATAGGTTTTTCTTATAGTAGAAAGTTATATTTTTTTCAAGATATTGAACTTTCGACAATTAGTTGTCATTTTTATTGATTTAGCGCCACTTTTATCCATTTCGCGAGTTTTCGTTAATTTGACAGCATTCAAAAAGTCGCCAAGTTGGCGACATTCCGCCAAATACGTCGCCTAAATCTCGCCAAGCGTTATGGACGGAGAAATAAGTTGTTCCTATAGCAGAAAAATGATTATTGGCGTTCAAATACAAAAGTATTACTCAAAGTATCTTTTCTTATGAGTGGAACGAGCTAGATCCACGAGAATGATGTCACCAAATGTATCGAATGATATTACATATGAATAGTGAACATATTTTTCAACAGTTAATGTTTTTATAATTTATGGGATTTTTTTACTAAAATTATTTGAAAACTGACTGTTGAAGACCCAGACCGTCCGACTCGTCCAGAGGACTAAGAGCAGCTATTTGGACGGCCGGGACTGAAAACTGACTGTGTAATATCTCGAGAACGGTTCAGGCTAGCATTCTAAAGTTTATGCCAATCGTTTTCTAAGGAAAACTTACATAAGAAATGCCTATTTGCGTTACTTTATTAACGGTTTTGATTTTTTGATGATTTTATCAAAATTTCAGGTAAATTTCAGGAAAATTTAGGGTATTCTGAATATTCGATTATGTTTAAAAACAATAGGCTTCCAGTATTCATGGATTTTGATTTTTGTACCAAATTTCGTTCGAATCGGTCCATTTGTTCGTCAGTTATCGTCTCCACAGACTCACTGACACACACACAGACACACACACACACACACATACACTTACACATACTTTAACACATACACACACATACACATACTTTAACACACACACATACACATACTTTAACACACACACACGCGCACATCACCTCAAAAATGTGTGATTCGTGATCAAGGATACTTGAAACGTGCTCTCCCGTTGAAAACTCGAATTCGAATTTTCGACCCCGTCACAATACTTTCCTTATACATTAAGCATATAAGGAAAGAAAAATTCGTCATATTTAAATTACGTCATATTGGAATTCACTCGAGTGTAGCTAAACTCGACTTTCTCATACCAGAGTCCATTTTAGTAGGTCTTTGTATTTTAAATACTATAAGATTTATTTGTTTTTAAAAACGGTATCACGGGTCCAAATGATTGCACTTATATCGTGTTATCCTACAATTTAATTTGCTTGGAAAATTATTTATATTGATATCATACTTGATAATGTACTTTCCGGGGAGGAGTAACTTACCGCCCGAGGAAAACTAATGATGTCACCTCGGAAATGATTGAAATTATTAAGTTTCGTGATCACTGATCCATAAATAAACCTTTGTATGCATGATTATGTCAAACTTTGTCCCATGCTGCTATGTTAAAAAAATCTGATGTGTGCAGCACACGAATTTCCTTATATAATGCAATGAATTTACTACTATTGCAGCCAAAAAAAATAGATTATTTTTATAGTTGTTATTTATATTCTTTCCACGATATTGAATTTTCGTCAATGAGTCGTCATTTTCCATGTCTACATCATCAATGAAACGTCATTGATTTAGATGAGACGTCATTGATTTAGATGAGACGTCATGATGAGACGTCATTGATCGCCATTTTTATCCATTTGGCGAGTGTTTTGCTAATTTAGCAACATTTAAAAAAGTCGCCAAGTTTGCGACATTCCATCAAATTCGTTGCCAAAATATCGCCAAGCGTTATGGACGAAGAAATAAGTTATGCTTACAGCAGATAAATTATTATTGGCGTTTAAATACAAAAGTATTACTCAAAGTATCTTTTTTCATGAATGGAACGAGATATTTCCATGAGAATGATGTCACTAAATTTATCGAATGGAAATACATATGAAAAGTGAACATGTTGATCAATAGGAAATATTTTTTTTATTTTATATGACTTTTTGATAATTTTTTTGAAAAATGTGCAATATCTCGAGAACGGTTCATGTCAGCGTTCTAAAATTTATGTCAATCGTTTTCTAATGAAAAATTAGATAAGAAATGTCTATTTTCTTAAATTTATTAACGGTTTTGATTTTTTGACGACTTTTTCAAAATTTCACTCGAAAATTTAGGGGGATTCTGGACATTCGATGGCGTATAAAAACAATAGGCTTCCAGCGTTAACGGATTGTAATTTTTGTACTATATTTCGTTCAAATCGGTCCATTCGTTCGTCTGTTATCGTCTCCACAGACTCACTGACACACACACACACACACGCACGCACGCACACACACACACACACACACGCACACACACACACACACACACGCACACATACTTTCACACACACACGCGCGCGCACAAACACATCTCTTCAAAAATGTTTGATTCGTGATCAGGCATGCTTGAAACGTGCTCTCCTGTCGAAAACTCGAATTCGAATTTTCGACCCCGTCACAATATTTTCCTTATACATTATGCATATAAGGAAAGTAATACTCTGAATATGGAGCATCAGTTTGTTGCCTTCCAATAAATGGCCTGCATTTGCTTAAATTGACTTCGATTCGTGATTCGCTTTTCAGTTACTTCTGCATGTTTTTTGCACGTATATCAATCACAATTAATGTTCCATTTACTGACAGTCGATTCGCATTTATAAAAGCTTCACCATTTATTCTCAGAATGCGAACAAAAGCGATAATAATGCTCTAACGTTCAAATTCTTCTATGGATGTTGGTAAATCTAATTTTTAATGTGTATTTATTGCATACACTGAGGGCAAGTTTTTTAACGCTTTTGCCTTAATGGAAGGGCTATATCTATTTGATTTATCGAACAATAAAGTGAAAAAGAAAGTGCATCTAATTCCTCTCAGGTAACAAATAAAGCTAAAGAAATGGTATTTTTTTCTAACAATAGACACATTGCATAAGCATAGAACGTGAAAGCAAAATCGTAACATTCTATATGGCGTGGTAAAATGGTGTAGAAAAATGTTTAGTAAACAGGCGATTCTTCTCAAAAATTATTTGATTTTATTTCCAATACGAGTTAGTCTAGATGTCCAAATGAGATCTGGACCAATACCGACAAGCAGAAAAATCACTAAACAACAAATTGAAATATAGAGTAATTATAGAGTATTTAAACTCAAAGAACAGTGTGTAACTTGAGAGAAAGACAGAAAAATAAATCATTTGACATGACTATGTCACATCTCAGAGAAATAGGGAGTCATTGACCCACCTTAACCAAATTTCTTTGATTTTTTTAATGAAGATATTTAAAGAAATCCAACTAAAAAACTAAAGAAAACATTTGAGTTTACATCGATGACCTCATCTCTTTGACACATACGGGTTTGTATCAGAACATTTTCGTCTTTCAGCGTATTTACATCAAAATATCTAATGAATTTTCCATGGGTAATCCTCTAAACCACATTTGTGTGATACTTACATGCACTGTTTTGAAAATTCATTGTTTAATATTTTATTCAGTATATTTTTATGTATTTTACGCGAATTTTAATTTTGTTTTCTTTGATCACCCTACTGTTGGTTTAGACAGTATTCTTTCCTCTTTGAATTCTATTAATTCTTGCATTCAGTTCAACAATCAATTGGATTGTGATAATTCTCATTTTCTTTGAATGTGTTGGTAATTCCCAGGGAATTTGAGTGTAATTGCGGCTTTGGTTATGTATCCTATTGTATATGTATCCAACTTTCTCCAAATTTTCTAGATTAGTAATGCTTTTACAAAGCACCCTGAAGCATTAATAGGAACACTAAACATTTAATAACATAACTGCCAGGTACAATGCCACAGCAATTAAAGGATCAACTAATTTATAAAAGTATTCTCAATATATATCCTCTAAACACTAATGTATTTACAATTAACGTCTACTCACGTCAACAATTTGTGACTGAACGACTAAAAGCCCTGTGAAAATATCTAGAAAAACCGACGTAAATCAAGGACTTCTTAATCAAACTATATAAGATTGCAAACTCGCCAGGTTGGCGATATTTTGCCAAATTTATTGTAAAATATTGCCAAATTTATTGTCCTCAAGGTCAAGTGACAAGGATCTTTAGAATAAGAATATTTGCCTGTAAATGTCATATATATATATATATGAAAAATGTAATAATAAAAATAATCAATTCAGATAATCATGAAATATTAACATAACCAAAGCAGCAATCCCACGGTCGCAATTCCGATAATAGAAAAGAAATACACCAACACAAATTTGAAGATTAACCGGAATTAAATTCATCTTTAGGTCTGAGTATTTAATTATAATTAACCCAAGCAAATGCCTGTTTCAGATTTGGCAATAGTACGTTACTATAAATGCCAAAACTCAGACTACATGCATCAAAAGAGAAAAAATTGAAAATAAGAAAAATTAGGAAATCTAGTATTACCATGAGGCAGAAACAATTCATTTTTCACTACGTGTAAGTCCGAACAGCCGCAACAATATGAAAAATATCGAGCAGCGCCAGAGTGAACAAGACGATATGCAACCTAGGAGGCAGAACAAACGTTCACAGCAACCCTCCCAGACTTGTCCAATGAATCAGAGCAGGAAACAGGACAATTACCCATATAAGTAAAACAGAATCTGTACATGAAGCATATATGAAAATTCTTACTAAGCAAGGGCTTCATAGAAAAAATGAACAAATGCGAATGCCAATAAACACCATTATAAGAGCGCTCAAATCGTAATATCAAACTAACTAAAGTTACAATATTTTAGCGAAAATAAAATTCAAAACATTAATGTTAATGTATCTTATTTTCCGATTTTATGATTTTTCTATTTTTTATTTTACTTTATTATTATCCATGTTTATTTAATTATATAATTAATAAATAATCATATAAATTAAATATATATATATATATATATATATATATATATATATATATACATATTATTAACCACCTACTACCACCACACCTATTCGATGACATCCAAGGAAAGTTGTCTTAGATGTTATCGAGTCAAGTTGATACACTGAGTTGATAATTTTAATTACGAATTTGGGAGGATATGCATTATTAGTCGCTGACCTCAATAATTCTACGAAGTATTGTCAAGCATATATAACAGTCGAAAACTCATATTCGAAATATTTTGCCCAATCACATTACCTTCCTTATCTGTACTACGCCTGTAGTCAGTATAAGTATTGAACTCAAATTGTTTCCGTGCTTAAATAACTCCCGATTTAATCATTCGTTTCAAGTTTAATGAAGGGACTCAAAATCGAAATTAATATTTACAATGCCATCAAACATCGAATTGTATTTCCTCACGCTTATATGCTATTTCTTTCAGACTGGGGAGCTGTATCTGGTGGTGTTCAAACATGGCTAATTTGCTAATGATGAAATTCAGGTTTGAAAGTGCTGAGTCGAACACTCAGATAAATTTTCATACCAAAATGCGTGTATATTATTTTGAATGACAAAATATTAATTACTGGAATAAATAAGATTGCATACATCAACTGCAGTGTAATATCTTACCCCTTGATATTTTGACAGAAAAATGTATTAACTAAATTAATTAACTAGTGATTTAACTAAATTTATTAAAGAATCAACAGCAATGTATTATTTAATTAATGGTGAAATGAGAATAATCGATTTAAGAAAAAGGTAAAACACATGAAATCTAGAGCAAGTAGGACTTAAGTGTAAAAAATTAATATTGAAGAGTAAAATAAAATCATGAGATAATTATATAATAGGGTTAATCTCATCCATGGAGCAATTCTACATGAAGTTTAACAAAATTGGACCACATATCAAGTATTTGTTATGACCATGCATGTGCAAGTTATTCCCTACTGAAAAGTGCATAAAATCGTTAAACGGGTGGCGTTATTTCGGGCGATGATAAATTTGTAAAAGCTTCCTATAAGCAGGCTTTGTGAAAATGGTATTAAATATTTTGGCTTTTTGCAATTTATCTTATAGTTAATCAATGATAACAAGACATTTATAATGCCGCTTTCATACAGTTGCAAATGGTGTATACATTTAATTTTTGACGAAATTGTTATTGTTGTTACTTATGATCTCCTGTTCGGAAGATCCGAAACAGGGCCAATGAAGTAGGAAGAAAGAACGACAGACAAGACTAGAGATCAAAGTTTATTCCAAGAAAGCATCACTGACGAAGTTCATAGAGGGTGCAGCTCTACTTTGACGAGGACCCAGAAGGCGGAAGTCTGACTATATCCTCAAAAAACATCCATGCCTCTTTCGGGATTTGAACCCGACTCCCTCATGACAGCAGTCGAAGACGCTATCCACTTCACCACCGGGATGGCTGACGAAATTACGAGTATTAAACGTTTTTATCCTCTTTTGCATCTTTATTTCGTACAGCCTTGCAAATTTTCAGGATAACCGAATGGAATCTCTAGAACTGAAAATGGAAATACTTAGTGAGCCATCTTACTCGCTTCACAGTTTAACATTGGATCCATATCAGTCATTTTCTAAGCTCATCCGTAGCTTATCCTGATAAATGGGTGTTTTAAGGTTATACCAATACATGATTTATACTAGCATATGAAAGTTCTTAAGCACTCTAATAGTTTTGTAAGGAAAATCTGTAAACACCATGTTGCAAATCACCAATTTTGTAAATCATCATGAATGCACAAAGTCTATATAGTGAATTTCCAGTCTATATAGTGACAATTTTAAAACGAACAAAGGTGATTGCAGTGCTTTTAGTGGAGAATTTAAAAGTTAAGATAACGAACTCGAAAAAAAGCGAGATAAGCGATAAAAGTAAATTACGAAGTAATAGAGCATTATCTATTTAGTAAGAATCAAGTTACAGGCATTATTTGCAAATGCTCGTGAATTGTTCAGTAATGTTCAACAGTATTATGGAGTGATAACCCTTTAACTGTGAGTGGTATTTATTACCTACCGTATACGTGTTTTAATCCTTCCTGGATTTGATTATTTGATTAATACTAATTTGATAATACACCGGAACTTTTTATTTGGTTTTCTTCATCTCGCTTTGTTCCCGAGCTTGTTGTCATAATTTTTAAATTCTCCGCTAGGGGCGCCGAAATCCCTCTTTGAAAGTACATGTTCTTTTACTACACTGTAATACATTTGCAAGCATGTTACTAGAAGTTTCACGAGAATCAACTGTTCGTAATGGGGAGTAAGGTTCCTGATAGTTATGATAATATATATGTTACGGGTAAAGCCCGTAATTGGATAAACCTAGGTTTATCCGTATAAAGGCCGCATTATCCAAAAATACTGGGTAAACTTAGGTTTATCTAAAGTTGCTTGGGTAAACCTAGCCTTAACCAGCCCTGCTTAGATGAAAGTGAATTTGGAATGTAGGAGAAGCTTTTACATTATTATAATGTGGGCGACTATATACTTTTCTATCATGTGATATAGAATTATATACTCTTATAATGAGCCGTCATCGCAAGATTTTAGGAGCGGACATAAGTAGTCAGATTCCCATGACATATACGATTATATATATACGATTATATATATGTATATATACGATTATATACAGATATTGTGTACGATTTACATAAATCAGTAGAGGCCATCAACAAATATTTACTACAGAATTTGAAAAAATGCATAAATTACACGGCAAAGTTCCCCAGTTGCATTAGCTGATGGTGGCCATAAAGCGCCTTTATATACACTCTTTGAAAAAAAAGAAATAAAATCGGCTAGAATCCTACGAATGGAATGAATAGTAGCTGTATATTCAATAATTACCATCAAATGATGTCCCCTACATTGTGCTAAACTATGTGATTTTGGACAGTCTGTGTAGTGTATATCAGTATACCGAGGTAGTATAAGTTAATAGTAGCCATAAACAAACTGTTCCTACACTTTTTTAAAACATTGACTAGGGTTTTAGTTTTGTATGCATAAGAATGTCCTCACATAACTATAATTCAACATTGGCCAACCGATTTTCCATTCATTTTTTTAAAAAAAATGTCACACTAGACCATTTGTGGAGTGTATATTAATGTCTCGGGGCAGTATAACTTAATAGTGGCTATAAGCCGACTATAGTGAAATTTGAAACAACTTTAAATTTCATCAAATATTTTTAGATCGCAAATGACAGGGACAATCAAGTTCCTAATAGAAATTTTGTCGAGTTATTACCAAATGTGTTTTACTGAGAATTTTCGAAACGTCGATTCCATTGAAACAATCAGATATTTAAAACTTTTATTAAAATGCTCTTTAGTGCGCGCCTGTGTCTTTTTCAGCAGAACCATAAAAATGCGCAACGTAAGCTCAGTAACTTTTGCGTGAATCAAATTACAAATTATATGCGCTTTATTCCGGTAAAGCGCGAATTTGATACAATTTCAATTTCATTTCGAGCTTTACCCAGATTAATTGGGTACAGATAGGTTTATCCCGGAAAAAAACTAGGTTTATTCTCATTTCAAGCTTTACCCGAAAACTGAAAAATAACGCTTGGGAAAACGATAATTAGCTGAATATTTCAGACATACAGCTGGAATTTTCATGAACGCTTGTAATTGCGGCTTTTCTGATAGCTTGCTGAAATTATCAACAAAGTTGCTGGAAAAAATGAGTAAAAGTTGCAGAATATTTTACCATGCATAATATAGGTCTAACGTGTATACACATAAACCTATTCTTTAAAAATTATTGGGGTAATAATAAAAATTTTAGGAAGCTTATATATTGGGAAAATGTTGCAACGGTTGTTTTGTTTGCAATAGCTCACAAAATATTATGAATTATGATAACAAAAGAATATGCTTACATTTATTAATTATATAGTTATTGATTGAACGTAAATAGCATGTAATGTTGGATTTAAAATTCAACAAGACCAGCCCCGTTATGTTGTACTTTAAAACGAACAGTCTCCAAAATATTTAAATTTTTCATATTTTTAGTGATTTAGCGCCATTTTGAAGTGGTCCAAGATGCCAAATGAACAGAGAATCGCTTTGAATTTTCGAATGATTTTTACGCAACAAATGTCAAGTTAATGCCTTTTTCACGACAGAATAGGTAAAAATAATCTTGAGTCTTTATTGGAAGATATGCAATGCCCACATCAGAGGTTTTTTTTTTAAACTTTGTATAAAATGCATGGTGTATATGAAGTGAAAATATTGTGAACAATGCAATGTTAGAGAAAATGTGAGCTGATATGTGGGACCAGATGTAATCTTAGCTTATTAATGAAAATATACTTACAATCCAACCTTTCTTTTAACAACAAAGTACACGGTTTGGGAATCACTATGATATACACAATATTTCAGAATATAAATGACAAAATTTTCTTTTGAATCAGAATGAAAAGGCAGAGATGTATCATTTTTAAGAGACCCATGATATTATGTGGAAAATATAAAAATACTAACATTCTATGAAACATAAATATGAACCGTTAAAATGTGATATAGTTAATTTTTGTTTTAATATTTTTGATAATAATTATTCATTATTAAGAATATCCTTATTTACCATTAGTTAAAAATCTTCCCATCTATATCAGACTATTTCGTAAATCATTTATTTATTGAATATATTAGTGCAATCTGTACATCTCACTATTAATTATGAATAAATCGTGAAAAACGAACGAAAGTGCTACCCATTACTAAGTGCAAGCAATTCCTTGGAGTAAAGAATTTTGGTCCTTTTTGCCTGACGTTTTAAGTAGTTCCTTTTTCTTGTGTGCAACATACATCTTGTGTGATAAAACTAAAAGTAACATTTTATTCCTTATGTAATGTAATATTTTATAAACCAAGTATCTCGTCTCTCTTAGCTGAAATCGCATTTTATATGCCGTGCATTAAGCACCATCAACGAGAAGTTAGTAATAAAAATAATGTCTCGCTTAATTAAACGTGTCACAATGTGATGAAGCTATATCGTTTAAACACACACGATGCTTCTCGTAATATGCAAATGAAGTCATTTATTAAGATATCTACATAGCAGTATATTTAATATATTTTCTTAATGAGCTTTTTTCCCCGTCTGCACATAGGAATTGGTAGTCATAAAATTGACTTATGTATTGTTGAGGGAAATTGAGTATATTGTGTTAGGCATTGTGTGATGTGGTGGAAATATGGTAGCATACGTGAGCACTACCTTCCAGTGTATCTGCTTTAGCACACATGGGCTAACCTATGCATAAGCGCCAGAAAAACTAACTGGAACAGTGCACCTGAGCACTAACCTCCAAAATACAAAGGTCAAGATACGTGATCGTCAATATACCTAGATCAACATACCTGGGCGCCAGCATTTGTGACTCAAAATACCTGGGCGCCAGCATTTGTGACTCAAAATACCTGGGCCACCTTGCATGATTGCGAACATAACACGCTGGAGGAAATTGCTTTTAAAGTAAATAAAGTCTGGCACTTTGTATTTGCGCCTGGCCAAACAATACAATGAAATTGCAAGGGAGTTGATTGCCTCCCTGACTTGTTTCAAAAGACGAGAATACAATATTTTATCTGGAATGGCTGTAATGTGGTATAGGAGTTAACATGTATCAGCTCTAATTAGGATATCCTACTCCAATTCTCGTTTCTGCCAAATATAATTTTGTATTAAAAAGGAGTCTAATTTTATATTATTCATTTCTTATGTGCATTGATTTGTTACTAATAAACTTTATTTTTAACTGCTGTACAAGACATTATATTTTCTGTAACTAGTGTATCTACTTTTATTTATATGAATGAACCATTTTAAGCATCACTATATAGATGTTACTTTCGATAAGATAATAATATTTTGATGAGATAAGTTGCTTTTGATAAGAGAAGATCGTTAGATTCGATAAGATTGTCAGGATTAAGAAAAGTATCGAAGCCGGGAAGGATTCATATAATGATCACGGCAACTCATTATCCTGGATTTAGTAATGTAGACAGATTATTATAAAAATGTATTAAATTTACTATACCCTTTTAAGTATCAACCACAGGTGGTGCATTATTGCTTTTATTAGGTGGAATTAAAATATTTTGAGTATGTCAGCTTGCTTCTATATATTCTTCAACAAGTTCAAAATTATATTAAGTGTTAAAGGCTTGTACAGATAATTTTCTTATTCAAAATATTTTGGTGTTTCGTTAAAATCTATCAATATAGAAATAAGCCCCTTACTAACGTTTACAATAGTTATTTATAAACCCCATGGTAATGCCCCTATATTTTATACTATGTATGTAGCGTAAGGGAAAATATTCCATACGAGACCATCCAGAAATGCAGATAAAGTGTAGACTATCCAGAATTGTAGATAAAGTGTAGACTATCCAGAAATGAAGAAAAATGTAGACTATGCAGAAATGTAGATAAAATGTAGACTATCCAGAAATGTAGATACATTTTGGTTTATTTCTCTCTTATGGTAAATCAAATAAGTATCGTGCCTTGAAGTCATTTATGTGTTTTCTGTGTTTCACCAAAAGCAGATAATGAATGAAGTTGACGGACGTGAGAAGATTAAATATAGAACAAATAGATAAGATCCATAAGAAAACAAATAGATAAGATCCATTTCAAATCATTTAGCAAGGATCAATGAAGTATAGAAGTAAATTCAAATTGTGCAATTATTTTTATTTTATTTTAACAATGAAGCTATGAGGAAAAAAAGTAAAAACATGAAGAACATTTATTTGAATTCTAAACTCTTGTGTAAAATTAAATAAGTCAA
The DNA here is from genome assembly GCA_951213105.1 of Amaurobius ferox. Lineage (NCBI taxonomy): Eukaryota > Metazoa > Arthropoda > Arachnida > Araneae > Amaurobiidae > Amaurobius > Amaurobius ferox. Next base: position 70,155,881 of record OX578147.1, read on the forward strand.
AAATCAAACTAGTTTCGACTTTTCGTAAAATATACCATATGCACTGATCACAGAAATGTTATTACATTACTACACAGTTTTTCAAATTATTTTCAAGATATTTTTATAATTCTAATTGTTTTTATTTTGTTTTAATGGTGTTTTTGAAGGTTCTATAAGACTTTTTTTTGTGACTCTTATCAGTTTCCAATGTATGGCGTTTAAAGAAAATTCTAGTAATTTTGCATACGAGATTCCCAGAAAAGTCCTTAAATACCTCAATAACTCTGTAAGAAAAGTTCCATGAGTTAAAACGTTCTATCTATAGTAAAACAACTATGCCCCATTGTTTAAAAGTGGTTACAGAGCCCCTAGCGGAGAAGTGAAGAAGTTAGGAACGGGAACTCGACAATAAAGTAGGTTAGAAGAAAAATATCAATAACAAAGTTATAGAGCACTGCTCAAAGTTATACATCACTTCCTAATTAGTAGGAATATCTATTAGGAACGCAAAAAACTTGTACCTGGAACGGAATAAACATCTGTCATACTTCATAAGTTGGTAAATCTTATAACACAGTGATACCAGTTATTTTTCTTCAAGTACTCGATAATATTTTTTCTTAAATTATTATGTGTAATATAATAGACAGGTATATATAGAATGTAGCAGAGAGCACAAATTATAAAACGTAATGGGGGTCCATTTACAATAACCCTGGCAGCTTTCGCTATATAGAGATGGCGGCTTTCAGAATATTAACAGGGTATGATTGCTTAACCAAATTCCTGCATCGTTTTGACATTTATAATAGGCCATAATGTATCCTGTGCAAAGGTATGGTTGATATGGACATTGTTCATCTGTTACAATGTTCGACATTATCGAGGGAAGACGGCCATACACGTTATTGGAGAGCTAGAGACCTCGTGAAGCAGTTGGACAATTTTTGATCAGTGTTCTACTTCTTGTTCGTTAATCTAACTTCTCTTACGTCACACATGCGGGATAATAGATGTATTTGTCGACGTGACTTTGCAATAATAGAAAAATATGTTTAACATTACTGACTGAGTGCATTTTGACCATATTCTACACTAGTTATTGTTTTTAGTACCATTTCTGAATATGACGGCATATTACATATCGCCACATTATACAAATTAAATGTCTTCTGTAACCGATTTAGTGCCAATTCTTACTAATTATACAATAATCAACATTTTGTAATTGGCATTTTTCTTTTATCTCGCTCTGTTTCCGAATTTCTCGTGATAACTTCTTCAATTCTCCACTAGGGACGAAACAATTTCTTTTATTTCATTATTCATAGTGTTTCTTTTATTTGATCCATCAATATATTTAAGTCAGCATGATTAATACAGCTTAAATTGGACTCACATTATCCAACAGTAGAAGGAAAAATTATAACACATAGCAAGTACTTTTGTTGCCATGTTTAATATCAGCCTTTGTCGATATTCCATGCTTAAAAGCTCATAATAAGCCCAAAATCAGTTTATGATTGATGTTATCTGAAATGATAGCGTGAGTCTTGCGTTCATGGGATTTCTTTTAAATTTAAAGTAAAATGTGTTTTTTCAGCTAGTGTAAAAATTTTAGTAGCTAATTGTATATAAAATAGCATTGCCATTGATAATCATATCTTAAGACATAAAATTATTCATCAAGAAAAGCGTCTTTCTAAGGACAGTGCAAATTGAAATAACTAGAACAAAGATTGGCAATTGTATGTATTTTTCATGCCCAGGGTTGCCAATTTATCCATTTTGTAGCTAGATCTAGTTCTTTTGGAAGACATTTAGCCCTAGAAATCCACAACTAACCATTTTGTAGTCCTTCATTTTAGTCAAGACCGATAATTTGTATTACTTAATTATAAACCAACAAAAATGTTTTGTACGTATCTAGCAGAAAGTTCCGAAGTGGCACTCATGAAGCGTAATAATTGTTAGCAGTTGGGATCTTTAATGTTTAAAAAATTCTACCAGATTTAGGAATAGTATTGAAAATTCAAATTATTTTTATATAATTGCTAAAATTATAAATTCATGTGATGTTTTTTGACTTTTGGAAAAATTTAAAGATTTATTGTTATAATACAGTACCTGATACTTATACCTGATAATTCCCCACCTTCTGACACTTATCCTGATCTTCTTTAAACTTAAGAGAATTTTCATTAGGCAAATAAAATATTCCACTTTTAAATGTAGAGGTTCTAAAATATGTTACCGATACTTTTAGCATTCTTCTGACTCTTGCTCGTTCCCGAGCAGATGCTTTAAAAGAGTGAGGAATCATTTTACAGATGATTGCGAGCTATCAAATGAATCTCCCACGATATGCTGCAATTACTGATAGACCGTACTCGAAGAATTTCCAACTCTGTTCGTGAACCCTAAAATGTATTCCTTAAAAGCCAACCAAAAACCCCTGAAATTAGCACGGCTTCCCCACCACTCTTAAGAGTTGAACTTTCAGTAGGAAACAAACTGAAGCCTTGGAAACCCCTAGGGAACCCATTGATATCCTCTACGAATTCTTCAAAAGTGCTTAAACTGAAACACTTTGGACACATTCCATGCCACCTCCTGGTTCCGGATCTGGCGTTTTAGTGTGTGTTGATTTCTCTAATTTCGTTGAAATTGCGAGGGTCATTATAGAGCAACTGCCTCGTGCAGTTGATGTACTTAATACGATTTCGGTAGTGGTTGATGCCCTTCAGCTGATATTCCGTTGATTATTTCTGGTCGGCACTGACATCTATCAGTGTTTGATATATATTTGCCGCACAGACCTTATTTAATTTTGTATCGATCTTTTTCTTACATTTTTATCTAATTATACTTTCCTTCAGGACATTCTGGTCTCTTTTCGACATGCATTTGCTTTTCTCTGTGCATGACGAGGTGTTCGATCTTTTTCTTATATGTGTTGATCATTTTCTAGCAGCTAGCGGTTTAAGAATGCACCGCTTTGGAATTCTATTTTGGTAATTATTTTATATTATCTGAGGTGAAAATATGTGGCCTCTTTGTTACAGGTTCTACCTAAGAATGGGTCTTGTAATATCTTCTTTTTATCTTATTTGCTCTCTAGCACTGATAAAACTATTTTAAACCATCTCTGAAATAGCTATATGCTGCATTTTTATGTGTGCTTGAATACGTTATTGAAGTCTACATTCTTTGCACAAAGTGGTTTTTAATTATTAATTACGCCTATTGCATTTGTGTTACATTTTTATAGTTGGTTGTACTGAATAAAATATTGTTTGTTCAAAATTCGGTTATTCTACCAACATCTACCTTTGTAGTATCATCCTGCCGCAGATTGCATCAATTCGGTATGTTTTGATTAAGTAAAATTTATTTCATTACTTACTGATTATAATTTAAGGAATTGTAATCGATGTAATAATTATAGTCACTTTTATCCCTGTTTCAAAGATAATTATGTACGTAATTTATATGTAAATCCATCGTGACTATTTTCTAAGAGGTAGTAAGTTTTTTTTTCGAAGTATCATAATCATATACATTCAAATATCGATTTTGAATAATGAAAAACATTTCCATATTTTCATCTCCTGAAGAAAGAGATATAAACAATTAATAATACAAAAATTTGAATTTAAACTGCCCCATCAGTAAATTAGAATGCTAATTTTACTCACATACTTAAAAACTTCCAGACAGTCTGGAAACTATTTTTCAAAATTCCAAGTAAAAACTTCGGAGAACTTTACAGAAATTAAACAAATGCACCGTCATTGATTTTTCAAGGAGAAAAACCACATATATATATATATATATATATATATATATATATATATATATATATATATATATATATATATATATATATATATATATATATACATATATATATATATATATATATATATATACATATATATATATATATATATATATATATATATATATATATATATATATATATATATATATATATATATATATTCGTCTTGATTCGCTGGGCTTTTAATTGAAGCTGTCAGTATATATATTGATATACTGAGAGAAATGGCATTAATCAAAAGGGGAAATTTCAAAGAGCATTTTGTATTTAATAACTAGGACGTAGATTTCGTGATTATTAATTTCTTTTTTCAGGAGCATAAAAAAATTGGGCGGGCAATTTACGTTAACGTTTATCAAAATTATTTTTCTACCTAGAAAATTGATTTACTCATAAAAATATTATCAGATTTTAGAAGAAAATAGTTGAATTTAAAATTGGACTTTCATACCTAAAATGGAAATTATAAGTAGACAGGAAAGAAAAGATCATTCCTAGATGTTCCGTGAGGTTTAAACCATATTAAGGGCATATTAAAGATCAACACCCGCGACAACCTGGGGATTTATGCCGACTATGAAAGGTGAGGCATGACTACTATGAACCGACCGGCGATAGCACGGCCAAGGGAACGAAGTCGACGGAATCATTCACCGAACGAGGTCCGAAGATGATCCCGAAGGCCCGATCCCGGTCGCCGAAAGGTCTAGAGACAGGCCACAAAACCAGCTCCACTCCGCCGCCTGGAAAAGCCTACTTCACGAGTACCGAATAATTTACGACTCGATCCACAGGTTAATGTACCACTTAGGGGAGGTGGGAGGAGGATATAGAGGAATCTACTCCCTCTCGCATATAGCGGCTCACCTCGAGTGGGGGCCATATTAAGAACAGATAAAATTCCAACTCCCTCGGCAACCTATTGGCTTTTGCCGATTACTAGGGGGAGAAGGCACAACTACCTATGAACCAACCGGCGAGAACAGGGCCGAGGCGGCTAAGTCGACAAAATCCTTCACTGGACGAGATCCGAAGGTAAGCCCGAATAACCCGACTCCGCCGACGGGTCTCGAGACAGGCCGGATGACCAGCTCCTCTCCGCCGCCTGGAAGATCCTGGTTCACGAGTACCGGATAACTTACTGCTCGATCCACAGGTTAATTTACCACTTAGGGGAGGTGGGAGGAGGATATAGAGGATCCACTTACTCTCGCATATAGTGCCTCACCCCGAGTGGGGAAACCTCATATTCAGGTCAGTCTCGGGATTGAAATATATTTTCTAACGAGGTTCCAATGAAGCGATACGACGATCAACGGAGTTATTCACCGTGCAGAGTCCTAAGAGAACCTGCCAACTCATGATCCCATTCGCAAATGGTTTGAGCAATAATTACAAAATACGGCCCACATTGTCACCTGGAAGATCTCAGATTTGTAGGGATAGCAGGGAGGACCCACATAAGAAATCCTCTAATCGGCGAATTAAGGTAATTTATGTTCACCAAACTTCCACCAGCCCTGATAAGGACGATCTTCTATAGAGGGGATAAAGGTAGACATACATTAGAGTAGACAGGCATTTAAATTGCACATGTTAGAAGATATCCTTGCACATCAACCTCAAGTTCATCCCGATAGAGGGAAGGTCTGTTTTAAACTCCGTTCCAGCGATGGTTCAACAATTGGGCCTCGGTCACGGAACCATTATCCGGGCAATGCCCGGAAATTACATGCCACGCTATGACCTCAGCTGTCCATGGTTTTGAACACTGATTACAAATATGGTCGGTGCTGCCACCTGTACGAACACACGACAAACCCGGTAATCGGGTATTCCAGCTCCTTAAATATGAAGACTTTAAAAGAGATATAACGTTTATTTCAAATTAAAAGCTGCAAGTTATATTTAACTGTGTCCGATGGCTTTCCTACGTTATACGCTCCTTATCAGAAGCTTATGGCCTGTACACTAGGGCTTTTATATTCAGGCAACACGCAAGCAAAATAACTGTTTAAGCAGCACCTGTTCAAAACTCAACTGTGTCTAGCGTCTTTTTCTTGTATTCCATACAGGTAAAACCAATATCTACATACTTAAACATTTAAATTGAATAGTTAATTGTCTTTGAATAGTTAATGTTTTTCGCTTTATATGCATTCCTTTGTCGATCGACGATTAATAATAAGCAAAATTTTTTCGCTAGTTGGCTGAATATGAAATCCCTAATCTACTTGTATCTTATCATAAACATCTAATGATATGTTTATAGCATAGAAAAGCTCCCGCACTCATTTAAATGTATTTTACGTATTTTAAGTTGAAAAATAGAATTTTTATATATTTTTAAGTATGTATATATTTAAGATTTGTATGTATCGCTTTATTGTATTTACATCTGCCCATAGCTCACAAGCATAAGATCTGTGTTGCTCCAGTAGAGTGGGACCAGTGCTTGAAAGCTAAAATTCTCGCAATATACTTAAAAGGATATTAATCAGCCTTTTTTTTATTTTCCCCATGTTAACCCACGAAAATAGTCCCTAACATATAGTTTGTTTATTTTATAGAATTTTTATGTCAAAAATATGCAGCGTCCATTTCGATGATAAGAGCTTGCAATTTCGACCCAGCAGCTTAAAGGTAGGGCGTCGGCTGGCCAGTTCGGAGATCCAGGGTTCGATCCCCAATTGGAGCAGCAAGGTTCCTTACAATGGCGTCCGAACAAATCTACCCTGTAGGTTAGTGCAAAGATGTCGGAAGTCTGAAAGTGACCCTAGTACGACTAGTACGGATTCAGTGGACTCTGGAAGATTAAGCGCCGATTTCAAATTGAGACGATAAGGAACAAGCAGGATAATAAAATGGGTAAAAATAGTAGTAGCAAAAGGCTAACCTGAGGTAAGAATACCAGAAAGTGGTCAGTCAGATTGCCAGTTGCCCACATATCTGGCATTAAAGAGTGGAGAATAGTTCACTTTGATGATGAGAGATTGCAATTTCGTCCAAATAGCTCAGCGGTAGAAGGTCGGTTGACCAGTTCGGAAATCCAGGGTTCGATTCCCGGTTGGGGAAGTTAGACTCTTTACACATAGGAGATAAAAGACGGCTTGTACGTTTTAAGAAAAAGTCGATCAAATAGTTAGAAGTATTTTTTTTTCTATTAATCAAAATGCAACGCGTTTATTTACAACAGCTGTAACATACATCTAAGTATTTTATCAGCTTAAAAACCCCACAAACTTTTCTATTTTCACCACCTTTCCTTAACAAAAGCAGCAGGAAAATGTTCCTAAAACTAAACGGACAAGAGTTCAAGCACTGTCTTTCACAGGTTAACATGCAGAAAAGCGAAACAAGCTAGGTGGTTGAAAATACCCTCTTAATGGGAAGGCCTCCCACGATGTCGTTCCATTAAATGTAGACAGAATTAAACGTGACAATAGCTGTCTATTGAATATAGACAGACATTATCTCCGTGAAAAAATAGACAGTTAAAAGGCATTTCAAAGGAAGACCAGAAAACAGGCTTCTTGAAATTGAACCGACAATGACGGATAGGCCAAGCTCCTTTTATGGCGCATCATCACTAAGTAGTCACTGATTACACTGCAGAAACAAGTTATTTTAATCCTGAGAAAGGAAGACATGACTTTAGAACTACATTTCTATCTGTAATTCATTTTTACATTCAAATCGACAATACAATTAAGAAAGTATTATTTTCACGAAAATTTTCAATATTTCGAGATTTTGATGCCAACATATATTTTAGCACGCCCTGAACACGTTTTGACTATTTTTGGAGTGATGTCTGTCTATCTGTATGCGGTCGATTTCTTGTGTACATTATAGCTGCCATAAATATTAATGGATTTCTACGAAACTTAATATTCGACTTCTTTAATGAGAGAGAAAAGTCTGGAACTAGATATCATTTTTTTTTAATTCGAGCGAAAACTTCGAAATTTATTCGAAACTTAATATTTTCTTAACATAGCACCATAGGGACAAATTTGGACATGATCATACCGCGGTATGCGGTATGTGTCACAATGTGGATCATACAAAACCCACCATTACTTCTTTGCACGAGTTCCTTAACATAATTATTAAATCAAAACACTACGCATTAAAATCCACATTTTTAACCTTTAAAATACATTATCATCTATTCACATTTCTATTATTGTTATAATTAAAAGTAAATGAATTTAAAAAGAAAACTTTTAAAATCTAAAAAGGTTCATTGAGAAACTTAGTATCAAATTAAAGAGTTTATCAATCTCTTTAAAATGAAGGGTGATATACTGCAATTGTGATAATTTAGAACAACGATATCTATTTTTCAAAGAAATTCTTATAAAATTTGCAAAAATAAAAATAAAAAGCAGGTACTTAAAAATGGATTCTATTATGAGAGTGTCGTGTTGAGACACACCTTATTTAATTTTTAAAAACTGCAATAAACAATAACAAATTAATATTTTACAAAAATCATCCAAATATCAAATAGAATCTTTGCATAAATAAATGTTTAAGAATGTGGATAATGGATGCATTTTATTTGGTACAAATCGAATGAGTTGCATTGTATAAAAGCCAATTCACACAGCAGAGCTATTTCCATAAATATTCTTCTGTTATATAAACTTTCATTAAATGTCGTAATAAAATTTGGCGACGTGATTTATATATATTTATATATTATATGATATAATGTAAATGTTTGTGATTTCCATCGTAATCTAAAAATTATGTATTACTTATATTACGATTATGTTCATTAGGAATATTTTTATAGTTATTGATATTTCCTTTCAGGATTTGATGAAAATGGCTTTTTCAAACTCCATCATAGCTGTTGTATTATTTTTCATAGTGTTTAATAGTCATGCAGATTGCAATGAATCCCCATCTGCCAGTAAGTTTATTTATCTTTGTTATGTTTCAAATTAATATAGTATTATTGTTACATATCAAGTGATCTGCAAAAAGCAATTGTTTGTATTTCATATAGAATTAGAGAATTGTTCTGTTTGTCTATTCATATGATATATGCAATTAGCATTACGCATTCCATACAGATGCCAACAACCGCGGACCTATTTCGTTCGTTTTAACATTTTTTTTTACCACAGAAAAACCAATATACGTTACAGCTGCAATAAAACATGTTATGTGCAATTTTACTTATTGAATTGTGTGAAACGTAAAATAAATTTATTCGTATGTTACCTTCAGTGTCGTTCCTTACGTTCAAAGGATTGTACTAGAACATGACTTCAAAGACCACGTGTTCATAATTAAATACTGCTGCATTCAGTCCCCTATATAGGCTCGTATGTCAATAACCTCTGCAATCATCCTGTATAGCATCTATAAATAATTTTGTCGAGCCAAAGTATAATATGTCAAAATAAGTTTACATTTTAAAAGTTCGAAGCCATTTTACACATTTTCACGAAAAACACATCTTAAAATGAGCCAAACAAATTTTAAGAAATAAATGTTATGAGTCAATGTTTTGATACGTGAAATATAGTTTACAGTTAATTAAACTGAGTTTTTAATAATTGAATAGCAGATCACATAACATATGTGATAATGCTTTTCAAAATTCACATCGACGATAAGATCTTGCAATTATATCCCAGTAAATCAACGACAAAGCATCAGCTGACCAGTAAGTATAGCCACGTGCGATTACCAGATGGGGCAGCAAAATTATTTCCGATCGAATTAATCTTGCAGGTTACAGCAGTGATATTATAGGTCTATAAGTGACCCTATTATGAGTAGTATAGATCAATAAACTCAGGCATATTGGACGCTGGGTTCCAAATCGATAGGCCAACGATCAGAACCAGCGATTTTTCAGGATGGTAATCTGGTTGAAAATAGTAATAACAGGAAGATAATTTGAGATTAATATAGCAGGAGGTAGTAGGTCAAATTATTAAGTTGCACGTCAATCTGACATCCTCAGAAGAAGAATGCAGAGTTCACTTCGATTGCAATTCCGACCCCAGGAACTCAACGTTAAGGCATCAGCTGGCGATTACGAAGATCGGTCCGAGTACGGAGATTTGATTACTAGTTGGAGCAGCAAAGTTCTTGACACTTTACAATGCATTGTTTACTTAGACTTACTAGTTAGTAAATACCACTAAAGACAAAAATTCTTCTGGCGATTTTCGTCCACTTTTAAACTGACCATATTTAATTTTGTGTTAGAATTCGGACTATTATTATCTTGACTTACGGATGCGACTTGTGTAAAAAGAAATGACGCAATGTGTTTATGTTTCTGTTAGATTTCAAATATGTTTGTTTATTTTATTTTTGCTAAATTTAGCTCCAATCTTTCTATTTAGATGTTGAAAATTTCTTCTCATAGTCACTCACATACATAAGCAGAAACACCTTCTCTAAAACGTTTGATTCGGTTTTAACGATGCTTAATAAATACAATTTTATCGGAAACTCTGATTCGAATTTTATTCAGAATGCTTTTATTATAGGTCAATTCAACGTAGAAGTCTTATTTTTGCCCTAAAATAATTAGAGAAATTCATGATTAACTAGCTAGAAATCTATATTTGTTTGATTTAATTAAAAATATAATAAAATATCCATGTGTATTAGTAAAACACTTTAGATTTCATATAACAATATCGAGAAATAAAAATACACTACAAATATAACTTACATCGTAAGAAATTGATACCGTAACATCAGTTACAAAATCATGTTACGTCAGTTACAAAAGATATTGCAATTTTTGAAAGTATGGTTGATGAATAAAACATAAATAGTATACATTTAGTCTATTAGTTATTTAGTATTGTTTATCAGCAAAACACATCATTCTAGCTTTAAGATTTTGATAGCATTTAATGTTTTACTGATCAGCAATTACATTTTGCCTACTTGCGTTACGTCAGTCAAAATGAAATTATAGAGGTATATTCATAGCAAGAAATGTTTTTGAAAGTTGCTATACGATAGCTATAGCTAATACATATTTTAAAGCATAAAGTTTTTGCTTTGTCAATTTTAGTAAATGTGTCTTGGTATAAAGAAGCCACAACTCTTGTATTAATTATTACGCCAGTTGCAGTGCAACTGACCTATACATTATTATTACAAAGTATCGTCTAGGATCGTGCGTTAACAATCAAGGTAAAAGAATAAATCCACATTTCTGGATAACAAACACGTTTGTTCACAAGCACAACGTATACAGGAATAATATACAGTAAAACAGCACTTAAATGCTTCACTACATTCACAAAATAACTGATATTATTCCCAAAACATTGAGGAAAGTAATTTAAAAAAACAGCTACTATTATTTTCAAAATATTGACGAAAGTCACAGCTCAATGTAGCACGTATCTCGTTAACTACTCTCCAACGAAGCGATGACTCTTTTTATAATCCTTCTATAGAAACTTCTGGAATTCTCTCATATCTTGTAGAATACTCTTTCTTTCGCGGTCTTTCTTGAACTTTCGAGAAGTCGCCAATTCGGCAATAAATTGCCAAATCTCACAACCTTCCTCCTAGCTTCATCTTCTTTCAATCCTTGATTGACGCCATGGGAAAGAATGTCTTTACGGAAGTATTCTCCGTCTGTTCTTCGAATGAGGCGAATGAAAGGAGGGAGAAAATGATGAAAATTATCTCCGAAGCGCTTTACAGGTTTGCAACTTTCCAAGTAGAAAAAATGGGCAACGGTTCAAATCAGATGGAGCCGAAATAGTTTAACGACTTTTTAAATAAAATCCCAATAAAGTCCAATATGTTTATTCGTGTGTTTTAGCATAATTTCACTTAAACCGGATAATATGGACCTGAAAACACATAGCATCTAAGAGGTAGTTACGAGGGAATATCAAGTCTATACAAATTTAACCACGCTAGTATATTTTACATGATCTTATATAACCACTGTATTTATAAAACCTGATTCAATATCTAGTTATCAAGTGCCTGATTCAAAATAAAGTTATATGTCTTATTAGGACTTTCAAAGTGCAATGAATTACTTTCTTACCGTTTACAGCTAGCACTTTTAGTTTTCATGATATATGCATTACATATTTTAGAAACATAAATTTTTCAATCTCCAGCTTGTCAAGCTTGGAGGGTATAAAAGCTTTGTAAACATAAGTTATTGCTTTAATTGTTATTGCTAACAGCTATTGCTAACAGTAGAAACTGCAACTTTTATTATATTTTTTTAATCATTCACTATTTATATCTACATTTTATAGTTTAGAAAATATTCGATTGAATATAAGCGAAAAATATTGAGAACACTTTTATATATTAATAAATGGTACCTAATTTATGACAAAATATGTAAACACATTTGTATTTTTATCTATTACATTCAAAAGTATAATATTCCAGAGTGTTTATATTTTTCGAAACGCTCCAATTTCAGTCGTATACTCGACGAAGCACTTTATTCCCATCACATATGGTATCATTGCATATACATCGCTCATTCAATATTAAGCGATTAAATAAATTATGGTTTAAACTGTTATGCAAAGTTTAATGACTGATGAGTACTCAAAATTCAAATTAATATTTGCAATGACATCGGCATACACCAGAGAACCGCAACTCATCTCACACATGCATATTATTGCTGAAAAGCATCTCCCTGTGGCCACGTATCAAATTTGCTAACGACGGAATTTGTGTTTGACAATGTACTCAGTGCCGACGTAGATAAATTTTCATGCAGATTTGTTTACCTTTAATGTTTGATGAATTATTAATTTCTGGAATAAATTTTATTCTATGTCTGATTTAACTGTTAGAAATAATTAGTATGGCGATATTCCTTATAATTATTAACATGTGAAAATGCGTTTAATTCAACGTGCAATGACCACGATATTCTTCATTAACGAATTCTCGATTTGGGTGATCAAGATTTGTTCGACTGAATCTTTGTCTGCTACGACGCACTGTTTTAACATCTGTTATTGAGGATTTTGTTTTTAATCCGAGGGAGAGAGAATAAAATCCCCTCAAAACTATTGCAGCCACTTATTTTTCTTATGCATGATTTCTTCTAAGATATATAAGATATATATATATATATATATATATATATATATAGTTACGGCATATCCTCGAGAATCATGGATGTGCGGCCAGGATACAAGAATGAGTCCAAATTTCTGGATAGCTAAGACGTTTATTCACAAGCACATCCTAAACAGCAACAATATATAGTTAAAAAGTACTTACATGCTCCACTAATTTCACAAAACAACTAATACTATTTTCGAAACATTGACGTAGTTGATTTCATAAAACAGCCGCTACTTTTCTCAAAACATTGACGAATATCAAAGTTCAATGTAGTTCGTATCACGTTAATCGTTTTGCCAAAGATGACACCTTTTATAAACTTTCTGATTCATTAGTCCTTTATAAACTCTATTTCTGGAAACTTTTCGAAATACTGCATCTTGTAGATTAATCGTTATTTCGAGGTGCTCCTCGAACCTTCGGGAAGTCGCCAAACGTCGTTAAATAGGTGATAAATTGCTAAATCTGGAAATCCTTCTTTGAACTTCGGCATATAGAAACCCTAGAAAAATAGACGCCAGAGCATTTTGCACGTTCGTAACAATATGTATAATAGAGATTTTGTCTCAGTACCTACATATTTTGCCATCTGTTTTTACAATGTCGCTAAAAATTGAAAAAAAAGATGGTTTGGTAATCTGAAAATAAAACTTTAGAAAGATATATTTTTAAACAATCTAATTTCTTATACCTCTCGTTAAAGTTGACAACGATCAGAAATGATTACGGCAGAACACTGTTAAATAGTACTAATAAAAAAGAAATCCATAGTTTATACATACATTTTCCTATGAAATGTGTCGTAAGTGATACATTAATAAAATGAATCACTTACTGCATTTGTGTCGAGTAAATATGAAACAGAGTTAAAGTATAACTTCCGCTTCTAGATATGTGATGTTTTACAGTAAAAAAAGTGTCCAATTGTCGGGAATTTTAAAATTGAGTTTAATGCCTTGTTATGTACAGTTTTCAGCCCACATCCAAAAAATAAAACCGCATATCTGTACGATAATCAAAACTCATATTTTATCATTCTCAAGCTAGAATATTTAAAAAGAGAACAATAGCTTAAAAGTTTCGGGGTTGATAGCAGAATGGACGGATTGAAACTCCATTGGTTTCAATCGATTGGTTTAAATCTAATTGTTTAAATCTATTGGTTTAAATCTATTGGTACTTTATGTTTAAACCATTTTTTACTTTTTGTTAATCTATGGGTCATATCAAGGTAGAAAACATGTTTTTTGGGGAATTTTTAGTAAACCCGGTTTTATACAATCCTGTATAATAAAAAATTTAATTTCTTGGAATTGGCAACACGAAGAGTATAATGAAAATTTTTCTTGTGTTTCAGAAACATCGACTTACCTATATTTATTGAAAATTAAAAATTGTACAGTTGTCGGTGTAATAGCTATATATCACGTACATTTAGAAGTAAAATTAGCGACAACTGGATACTTTTCTCGTAAAGCAGCATATATAATAATTATGATGTAATATTTAACTCACGTTTATAGTTATAATAATTACGTATTTTATTTCTCTTTTATAGGTAATAATGATGATACATCTTCTATACCAATGATAGCCTCCGGTAAAAGGCAGCACAATATTATGAGGTTTGGTAAACGTCCAGCAGGAGGACACAGTTTAATTCATTTTGGAAAAAGAGAAAACTCTAAAGTACCTCAACACAGTTTCCTTTATTTCGGTAAACGGGAAAACGAGCAAAGTTCTTTGCCAGATCTTCTGCAGTATCTACAAAAAACAAGAGACAATTCTTACAAAAGAGGTCATACAATAATGAGATTTGGAAAAAGGTCCCCTGGAAATCACAATTTTATAAGGTTCGGTAGGCAAGATGAAGAGGATTATGATGGATATTATCCGGACGAGAGTGAAATTGGTGAAGACAAACGAGGAGGTCACTCGATGATGTATTTTGGAAAACGCGGTGGACATAATATGATGTACTTTGGGAAACGACCCGCCGGACACAGTATTCTGTCTTTTGGGAAACGGGACGAAGATAAGAGGGCACATTCCATGATTCATTTTGGAAAGAGGGAAGGTGACGAAGAAGACGACATGTCACCGGAAGGAAAACGCGCCCATTCCATGATTCATTTCGGGAAACGAGAAGACGATGGCGATCTGTACCCAGAAGAAGATAAACGTGGATCGCATTCAATGATTCATTTCGGAAAGAGAGAGTTTGATGAGGAAAGTATACCATTTTACTGGAATCCAGCTGCCTCAGAGAAAAGACAACACAATCTTCTACGATTTGGAAAGAAAACGGATGGCATACGTAAAGGTTCGCACGCTATGATACATTTCGGGAAAAGGGATGAAGACAAACGTGCACACTCCATGATCCATTTCGGAAAACGATCCGTTGATCAGAATGCTAACTCTGTCGTCAACAACCAATCGGAAGGTTTCCCAGACAAACCAGTAAATGCTATAACAAGAATGAAAAGAGACGTGGAAGACGCTGTTAGCGGTGCTGAACCATTAGTAGCATTAATTAGATATGGTAATAATGACGATGATGCACCAGAAGATGACCTTGAGAATGCCATTCAAGCTTCGGAAGGAAATTTATATCCTCCTGGAGAGATAATTGATCACTTTTCTTTCCCAGAGGAAGAACAGCAAATTTTGCCATTTTATCCGGATTACCTGCCTGCACACAAGAAAGAGGCGTCCAAGAATGTTTTCTTAAGATTTGGTTAAAATTATTAACTGTCAACATAATTCTAATCGTTTAGATGTTATTATAAGGCAGAGTGTGAGAATCTGCAAAATGGTCAAATATAAGAAGTTATTTCATGTGTGGTACTTTTAAAGGAATATCCTGACAGTAAAAGAGCTTGAAACATCATATCGTCTTGTGTACATATTTAATTATCAAAAATCAGTCTTAAATTACAATATATATTTCGTTAAGAGATCGCGAAAAAGTATTATTTATTTATTTTAATTCCAAAATATTGCTGAACATATTCATTTGTTCAAGCATTCTAAGTCCAAAAATATATTTAATTGTAAAATAAGTTGTTTCCTGTTAATAAACATGATCTTTAAGTAATCTCTAATGACTCGTTTTAGAACACTAGATTTTTCAATTATGGAAATTGTATCGGTATCAACATGCCACATTTAGAACACTTTGCTATTTAATTTTGAATATATATTACACTATTTTTGAGTATGTTATAATCAGTTTTATTTTTTACATTTATTGCATTGATAAGAAATTTTATGCAAACAAATTTTAACAGCAAAATAAATCAGATTATTTGAGAGAAAATATATTTTTACTTTCATTTGAACAATCAAGTGATATTAATGCATTTTATAGTCGAGAATCATAATATTTTATATTACCATTTGAATATTCGCGTTATGATACGAACTGGTAAAATACACTTATGAATCAAATAACATTAAACATTAGATTATATTGAAACTAACTTATGATTTCTAAAACATACATTCAACTACCTAAAAAATTCATAAACTAAAATCAATATTAAAATACATTTTTATCTTTTTTTT
Source organism: Amaurobius ferox (assembly GCA_951213105.1). Lineage (NCBI taxonomy): Eukaryota > Metazoa > Arthropoda > Arachnida > Araneae > Amaurobiidae > Amaurobius > Amaurobius ferox. The sequence goes on from OX578147.1 coordinate 70,172,397, forward strand.
AGCAATTAAGTGATATTTAATGGAAAGAACCAGAATATTATATATTATCATTTGAATATTCGCGTTTGTGATACGAACTGGAAAAACTTCAAATAACAATTATAAGTCAAATAACATTATACATTAGGTTATACTGAAATAAAATTATGATTTATGAACCATACATTTAATTACCTGAAAAATTCAGAAACTAAAATGTACAGATGATACATTTTTATTTTAATCTTAACAATCAAGAAATACTAATACATTTTATTGTAGAGAACCAGAGTATTTTACATCATTATTTGAATAATCGAATTTACCATACAAATTGGTAAAAGACACTCATGTGTTAAATAACATTATACATTAGGTTATACTGAAACAAAATTACGTATTTATGAAACATACATTTAACTACCTGAAAAATTCATTAAAAAAACTCACATTAAAGTACTAGCAAATTTAAACGAACAATAAACGAAGAACACTATAAAAATATCATTTAAGTCAAAAGCATTGTATAGATCAACTATATTGAATCAATGCATTTAGAAACAAAACTTAAAGACTTCATTTGCAAAAAAGCTAATTTTATGTATTTATAAAACATTTCAAGAGTATATCATTAAAAATAAAGTACAATTTAATTAGCAAATGAGAGATTAAAATTTTGATTTTTAAATTATATACAATATTTTGTATTATAATTCTTTCTAAGTCACTTCCATTCCATCAAATCTCAATTGAATTCTTAATTTCACACATTTTAAAATAAGTGTTAATATGACAAGCACGCAAATTATAGGACTTCTTAAAATTGCCACACATTGTCCATTTTATAATTCCATAGCAAGCAAATATTGACTTTCAATTTCAGAGATCAAAAGCATAATCTATGTCTTGAAATATTTAAAAGGATTCTAATAAATGATTTTTTAAATTATGCTTCCTACATTCTGTCGCATCATGTACTAACTTATTAACTTAAGACTGATTGAGAAGAATCTAGACAAATATTTTGACAATACATTCTATACTGCATTGTAATCTATCTACAATACAACATTGGATATTTGTAAAGTATCCGTCAAGAGAGGGGAGGGCAGAAATTAAATATATATATATATATATATATAATAAAACAGAAATAAAAATTGACATCAATATTAATTTAAATACCTTAAAAAAACTTTTTTTGGGGTCAAACATTAAAAACTTGATTTCCTAATACTAACTGGGTAGAAAAGAACTTTAAAATCGTGTTTTCTCAGAAATTAAATTCCTGAAAAGTTCAATGTTCAAATTGTTACTCTTTAAAGATTTGAGATAGAACTATGAAATTTGACAAATAAATTATTACTTTGATTTATCTTCAGATTTTGTACATAAAATTAAAAATTTTAAATTAAGATGCAAATTTACGATTACTCATATAAAAATAGATATTTTCATTAATGATTTCTTAATTAGTACATAAAATATCCTGAATGAAAGATAACGCACTCTCTTGTCTCCAATAACCATTATCTTTATTTGAAAATAGGTTGCTTGAATTAGTATACCAAAATCAAAAGCTTTAACTTTCTAAGTTTCAATTATTTTAAATATTTTATTTACTTTTCTTTACTTTACGTAGCTCATTTACACAAAATAATATGAAAACAAGTGTTAAAAGATTAGAATAAAACTATTTATATAAAAAAAGGAAATTATCTTCCCCTCACTCCCTTAGATTACTTTCCTGCTATTTAACATATAAACCATGTAAAGTTTAAACACGCAAAATCTGCAAAACATTAAAAGCTGTAGTTCTACACTTGGGCATAAAGTACACTATTAAAAGCATCTATCGGTTTCAGGCGTCAAACGTTGATCATCAGATGGCATCAGAAAAAAACAAGAAAGATCAATCATGCTTAAAGCATTGTTTATGAAACACTTCTCAACTTCAATGCAATATTATTTAAACAAGTCTAAAATGCAATACATTCCTCGGTAATATTTTGAAACTTATCACAATACTGCATTAATTTATTATATTTGAAAACTTAAACCTTCATCGAAAAAAATGAACTTCATTCAAATGACGGCATTGATATATAAATTGCCTGGTTTAAATATCTCTAAATTGTTATACAGTCCTCGGTAATAGTTTTAGAATTATCATAATACTACGATAAATTATTATATTTGAAAACTTCATCGAAAACAACTGAAATTCATTCAAATGACGTCATAGAAAAAATAACACGCCTGGATCTCTCTATAAAAACAGGATTTCATTCATAACTTTCTCCCATTCATTTCATTCATCACAATACTATAATAATTTATTTTATTTAAACATTTTGTTTAAGACCATGGAGCTACAAAAAATTAAACTCTATGCTTGAAACTTCATCGAAAAAAATCGTCCTTCTCTTTATGAAATCAATTAATATTTCATTCATATCAGCCATGCAGACTCCATGGACTAAATTATTTTGTGGTAAAAAAATACAGGAATTCTAATACAACTCAATCTATATATTTTGCAGTTTACATTTTACATAGGTGAAATATAGGCTTAGTTGTAGAAATAATCAAATTTAGATGAGCATTTAAACTCAAATATATTGTCATTGCGTTGTTTCAGTATGTAGATGCACAGAATTCAAGCAAAAATAAAGTAGTTTTAGGACGGATACAACACTCAATATGAATTAAAAAGAACTTAAAATAATCACGATTTTGAAACAAGATGGATGCCATACATCATTTTGAAGTGGGTCATGTGATCGTTTCATATCATGGTCACGTGATCGTTTCATATAAGAGGTGTAATTATTATTTTAATTTTTATTTAAAAAACTACTGAATATATTTCGCTGAATTTTTTTTGTATATTTTATGGAACAATTTGAATATCATCTAAAATTTTCGAAGCAATTTGTGAATTTTGAATCCGCTTAAAAATGTTTGAAAAATTTGGTCCCATAGGGCTCAATGTATTTCATTCTTTCGACCCGGGTTCAATCCAAAACTAATTGAGTGATATTATTCATTTATATTCCCATAGGTTCTACAAACAGGCTAAATAACATACTAAAATTTCATTTTGATTAAGTCATTTTTACGGCAGTTATCGTGCTAACGGACAGACAGACAGACAGACAGACAGACAGACAGAATGAACAAAGTCATAAACAGTTTTCAACTTTGTTGTAAAGTGTTAGTAAAAACAATACGTAAGAAATGTATACATAGTCAAACACATATAAAAATTACATATTATAGTAAACCACAGCAAGAGGTAAATACAGATCCAAATAAGAATTATAATAAGTGCATATAGAGAGTATAAAAAGTATATACAAAACAGCTAGTATTAGAAAAATAAGAAATAAATAATAAAAAGTATACAGTATTAAAAAAGGAGAACATTTTAAATGGTTAGGTACATGAACAGTGGTTTCTCACTTTTAGAATCAAGAATTGAACACCAAGTGAAACTGAGATTTTGAATCAGTTCGTTATTACAAATAAAATCAATATAGAGATAAATACAGACACATAAAGTAGAATTATCATGCAGAGCCAAAGAAATGCTTTGTCAAACAAGGACGGGGTAAAACATTCATTGAAGACAATTTAAGATGAAGCTGTAGAGTTTCTATTAGAGCAATCTGATACTATGAGTGTTATCTAGCGAGACAGTACCACATATACAACAGCCTGGTGAAATTGATTCCATTTATATTTAATAGGTCAGTTACTGTTGAAAATTGAAATAAAACAGTTGAATAGGTAAGTTAAAAATTAAATATTGACAGAAAAGAGCCATTGGACAAAGAATCCATTGGGAAACACTTGATCTAACACTGGATCATGAGAAAAATTAATTTTGAGCTAATACTAGGAAATATTAGATACTGAAAATATTAGACACAGTTATAAGAATAGGCAGTCTTATATCCAAGACGTAAAATAGAACAAGCGTTACTGATAAAACATTAAAGCAAATAGTAAAGACACTCAAATAGTCGCTCAAAAAATTCGGCAATATTAACACATTGATTAAAATTTCGTAAATGCAGCATAACTACAAAAATAAACTGCCTTGGTATATTTTCAAATATGTATATATATAGCATACAGCCTAAATACAAAACTAAACTGGATCAGTTTATTTTCACACACACACATATCTATATAAATATATATATATATATATATATATATATATATATATATATATATATATATATATATATATATATATATATATAGGTTGTCCCAAAAACATTGACCTCGGCTTTTATAATTTAAATATTGATTTTAGACATATATAATAAATTAAAAAGTTGCGTAAAAAAAGGTACAGAATTTTATGAAATCGATAAAATTTTTCAGGGAATTAAATTTGAAGAAATACAAAATTTAAATTTTTATAAGGTCCCCCGTACAAAAACATTTCCGACGAGTAAAATGTGCCCCATACACTAATAAGGGGAAGTACAAAATTTCAGCATATTATCATAAAATGTCCCAGATATATGTTTAAACAAAGTTGGTGAGGGATAAATCACAAATTAAAATGTAAATGTTTACAGCAAGAGTACAAATGACGCAACGCAGAAATGCATTATAGGCAAATAATATCTGCCTCTTATCTTGAATGGATCTTTGGCATGGTTGGAAAACATTTTGAACAAGCTTTGTAATCGTCGTGTAAATTTATTATTTCTACACAGTGTAGATACTTTTGTACCAATAAATAGCAAAATTATTATTTATTTATGTAATCATTGTTTTATTTCGCAATTTTGTGTATGACCCCTGAAACGCAATCCGCCGACATAATGTTTCCTCTCTGAGAACCCATGTCGATGCATCGAAAAGTGGTTTAAGTCAGCATTTTTGTCTTTTCATATCTCTGGGACTTTTTATGATAAAATGCTGAAATTTTGTACATAACTTTAATAATGTATGGGGCACATTTTACTCATTGGAAATGTTTTTGTACGGTGGCCGTATAAAAATTTGAATTTTATATTTCTTAAAATTTAATTCCCTTGAAATTTTAATCGATGTCATAAAATCCTGTACCTTCTTTACGCAATTTTGTAAATTGTTATATATCTCTAAGATCAATATTTAAGGAATAAAAGCCGAGATCAATGTTTTTGGGACACCCTGTCTATATATAACATACAGCATAAATACAAAAATAAATACTGGTCCAGTTTATGTTAGAATATATATATATATATATATATATATATATATATATATATATATATATATATATATATATATATATATAGAATAAATACAAAAATAAACTGGTCCAGTTTATTTTCGCATATATATAGCATATATCATAAATACAAAAATAAATTGGTCCACTTTATTTTTACATATATATATAGCATACAGCATAAATACAAAACTAAACGTGACCAATTTATATCTGAATTTATGCTGCAGAAAATGTTTTTCATTGTGGTAAAGGCTCTATTAATGGGCAACAAAAGCAGCCTAGAAGAAATAAGATGAAATCAATAAGTAGGTTAACAAGAATTGAAAAAATTAGGTTTACAGTAAACAGACGCAAAATAAATAAATAAATAAATAAATATAGTTAGTACAGGAGAATATATAAAATTTTGAAATGTCAAAGATGTGTCAATTTCATGTTCAACCGTGAAAATAAGAAGAGCAGAAATTCACAGAATATTTTATATATCTTCAAGACTATAACTCCATATGATGAAAATGTCATTCTTGTACCGCCACCACAAACACGCTTGTATAATAAATAGGGCAAAATGTTATTTTTAAGTTATTGCAGAACAATTTCTGCCAAGATGCCTGATAATGCCCTATCCATAACTGCTCCGCCAGTCTGTGAAACTATTTCGCCAAGAAACCCAAAATACATATAAAGTTTACAATAAATTTACTCTTATACGTAACTTTAGGACAAGTAGAAAAGTAAAATGTAAAAATGTATATTGTTACGAACGTATCCTCTAAAATCGTAGGTGGATACGGAGGATACAAGAGCCAGTTCAAGTTTCTGAATAATTAACGTTTATTCCCAAGCACAAATTAAACAGGAACACTATATAATCAAACAGTACTTAAATGCTCCATTAATTTCATAAAATAAACAATAATATTCTCAAAATACTGGTGACAATAATTTCACAAAACAACTGCTACTATTCTCAAAACATTGACAAACGTCCCAATTCACTGTAAAATAGCTCGTATATTATCAACTCGTCAACTGAACTCCGATTTAGTGATGACTCCTATTTTCAGTCTCTCCATAGAAACTTCTGGAAATCTCCATATCTCAACGAATAATCGTTCTATTGAGAAGTTTCTGGAACATTCAGGAAGTCGCCAAATGTCGCCAAATTGGCGATAAATTGCTAAATATGGCAACCATTATTCTAACTGGGAAATCCTGGCAACCCTGATCTCACGTCATCCTCAGGTGATGCTGAAGTCATGAACTGCGTTTTCTTCGCCTGGCTTTCGAAACCGACGAAAGAGAAGGCGCCAAAGGGCATATTGTGCGTTCGCAACAATATATATAATTATTAATATGTTAACTCGAAATTCAAATCTGAAATTATGTGTATCACAATACACATTGAAAAAGGAAGTGTAGGTTATAATAAAATATCATGCAAAAGTCGAAAGGGGTTTGAAAAATAATAATTCATAGAATATTGGGGACAAGAATATCGGTTTTCGCCAAGAGACTCGGAAAAATACTGTTTTCTTCTAATAGCAAAATATTAATTTATTCAAGTAATCTTCGAAACAAAAAAAAATTGTTCCGACATTGTGCTATTATTAGTCTACGAAATTTTGACTGGTGTCATTTATCCTATGTTTCCTTGCTGGTGCTGATAAAACTAGCTGGTGCTTGGGGAAACTAGCAGACGTAAAACCATTCCCTTCTTGCAGGATTTCTGTAATTGTGTTTACAAAATTGCAGAAGATGGCTGATGGACCTTACAAGAAGATGTGTTTTTTTATACAGTGAATAGGGTTGTATGTATAATACAATATGTGTTTCACAATGATGGGAAACACATCAGACAGCAAATGCTACAATTACCTTCTGGATGCATGGGTGTATACTTAAGATATAAGAATGAGTCCAAATTTCTGCATAAAGTGTGATTTTATTTAAAAGTACTAATAAGCGTAAACAGGAACGGTATACAAAGAATAGTTCGATGGTTATTTTTACAAACATGAAAAATTCCCTCACTGGACAACCAGAAAGTAAAAAACACCATACCGGCAATCTTTCCTATAACGTTCATTTAGGATTGCAATTTCAAGACTGTCGATTCAATTTGGCATTTTATCGCCAATTTGGCGACATTTTGAGTCTTCAAGAACTTGATATACCGAATATTCTTGATGTGATACCAGCTACCTTGAAATGTGATACACGTCAATGTTTTGAGGATAGTAGCAGCTGTTTTGTGAAATTGGTAGAGCATTTAATTGCGCCTTTGCTGTACTTGGCAGTTGTTTTGTGATCTTGTGAGATAGTTATGGAACTGATTGATGTATATTATTTCTATTTACACTGTGCTTGTAAATAAGCGTGTTAGTTATCCAGAAACGTGGACTCATTCTTGTATCCTGAGCGTACACCCCCTATTTCAGAGATATGTCATAACAAAATCTTGCAAGATCACTAGACAACTATCAGATATAATGAAATAGCGATTAAACGCTGACTACCTCAATGTATCAAGAATAATATCGGCTGTTTTCTGAAATTAGTGGAGCATTTAATTGCGGTTTTGCTGCACTTGACAGTTTAGTGCTCTAGTCAGTTATCGAGTTAGTTACTGTATATTGATCCTGTTTATTCTGTGCTTGAACGTGATTGATATAACCACTTTGTAAATGAACGTGATAATTATCCAGAAATATGGACTCATTCTTGTATACTGAACGTACATCAACTATTCTAGAAGATACGTCGTAGCATTATCTTACGAGTTCGCTAGACAGCTGTCAGCTACAATAAAGCATCAATTAAACGCTCAGCGAATTCAAAAGAATAGCAGATACTATTTTCAAAACACTGATGTACCTCACACTTCAACTTAGCTCATCTACTCTCCAACTGGGAGATGACACATTTTATATAATATTCGTAGTAGTATATAGAAAGGGCTCTTATCTCCAAGAACATTCGATATTTCGAGGAAATTGTAGAACATTAAAAAACTCGCGAAAATTAGCCAAGTTTACGATAAATCGCCAAATATGGCAACCCTAAACCTAAGAACCAGAATATGATATTTTCACGTAATCGGAATGGATACCGGTAAAAGTGTTCATATATGTTACGGGTAAAGTCCGAAATCGGATACACCTAGTTTTATCCTAATAAAGCCCGCATAATCCAAAAGGACTGGGTAGGAAAACCGGTGGTTAGCGAGCGGGAATTGCACTCTGACGACCCAAGTGCGGTTCTCGCCTCTTCCCAAACTGTCGTCGTGTTCACGCGGAGTACGATCACGTTAAACATGTGGGGCCCAGTGGATTCCGGTCTAAATTGGGTGGCACTTCCCGACCGTGCAAACAGATAACTTACACGATACCTTGACGATCTGGGTCGAAGTAGAAGAAACGGACTGAGTGAACCTAAGTTTATCCAACACGCCTTGGGTAAACCTAACTTTATCCAACGATGCTTGAGTAAAACTAGGTTTACCCAGTCCTGCAAGCCTTTCACGACGGCGGCATTCCGGAACTTCCGTGGCCCAAAGGACGGAGCGCTTAGCTTCCGAACGGTTCCCAAGGGACGGCAATTTTTTTGCGCTAAGCCTAACTCTCGAAAAAAATTCACTAAAAATCACCTATGAAACACAGAATTCTACTTTTTCAGGAATAAAGAAAATGTTTATTTTCTATTTGATGTGTATTTTTCATACAAATCTGAATACAAAATACTCGTTAGGTGCTCCCATCTTTTATCCGAAATAAACGAATAATTTCACTGCCGCACATTCCTCTAAAACCCCCCCAAAAAACATACACTCTTATCTTCCTATGATTTACCAACGAAATCATTAAGCTGAAATCAAAACGAGAACCGGAACTCAATTATAAAATAGCTGATGATACGAGAAGTGCTCTATTTGTTTATATTACAAAACCATGTTTCACCACTCCAAATAGAAAAATGATTAATTGGATCCTTCCTATGCCAAGGTCAAGTATCTGCAAAATACATTGGAGTTGTTTCCACGGACATTTCACGTTATCTAGTAGACAAATTAAAACGTTCGACATAAAAATGCTCGTACGTGGCACCCGTCTTTTAGCTATTTAATGCATCATGGATTAAAAAGTAAGAAAATGAATTGGAGTTTGTAGCGAAAGTCATGTGCTGCCCGCATAATATTTTAAAAATTTTTTGACGTAAATCATTATTTGCGGAATGTATGCTATTCTGTGGTCAAATAGCTTTTTATATTCTGTGGGACAATTTGAAAATTCCCTTTAAATTAATATGTCTGGAATTCTAAAAAGTGAATAAAATGCATGTGCCCTGTATGAAAGCGTGTCAGCATTTAAATTGAGGTGTCGAGTTTTGGGGATAGTCCATCAAATGAAGATGTCTAAATTTCAGTATTGTCCGTTAGAAAGGCTCTATATGTCTCACATTTAAAAATAATGGGCAGACTTAATATTTTCTATCTTCCTGACCTTGTGTGTATATTGTACAAAACAGCTGAGAAACTAGATGAGAATTACTTAAAATGTATATACTTACCAGCAGACCCTAGCTAAACCGGCATAATTTGACGAAGGAGCCAGAGACATTATCACATCCGTGTCGGATAAGAAGCATTTGTAACAGCAAGGCTCGACAACGCTTTTTACCTAAAGCAGAATCTTCCATAGCTCATTGACACTATTTTTATCTGCAATCTCATTAATTCTTTAAAACAGCTGAGAATCTGGAATACAATTACTTTTCCCATCAGGCTCACGCAGTATAATTTATACCATAGACCCAGGGACCTACGCTATCCGGCGCTGTTCGAAGCATATTTAACCGCATAGCTTCTAGAGGCTGGAATCTTGGCATACGGCTACTAAGATCGGAAGGCCCGACAGGCTTTCTCTTTGTTATAGCACCTTCTTACAATGTCATATACATTTCTTAGTTATATAATATTATTTGAGGATATAAAAATATTTCTGGTAGAGAACGTATTCAATTTCAAAATTAAATTGGTGGCACTTTTAAGAAACTACTTTCAAACAGAATTACATTAACATTGAAGATTCGTATAATATAGTCCATCTGAGGACAGATTTAAAGTTTTTCCCTCCTCTAAGCAGCCATTCATCCACCGCCCCTTTTAATCCCCACTGTGGCACATTTAAGAAACATCATTGAGCAAAGCATTGAACATAATACACCTTTATATATTAACATTTCATTGATTTTAGAAAATCATTTGATACCATTGGCATGTATATATTATGGAAGATACTTGATAGTTATGGAATCCCACAAAAACCTATTAACATTATTAGGGAGCTATATCGAAACAGCAATTGCTGTGTTGAAGTAAATGGAAAACTGACAGAGCCCTTTCAATTTAAATCAGATGTAAAACAGGAATGTGTGATGTTAGGTTTATTATTTAGTACAGTTATCGACTGGATCATGAAAAACACCATCAAAGACAAGAGAATTTAGATGGAAATTTACATCAGTTTTAGAAGATTTAGAATTTGCAGATGACATTGTTCTTTTGGTCTCTAAATTTTCTGATCTACAACAGAAAACTAATGGCTTTAACAAGTTTGCTAAAATTACTGGTTTACGAATCAATAGAAGTAAAACAAAGTTTTAAGATTTAATGAAGAACTTTTGAAAATGTAAAAATATGATGAACCCATTGAAGATGTAAATAGCTTTACTTATCTTGGAGTAATGGTGAACAAGGAGAGTGGGACAAATGAAGAAATCCCAATAGGAATTGCAAAGACTCAGAATTGTTTTAGAAAACCAAATAAAGTATGGAAATTTACTAACCTTAATTTTAAAACCAAAATCCATCTTTTTAATTCTTTAGTAATGATCGTTTTATTATATGGAGCCGAAACATGGAAATTAACAAAGAGTTAATGCAACAAATTGAATACCTGACAGACTAAATGTCTGTGGAAATTCTTGGGAGTATTTTGGCCTTATGATATTACTAACACCAAACTCTACAAGAGTATTGGACAGAATGCAATAAAGATGAAAATAAAAAACCGTAAATGGAAATGGGCTGGACATGTCTTAAGACGGTTCCGGACATAATCCCGACAGCCGAAATCCCGACAAGCTAGAATCCCGACAGCCGAAATCCAGACATGCCAAAATCCCAACAGGGTCGAAACCCGACAAGTCAAAATCCCGACAAGGTCGAAATCCCGACAAAGTCGAAATTTCGACAAGTCAAAACCCACTCTTGCACAGACTAATACAGCACTAAGGCGGTCATCGCAGTGATGTCACTATAGGGTTAGAATTTACTAATCAGCCCCCCACCCCACGCTCATGCGCTGGACTCACGGTGGGCACACACACATGGCTGTCTACGCCTACATGTATAGCTTGATGAAAATTATCGGCTTTTTTACATCTCTACATTTTACAAATTAATAGTTTTAATCACTAAATCATAACAATTATGCCATTAATGAAATAAATTTTGACAAATTGAAATGACAAAGATTAAAATGAAAAACACAATTACACATTCTGCATACGTTCAAATTGATTAGTATTCAAATTGATGGTGCTGATTAGTAAATTCTTACCCTAGTGACGTCACTGCGATGACCGCCTTAGTGTTGTATAAGTCTGTGCAAGTGTGGGTTTCGGCTGTCGGGATATTGGCTTGTCGGGATTTCGACCTTGAGGGATTTTGGCTTGTCGGGATTTCGACCTTGTCGGGATTTTGACATGTCGGGATTTCGACCCTGTCCGGATTTTGGCATGTGGGGATTCCGGCTTGTCGGGATTCTGGCTTGTCGGGATTCTGGCTTGTCGGGATTACGACCCAGACCCTTTATTGAAAATAAAATCTATTTCAATACCTCAAGAGAACGCCGAATGAAATAAATGGGCGTGGTCAAATGAACTAATGATGTTGGCCCAGTTTCTTACAACAAAATATTGTATATATTTTCTAAATAATGTTTTATTTTATAATTCAACATAACTATCATAATTTTCAATTTGTTTTATTTCTGATAGGATTGTATGGGCTCAAATATTCAAATCTCATTTAAATTTCTATGAGTTTAGCAGTTCCGAAGAATATTTGACAAGTCCAAAAGGGACTATAAGAATTAAGAAAACTTATTTTTAAAAATTATAGGAAATGTTGATGAGGTAAAGAAATTGGACTTTTAACTAACTGTAATCCCCAGAATTTGCCTGCTTTGTGATTGGTAAAATACAGCCCTGGCTATATAAGCTGTCGTCGGATGCTAGGGAAAAATAAAAATTATGTTCAGAAAATAAACACAGCAGATAAATATTGGTATTTCTTACACCGATTTCATTGTCTAAAACTAATTATAATGTTCACTACTAAATTGGAAATAAGGTGTCATTATGGCGAGATTTTAAGCTATAGTTTGAGATAGATTTATTGTTTACTTTTCTGGCCGAAATTGCGAAAACCTGGTTCGAGACAAAATTAAGTTTCAAAGGACAAATCTTTCCCACCACGTCTGAGAATTTAACTTCGAACTACGCTAGTGAAATATTTTCTTGCAATTTTCTTAAAACACTTTTTTAATAACCATAGGTTTTCTATAAGTTCCATTGAAAATTTTATTAATGTTTTATTTGAAACTAAATTTAATCTTAATAGTACCCTTCACAGTTTTGATGTCTCTTTATTTCCTAGCATTCCCGTTGACATTGTTATTGGAATTATTGTTAAAACATTGCAAAATCATAATTTTAAAACCCCTACTATCGACGCAATCACTTCTCGCTTTGAGCATTGTTGCAGAGACAAATTATTTTGGCTTTTGTGATATTTATATATTTTCAAACTTGTGGTGCCCCTATGGGTAGCTCTTTATCTGGTATTTTGGCAGAGGCGGTTTTGCAGGAGCTCGAGAATGAAATTTTGCCTTTTTTGTCCATCCCCCCCCCCCCTTTGGTGCCGTTTTGTTGATGATGTTTTTATTATTTGGGATGGTGATTTAAATGTTCTCCTTTTCTTTTGTCCAAGATTAATGATTTTTATCCTTCGATAAATTTTACCGTTGAGCACGAAAATTATTGTTCTTTGCCTTTTCTTGATGTTCTAGTTACCCGTTCTGCTGTTGGTTTTCACACTTTTGTTTACCTAAATCGTCTTTTACTAATTTCTGTATTCCTGCTAATTCTTACCATCCTATTTCCTCTAAAAAAGCTTTTTTTAACGCTTATTTTAATCGTGCTTTTAACGTGTGTTCTTCTTTTTCTTCTTTAAGGGACGAAATTGATTTTATTTTCAATCTTGGCTATGAGGCTGCCTATTCCTTTGAATTTATAAGGTTTTTTCCCACGTTCGCCGTACATTTTCTCAAATTGATACTAAACTTATTTCTATAAAAGATCGTTTGAATCATAAATCTAGGTTCCCGTACCATCCTAGTATTTTCCTTCCCATTATTCAGTTCTGCTCTAAATTTGGTTTCAGGCCTGCTCACTCTAATGTTTCTTCTTTATTAAACCGGATTCGGTCTGATAAGCTGGGCGATAAGGATGACTTTAAAAGCTTCGCTGGGGTGTATGTGGTTCCCCTGTTGTCTATCGGTGGTAACTTTAAATTTTATAATGGCAGTACCAAACGTACTATTGGTATCCGTTTGGCAGAACATGTTAGGGATGTCAAAGGTGGTAAACTTTGTACTGCCCTTGCTCATTTATTTGTTAAAGAAAATTTCCGGCCCTTTTTTGTAAGAACTTTCCTTCTTATGCGTTGTAATAACCCTCGTAATATTCTCTTTTTTGAGTCCCTTTTTATTTATGTTTACCGCGAGTTGATTTGTAATTTTGACCCCGTTCAGATTTTAAGTTATGCTTGGCGACTCATTCTCGACTCCTTGCAATTCAAGTCTCTTCATAGTTATCTTTGACGTCATCCTCTCGGGGATTGGACCTGATTGCCCTCATTTTTTAAAATTTTTTGAATTTGAAAATTCTGTGATAAAAGTGTAAAATTTTTACTGTTCTTTTCGTGATTTATGCTCGAGTTTTTGAATATGTGCAAAATATTTTGTATTTTTGGATTCTCCTTAGATAAACGTAAGTTTTATGATAATTGTATTTATGCAAATTTGCCACCTTTTCTGGTCTATATATGAACGATCATTCCTATTTCCATGTAGCCAATGATGAAGAGCGTATTTACGCTCGAAAGCGCTCTGGCCTTTTTAAGTTTTGTACGTCTTAAAGAAGTGAAATAAAGACCTTCTATTATAGTTGGTGCTTGTTGTTTCTGCTGATTCATTTTTCATCCCCCATTACTATTTGCTTCAAAAATGGTGTCTCCTCGTTGTGTTTATAGAGCGAGTCGCAAATGGAAATGCGATCCATCAGATTTTGCTCGTGGATGGTGGATTTTGACATATTTAACATTTCTGCTAATTTACGTGTCGTATAGCGTGGGTTATTCTCGATTAGTGTTTTAATGATCTTCATCTGTGGTGGAAAGCCTACCCGGGCGTTCTTGATCTTTAAGGTTGAAATCACTAGCTTTAAATCTAGCAAACAACTTCCGCACAGTTCTTGCAGCTACAACACTTTCGTCCTAAACAGCGCATATCTTGTTTGCCGCTTGTCCTTTCCGGTAAAAGAAAAGTATTAAATGCTTAAAATGAACTTTGTTTTCTTTCATATTCAATGGCGTATAAAACTGACAAAAATGAACGTATCGTAACCAAATTGTTTTCCAAATATGCCTGAAGTACTGTCTTTTACGATATGTACTCGTGTCAATTGTTTTCAATCGTTCTGATATATTCAATCCTGTCCTTACGCCATCTACCAAAGATCGGAATGAACTCTCCGGGCAACCCAATACTTGACGTAAGCATTTGTATAAGGAACATAGATAGTTCCATTAAATATAAAAATATCATACATCCTGCAGAGATTGCATCCATTCTAACTTAAAAACTAATTGACCGAATTTCACAAATATTTGTAAGCAAGTTCTTTGTAGATGACCCTGGTTCTGATTAGATTTTAGTATGATTTGGGAACCTGCCTTTTTTGCGAAATATCTCGCGAAAATCGTATGCATCCACTCTAGCAGGAAAACTAATTGACAAAATTTCGCAAAATTTGGTAGATAAGTAACATGTGGGTTACTGTGGTGTTAATTAGATTTTGATTCGACAAAAAGAATTTACTTATTTTGCGAAATAGCCCACAAAATTCATCAAAATATAGTAAAATAAAAGACTACATGTGTTCAAATGTGTCAAATAAATACTTGTTTTATAAGCATTTTTTGACGACGAAAAGAATAAAACAAACACTATCACTCGAAAATGGACCATTCTAGTGATACTTAAGTTCTTTTAATTTCGAGGAGCCGAAGACGTTTTTAAATTAAAAAACTATTTAATAAAATGTCTTAAAATTTATTAGTTCAGTCCCAGGAGGGTTAATTTGATGCTGATTGGAGTTTGGCATGATTTGGAAAAATACAACCAATCCTGCAAAATGGTCCACAGAGGTTTTAAAAATCTAAAATAAACGACTAAAATTTCTTTGTGTAATTTTTGACAACAAAGTGAATAAGACTGAACCTATGACTCTAGGATGAACTGTACTTGAGATATTTTAGTTCTTTTGGATTTTTAAGGAGCTGAAGACGTTTAATAATGCATCAAGCAGCTAAATGAAACAAAGAAGTATTAGAAATGCAAATTGGATATAATATGTTATTTCCTGAAATTAAGCTCTATTAAGGGTACAGTTTTCTCCGCCACGAATACGTGACGGCCGTACTTGAATGCAAGTTCGCAGCCGTAGCGCGGGCGTGACAACCGTCGTGAAAGTGTTAAATAAAAATAAATATGACAGATAGGATATACATTTACAGTATTAAAAATATATATGTGACTTTATGTATCAATGCCTTTCGTTTATCTCAGCTAATTCGCGCTCCTAAATGTCGTTGTCGGTATTTTCAGAAAACGTTATTACTGTGAAAGACTGTTAGTTATACAAAGCCTAATACTATAATGACCCTGATAAAAATGTTGCCATATCGATGAAAACGATCTCAATTAAAGAAAATGACGCCAAATTAATAAAATTTAGAATTAAAGAGTAAGTAGAATTTTGCTTTTAAATTCTAGAAATGGGTTGAAATTCAAACTAATTAATAAACGAATAATATATTAATTATGTTTTAATAGAGTGTGTGTGTCTGTTCATCTGTTCCACTGGAAAATAATTTCATCGACTTTTATTGCAAATTCGGAGACTACTTGAAAATACGGTAAAATTCACAAAATACCGCCAATCGACGAAAATATTGTCAAATTCTCGAATCCTCAATATCTTAGAAAATCTACACTGCTAATTATATTTAATTTATTTGATATACCCTGTCGCATTAAGAAAAATTTTAATAAAATATTATTTACTAGTAGGTATGCCCGTCATATAACGGAATTCAAAATTTGCAAAATATCACGCCCATTTGGAGTCATTTTTATCAATTTGGTGACATTTGAGACAATCCGTCAAATTCTTTGCCAAACATCACGGACGGGCGAAGAGATAAATAGCTTTTTTTTATATTCTTATATTCGTTCCAAGATGTTGAATTTTAATCGCTTTGGTGACATTTTCGCTTATTTTTGTGATATTTTATTCAATTTTGAAATATTTTAAAATACTCGCCAAAATTGTGGCCAAGTGGGACAGTTGGACTGACAGACAAACGCTGCTGAAACATCATTATAATACTATCCCTTTTCAAAACACAATTAATTTATAGACTTGGCGTACTTTTTATCAATTTGGCGATATTTTTACCGACTTCTCAACATTGTTGTTTATTTGACAATATTTCAATCAATTTGGCGACATTTTAAAATTTTGCTAAATTTGTCACCAAGTGGGACGGTTGAACTGACAGGCAAACGCCACCGAAATATTATTACAATACTATCCCCTTTCAAAACACATTTAATTAAATTAATTTTGAGTCATATTTTACAATTTGACGAAATTTTTATCGATTTGTCGGCATTTTTCTCGATTTGGCGACATTGTCGTCAATTTGGAGATATTTTGAAAAATTTGGAGACATTAAAAACTCGTCAAATTTGACGCCAAATGAGATTTTTGGATTGACAGATAAATGCTTTGGGCAAATCATTATCCCCTATCAAAACAGAATCAATTTCATTGATTTGGCGTCATATTTATCAAATTGGTGATATTTCAACAATTTGGCAACAATTTTACCGATTTCGTGACATTTGATAAATTTTGTTACATTTTAAAAAAGTCCCAAATTTGTGGCCAAGTGGGGTTTATCAACATTATGTTTAATTTGGCGATATTTTAATCAATTCGGCGACATTTTAAAATTTCGCTAAATTTGTCACAAAGTAGGTTGGACTGGCAGGCAAATGTCACAGAAATATCATCACAATACTATCCCCATTCAATACACAATTTCAATCATTTTGCGTCATATTTTATCAATTTGGCGATATTTTCTTCAATTTCGTCATTTCGTATAGTGGCCAAGCTGGGGATAACTCGCCAAACTCTTAGACAAAATTTTCGACAAGCGTTACCCAGAGGTAGATAGATAAAAAGAAAGATCAATCATGCTTAAAGCATTGATTATGAAACACTTTCCAACTTCAATGCAATTTTATTTAAACATGTCTAAAATGCAATACATTCCTCGGTAATATTTTAAAACTTATCACAATACTACATTAATTTATTATATTTGAAACCTTAAACCTTCATAAAAAAAATTAACTTCATTCAAATGACGGCATTAAAGTATAAATTGCCTGGTTTAAACATCTCTGGCTTTCTCTATAAAAGCAACATTTCATTCATAAATAATTCCCCCATTCATGTCATTCATCACAATACTATAATAATTTATTTTATTTAAAAATTAAGACCATGGAGCTACAAGTAATTAAACTATATGCGTAAAACTTCATCGAAAAATATCGTCCTTCTCCTTCTAAAATCAATGAATATTTCATTCATATCAGCTAAGCAGACTCCATGGACTAAATGATATTGTGTTAAAGAATTACAGCAATTCTAATACAACTCATTCTACATATTTTGCTGTTTACATTTTACATAGGTGAAAAATAGGCTTAGTTGTAGAAATAATCAAATTTGGGATGAGCATTTAAACACAAATATATTGTCATTGCGTTGTTTCAGTATGTAGATGCACAGAATTTAGGCAAAAATAAAGTAGTTTTATTACGGATACAACACTCAATATGAATTAAAAAGAACTTTAAAAATCATGATTTTGAGACAAGATGGATGCCATATATCATTTTGAAGTATGTCACGTGATCGTTTCATATCATGGTCACGTGATCGCTTTATATAAGAGGTGTTATTATTATTTTAATTTTTATTTAAAGAACTACTGAATATATTTCGTTGAATTTTTTTTTTATATATTTTATGGAACAATTTGAATATTGCCTAAAATTTTCGAAGCAATTTGTGAATTTTAAATCCGCTTAAAAAATGCTTGAAAAATTAGGTCCCATAGGGCTCAATGTATGTCATTTTTTCAACCCGGGTTTAATCCAAAACTAATTGGGTGATATTATTCATTTATATTCCCATAGGTCCTATAGACCGTCTGAACAACATACTAAAATTTCATCTTGATTAAGTCATTTTTACGGCAGTTATCGTGCTAACGGACAGACAGACAGACAGACAGACAGAATGAACAAAGTCATAAACACTTTTCAACTTTGTTGTAAAGTGTTAGAAAGACAGATTGATCAAGGTGTTTATATTTTTAATTCAAAATATAGTGAGTCTCTCTGTTCGTGGGACAGCGACGATTTGTTAGAGGATCTAGGAGAGCGTAAATTAAATGCGTTATGTTTTGTGGATAGTATAGTGTCGAAAGCCCAGATCGTCCGACTCGTTCTGGGACATGAGCAGCAATTTGGACGGCCGAGAGAATAGTATAGTGTGTATGGTTTTGATAGGAAGTAGTATAAAGAAATAATAATATTGAATGGCAGCAGTGGCATATGCCTATAGCTGGCATATGCTTATGGATATGAATCTCTCAACTTTATGAATGACGCATGAAGATAATCTTTTGAAATTTCACTCTTTAATTTAGAATTAAAACTTTAAGATTTGAAATAATTTGCATAACGTTTATGAAAACCATACCAAAAAAGTGTTCACTGAAATAATGCTTCCTAATTACTATAAGTTTCAATTATGTAAATAAATCTCTATTATTCAGTTTTAGAAACGGACATAAGTGGTATATTTTCCGTGAGGTATACCAAACAGTGTGTTCTATTTACATAATTCAATAGTGGCCATTCGCTGCCCCTTTTTGGAGTATTTAAGAAAATAGAATATCAGACCCTTTGTGAATTGCACGGCACAGTTCTCGAGTTGTATTAGATGGAGATCATAAACCGACTATATTCAGACTTTTGAAAAACAGAGAAACCATTTGTATATGCCGCATTTATGGTGAGATTTGAATCGCTGTTATATAGGACGCATTAAAGGAGATTATTTAGGACGTATTACAGGAGCGTTTTATGTCCGCGTTGTATAATTGGTATGGTTGTGTATAGAGAACACAAAGAGTAACAATTATTTTTATTCAAAACAGCCGATTTGGAAATTGAGCGATATTTGCGCTATTTAAATAGTGGGAGTATATTTACGACCGGGTAATACCGAGTAATTCGTTTACGTATTATTGATACATTTATAAAGAATTTGTAATATATCAACTCTAATAACTGTAAAGCGTTTATTTTGCATGCTGAAGGGCTGGGCAAGTGTTAAGGCAGACCTGCATTTTATAAGAACATAGAAAATTCTGACGAATATGTTTAATTACAGAAATTTGGTATTTAGAATTTTTTCAAATTGATGTAATTTTTTTGGTATTTAATATTTTTTCAAAATGCAGTTGTAAATAGCTGTACACTTGTGTATATGACCACGCCTACATTTGACAACTCAAATTTTCAGAATTCGGAATATTTTTTTTTTGTTGAGAGACGATTGAAATAGTGTTTATTTTCTGTAAATATGAAACATCAGTAAATTTTTGAGCATATGATTTCATCCTAAAGCACTATTTTCTCATGTACTAAAATGACCAAGGAAAAACACATAAATTAAAAGAAAAACTTTTCCGGTTAGATTTTATATTGGCACAAATTCGACCATTTGAAGTCAAAATTTCCGTCTATTTTATTTACAAATCGACAGATCGTTGGCATCTTTATCGACTGCAGCCATTTGAACGGCTTTAACGCCCATAACTGACAGGATGTCCAAGGCGTTTATACGTCCAAAACGTATAACATTATTATATCTTTCCACAGATTATAGGATCCTGAAAAATTAAAATCAAAATGAGTTTTACATTGCCCATATGTGTCGATAATATTTTAGAAGTATTTTTTATATTAAAAATAATTTCGATTTATCAATTGATTGGTCATCGATGATGTATTCATCCAGAAAGCGGCACCGGGTGACCGCAGGTAATTGAAATGAATAGAATGAATAAACCTCGTGTTATCCGCACCAGAACTTTTTGGATGATTGTGATGGAATGTGTTGCGCGGCATGAAAATCCATTGAGGAGGGATACTTAAAATTCGCCAATGTTTATTTAGAGCAATTGAGCGCTAATCAAATATTTTGTAAAGTTCTTTAAATAGCAACCCTTCACTGGTAGGATATAGAGGATTTACTGATCCGAATGATCCGACCATACCAGTTACGAAATTTTCCATATTTTAAGATAATTAAATTTGTTTATATAAGGTTTTCTATTAAATTAAAATGTGTATGGTATGTCAATTAATTGTCTTCATTACTAATTTATTGCAACATATCACGTGGCTGGTATGGTTGCTTTCCATAAACCAATTGCTGCAACTGATGTTGTCACATTTTACGTATGATTAATACCATTTTTAGAACCACAAAGAGCTTTTCAAAATAGTTTCTGACATCATTAGCTTAATTTCTTTGTTTAGTTTACTATTTAATTCATCCTTAAGTGGTATGGTAAATGTTTTCGTTCATAACTAGCATGGCCGGGTCCCAGGAATCTGTTAATTGAATTATAAATATGCCCATACAAATTTAATGAAATACCTAAATAAAACGTGGAAAACCTGTGAAAAGTTCAAGAAGGAAAAGGTGATGCATTTGTGCCTCAAAATTGGATTGCAAAACATCCCAATACTGCTTGAAGTGCCCCAAAACCGATTTGTATGAAGTGCTGTAAAACTGTTTGTTAAAATTGCTTAGAAGAAACATAAGTTTTCACTTTCGAAAATAAAATGTTGTTTCGAACATATGCAACATTATAGAATTAAACAATATTTTGCATTTATTTTCCATTTTTTACTGCATTCCTTCAGCTATGTAAAATATATGTAATATTTTTCAATATTTTGTACAAGTATGTTGACATTTCTATAGTTTATAAACACAAAACTAAATAAATTCTCAGGCATATAAAAATTATTTTGAAGTATTTAGAAGGGTCTATTACAATATTCTATATACTCATTCATTTAATTAAAAAATAATAATTAATCATTTATAATTGAATTCACAGGTCCACTAGATTCCATTTCTGATATAGATATCCACATTACCAATTAAGAGCTATTCCATGTACAGCATATATGTCTATACTTCTGCATGTTTGTGCAATTGCATTCATACCCATAATTCGCATCCGGGCTGTGAAATTATATTGTAACCCGTAAATCATCTTTAAATAAAATATTTTATACACATATAAATATTTAAACCATTGACCATTTCTGAATGACGTTTCAGTACAAGTTAACAACATTTCTTTGAATTTTAACAAATGCGTGTTCCTGTGTTTAAATTATAATTAATATTTTGTAAAACAATCGTAAAAAGTTATTTACAGTTACTTTTTAACACTTTACAACAAAGTTGAAAAGTGTTTATGACTTTGTTCATTCTGTCTGTCTGTCTGTCCGTTAGCACGATAACTGCCGTAAAAATGACTTAATCAAAATGAAATTTTAGTATGTTGTTCAGACGGTCTGTAGGACCTATGGGAATATAAATGAATAATATCACACAATTAGTTTTGGATTGAACCCGGGTTGAAAAAATGAAATACATTGAGCCCTATGGGACCTAATTTTTCTAACATTTTTTAAGCGGATTTGAAACTCACAAATTGCTTCGAAAATTTTAGGTAATAGTCAAATTGTTCCATAAAATATATAAAAAAAAATTCAGCTAAATATATTCAGTAGTTTTTTAAATAAAAATTAAAATAATAATTACACATCTTATATGAAACGATCACGTGACCATGATATGAAACGATCACATGACCCACTTCAAAATGAGATATGGCATCCATCTTGTTTCAAATTCGTGATTTTTAACACTTTACAACAAAGTTGAAAAGTGTTTATGACTTTGTTCATGCTGTCTGTCTGTCTGTCTGTCTGTCTGTCTGTCTGTCTGTCTGTCCGTTAGCACGATAACTGCCGTAAAAATGACTTAATCAAAATGAAATTTTTGTATGTTGTTCAGACGGTCTGTAGGACCTATGGGAATATAAATGAATAATATCACACAATTAGTTTTGGATTGAACCCGGGTTGAAAAAATGAAATACATTGAGCCCTATGGGACCCAATTTTTCAAGCATTTTTTAAGCGGATTTAAAATTCACAAATTGCTTCGAAAATTTTAGGCAATATTCAAATTGTTCCATAAAATATATAAAAAAAAATTCAGCGAAATATATTCAGTAGTTTTTTAAATAAAAATTAAAATAATAATAACACCTCTTATATGAAGCGATCACGTGTCCATGATATGAAATGATCACATGACCCACTTCAAAATGATATATGGCATCCATCTTGTCTCAAAATCGTGATTTTTAAAGTTCTTTCTAATTCATATTGAGTGTTGTATCCATCCTAAAACTACTTTATTTTGGCCTAAATTCTGTGCATCTACATACTTTAACAACGCAATGACAATATATTTCAGTTTAAATGCTCATACAAATTTGATTATTTCTACTATTAAGCCTATTTTTCACCTATGTAAAATGTAAACAGCAAAATATGTAGAATGAGTTGTATTAGAATCGCTGTAATTCTTTAACACAAAATCATTTAGTCCATGGAGTCTGCATGGCTGATATGAATGAAATATTCATTGATTTTAGAAAGAGAAGGACGATAATTTTCGATGAAGTTTTACGCATAGAGTTTTACTTACTTGTAGCTCCATGGTCTTAATTTTTAAATAATATAAATTATTATAGTATTGTGATGAATGACATGAATGGGGGAATTATTTATGAATGAAATGTTGCTTTTATAGAGTGAGCCAGGCGTGTTATTTTTTCTATGACGTCATTTGAATGGATTTCAGTTGTTTTCGATGAAGTTTTCAAATATAATAAATTATCGTAGTATTATGATAATTCTAAAATTATTACCGAGGAATGTATCACATTTTAGAGATGTTTAAACCAGGCAATTTATATTTTAATGCCGTCATTTGAATGAAGTTAATTTTTTTCGATGAAGGTTTAAGGTTTCAAATATAATAAATTAATGTAGTATTGTGATGAGTTTTAAAATATTACCGAGGAATGTATTGCATTTTAGACATGTTTAAATAAAATTGCATTGAAGTTGGAAAGTGTTTCATAATCAATGCTTTAAGCATGATTGATATTTCTTGTTTAATGTTCTTTTTAATTCATATTGAGTGTTGTATCCATCCTAAAACTACTTTATTTCTGCTTAAATTCTGTGCATCTACATACTAAAACAACACAATGACAATATATTTGAGTTTAAATTCTCATTCAAATTTGATTATTTCTACAATTAAGCCTATTTTTCACCTATGTAAAATGTAAACAGCAAAATATGTAGAATGAGTTGTATTAGAATTACTGTATTTCTTTAACACAAAATAATTCAGTCCATGGAGTCCGCATGGCTGATATGAATGAAATATTAATTGATTTTATAAACAGAAGGACGATATTTTTCGATGAAGTTTTAAGCATAAAGTTTATGAATTGTAGCTCCATGGTCTTAATTTTTAAATAAAATAAATTATTATAGTATTGTGATGAATGAAATGGAGAAAGTTATGAATGAAATCCTGCTTTTATAGAGAGATCCAGGCGTGTTATTTTTTCTATGACGTCATTTGAATTAATTTCAGTTGTTTTCGATGAAGTTTTCAAATATAATAAATTATCGTAGTATTATGATAGATTTAAAAATATTACCGTGGAATGTATTGCATTTTAGAGATATTTAAACCACGCAATTTATATTTCAATGCCGTCTTTTAAATGAAGTTCATTTTTTTCAATGAAGGTCTAAGTTTTCAAATATAATAAATCAATGTAGTATCGTGATAAGTTTTAAAATATTACCGAGGAATGTATTGCATTTTCGACTTTTTTAAATAAAATTGCATTGAATTTGGAAAGTGTTTCATAATCAATGCTTTAAGCATGATTGATCTTTCTTGTTTTTTATTTAATTTGTTTTTTAATCTACATTTAAACCATCCAATAAAGGAAGATTTCTGTCTGCCTGTATCGTCTGTAGTGAAAAATCTCAACACTGTACAGATATGAAATTTAGTATACATGTAATTCGAATTAGTTCTTTCGTTATTGTACGTCAAAGAACCTTTCTGTTTATAGCTACTCGTATATTGTACCATATCTTCATTTGCACCGTAGCTGATGGTGCCATCTGGTGTTCCGATCTTAAACGTAAATTGCGGTTCAGTAAATAACTTTTTCATTAGTGCATTTGCCAATTTTTAACACTTTACAACAAAGTTGAAAAGTGTTTATGACATTGTTCATTCTGTCTGTCTGTCTGTCCGTTACTACGATAACTGCCGTAAAATCGACTTAATCAAAATGAAATGTTAGTATGTTGTTCAGACGGTTTGTAGGACCTATAGGAATATAAATGAATAATATCACCCAATTAGTTTTGGATTGAACCCCGGTTGAAAAAATGAAATACATTGAACCCTATGAGACCTAATTTTTCAAGAATTTTTTAAGCGTATTTAAAATTCACAAATTGCTTCAAAAAGTTTTGGTAATATTCAAATTGTTCCATAAAATATATAAAAAAAAATTAGCGAAATATATTCAGTAGATTTTAAAATAAAAATTAAAATTATAATTACACCTCTTATATGAAGCGATCACGTGACCGTGAAATGAAAAAATCACGTGACCTATTTCAAAATGATATATCGCATCCATCTAGTTTCAAAATCGTGATTTTTAAAGTTCTTTTAATTCATATTGAATGTTGTATCCGTCCTAAAACCACTTTATTTTTGCTTAAATTCTGCTGTTGTTGAGACCCAGACCGTCCGACCTACCAGAAAGGTGTAAGGTAACTGTTTGGACGGCCGGGAAGTGCCACCCAATTTGGACCGGAACCCAGTGGGGGAGGCATCCACAGGGACCGTACCCTCCTTCCCCTACCACCAACCTCTCGGAAGGAGTTACGGACCCACATGTTTAACGTGATCGTACTCCGCGTGAACACGGCGGCAGTTTTGGCAGTGGCTGAAATCGAACCCGGGCCTACCGAGTGCAACTCCTACATACTGAAATAACGCAATTACAATATATTTGAGTTTAAATGATCATCCACATTTTATTATTTCCACAACGAAGCCTATCTTTCACTTATATAAAATGTAAACAGCAAAATGTGTAGAATGAGTTGTATTAGAATTGCTGCATTTCTTTAGCGCAGAATTATTTACCCCGTGAAGTCTGCATAGCTGATGTGAATGAAATATCCATTGATTTTACAGAGAGAAGCACGATTTTTTTCGATGAAGTTTTAAGCATAGATTTTAATTACTTGTACCTCCATGGTCTTAATTTTTAAATAAAATAAATTATTATAGTATTGTGATGAATGAAATGAATGGGAAATGATATATGATTGAAATGCTGCTTTATAGAGAGATCCAGGCGTGTAAAAACTTCAGATATTCATTCTAGCTAGAATAATAATTGACCAAATTCACAAAATTTGGTAGATAAGTAACTTGTATGATACTCTGGTGCTGATCAGATTTTGGTATAAAACCGGAAAGAACAACCTGCCTTTTTTTACGAAATGGCCCGCAAAAATTTCATGTATTACCCTACCTAAAGTACTAAACGACCAAATTTCCCATAAGTTACTTGTGGGACACTCTGGTGCTGATTAGATGTTGGTACGATTCGGAAAAGAATAACCTGCATTTTTTTACGAAATGGCCCGCAAAAATCGCCAAAATTAAAAAAAAAGACTACGTATGCTGTTGAAATGTATCAATTAAATTCCCATTTTATACGCAATTTTTAACGAGGAAAGCAATATAACACACTCCATTATATTTTAGAACTAGCTGTTCTCAAGATATTTGAGATTTCTTGCATTTTTTACTCCGGTAACAGAAAAATGTCCCGTTACCAAATAAAAACAAAAATTGAATTAAAAATACAAATTTAGTGTTATTTGGTGCAATTAAACTCAATCTAATGAATTACTAAAGAAATAAAGAAAATACGAATTTGAGTCTGCAGGGAAAGTCATGTGCTGCCCACATCAGATTTTTCATACTGCTCCAATATTGGAGTCAATATTGGTCCAAAATTGTACTGCTGTTAAGGGAAACTCTAATAAATACTACACCGGAATTCACAGTGAATTCCTGAAAATGAAATAACGCTTTAACAATACAATAGCTTTTGCCAAAAATCGACTGCTCATTTTAAATCCCGAGCAACGGCGGTGTTGTTGTTGAGACCCAGACCGCGCGACCTACCAGAAAGGTGTAAGGTAACCGTTTGGACGGCCGGGAAGTGCCACCCAATTTAGACCGGAACCCAGTGGGGAAAGTATCCACAGGGACCGTACCCTCCTTCCCCTACCACTAACCTTTCGGAAGGATTTACGGACCCACATGTTTAACGTGATCGTAATCCGTATGAACACGGCGACAGTTGTGGCAGCGTGCAAATCCAACACGCAAACTACCGGGCTGCCGCGCCCGAAATGTGCCAACAGCACGCGGTGTTCTCAGGTGGTCACCCACCCAAGTACTAACCGCGCCCGATGCTGCTTGACTTTGGTGATCTAACGAGAACCGGTGTTTTCAGCACGGTAGGGCCATTGGCCTCCTAGCAACGGCGTTTAGATTTCCTTGTGTTTTAATATTTATCAGCTGTGGTGCTAACGACAAGAGATTATTTTTGTAGCTGTCACTTTTTTAAGTTGACATTCTTAACAGGCACTTTTACAGCAGACACGAGTAACTATAAATGCGAGCAAGCAGCTGCAGCAAGAAATCTGCGAACGGCAGTTCTTCAACTAATTCACGAAATGAAGAGCGTATTTTCATTTTGTGACTTGAGAACTCAAGTACATGCGGCCATATCTTATTTTATTCGGAATATAAAACGCATTTTTACATTCCCGACAATATATAATATACTATGCATTGCACAAATGCGAAAATCAAAAATATCTCGAAAACGGTTAGTCGTAAAGTGAGGGGATTAGTTTCATGCTTCTCCTCGTCAAAAATTACCTATGAGACAAGCATTTAATTGATATATTTAACCGTACACAGTCTTTTGTTTTATATTTTGATAATTTTTGCGGGCCATTTCGCTAACTAGGCAGGTTACTTTTATCCGTATCTACCAGAATCTAATCGGCCCCAGGGTCACCCTAAGTCACATACCTATAAAATTTTATGAAATGTGGTCAATTTGTTTTTGTTTTAGAGTGGACGCATAATTGCATAAATATGCAAACACAAACATACATCACGCTAAAATAGTTTTTTCGTGGTCTAGATGTCCCAAAATGTGTATATCTCTCGAAAACACGACTTGCGATTTTCGACACGATTCCAATACTTTCCCAATACATTAACATGTACATATTGTATGGAAAGTAGAAAGGTATAAATGTGTTCTCTAAAGGAAATGTGTAAAAATGTACTTGGATACAATGCACCAGTTTTTCTTATAGAGAAAATTGAAATATTCATCGGTTCTTGAGAAACAAAAATATAAAATATAGTTTATCCTCAAACTCAATTTTACGCATCGTGACATCCACCTTGCTTTCAGGACCATTCAAAATTATTCATTGCATTTTATTTCCAACGTAAAAGAAACTAATTTATCACTGATCTATATGAGAATTGCAGATAGATCATTTTTATATTTTAAATGTTATTACTGCATTGAAAATAATATTGCTGTATTAAAATACTTGGACTGTGAAAAAGAGATATGATTTCAAGAAATCTTCGTAGCTTGATTAAAGGAAAATTAAAAATTATTCTAAAGCTTTAAACAGTACATTAAGGAATTGCCATTAAATTTTAAAGAATAAGGTATGCATGAAACAGTATATTTAAAATTACTGAAGCAAAGTAAATTATACATGAAGTGGGAAAATAAATTTTTCAATCGGAACTTACATCTCTGAAATCAGAATTGAAAATAGTTTCGTGTGATATTACCCTTTCTAGAATTTGATGTTAAATCGATATTTGTCATTATCTAAACTCTATCTTCAACCAATTTTGAGAAATAAATATTTCAAACAACATATTACACTGGAAGTAGAAATTTAATCAGAAGTAAAAATTCTTAGCGATAACCTCTACTTCATTCAGAATTTAATTATTTTTCCATATCATTTATAAAACTCTATTTATAATCCATCTTGAGAAATAGAAGTTTAAACCAGACATTGGAAAAAAACTGTAACTGGAAGTTCTTAGTAAACTCCCACCCTTATCCTCATAGCTCTGTCTTTTGCAAATCCGGAGAAATAGTTATTTTAATGAAAAACATTTCGCAAAAACAGTAGTATGGCAAAAATGTTGCACCATTAAATTTGCTAAAATATAAAAAAGTTAAAAAAAAATATGGATTGTTTCAAATGTTGGCTGACTTCATTGCATAAATGTGTAGACTGCTGTAGAAAACAAATATTTCATATTTCTAAAAGTTTATCTGCATGGTGGACATAACATATTATCTATAAAGTGGTGTTATAAATAATTATATGTTAAAATTTATATTTCTTCTTCCATGAAACCTGTTGACATCTAAATCAACTGTCGAATTTCGACGTAGTACAGCTAGTTGTTGAGACCCAGACCGTCCGTCTTACCAAAAAAGTGTAAGGTAACTGTTTGGACAGCTGGGACGTGCCACCCAATTTAGACCGGAACCCAGTGGGGGAGGCATCCACAGGGACCGTACCCTCCTTCCCCTACCACCAATCTCTCTGAAGGACTTACGAACCCACATGTTTAACGTGATCGTACTCCGTGTGAACACGGCGGCAGTTTTGCCAACAGAGGGAATCGAACCCGGGCCTACCCTGCAATTCTCTCGCGCTAACCGATGGGCTACCGCGCAACTTGGCACATTTTGGCACACACACATTATATATATATATATATATATATATATATATATATATATATATATATATATATATATATATATATATATA
Source organism: Amaurobius ferox (assembly GCA_951213105.1). Taxonomy (NCBI): domain Eukaryota; kingdom Metazoa; phylum Arthropoda; class Arachnida; order Araneae; family Amaurobiidae; genus Amaurobius; species Amaurobius ferox. Next base: position 70,202,325 of record OX578147.1, read on the forward strand.
TATATATATATATATATATATATATATATATATATATATATATATATATATATATATATATATATATATATATATATAACTAATTTAAACGATTTGAAAAAAGGAAAAGGGGAAAACCATATGAATTGCATAAAAATGGCTGAGAGGGATAGCGACCTCTCATTCCCGTTTTAAGTACTTTTCGTCTAGACAACGCCCACGGATACCAATGCAATTCAATGACAGATCCCCGTAGCATGTGCAAAAATGAAAGCTCCGAAATGCAGAAAAGGAGGCCTCAGAATACAGACAGAAAGAAGACAGAAATGGAACGACGAAATCACGCTGGCAATGATGCCACCGACTAAAACGTATCGTCCGTTTCGCCATATATAGTATGTACCCATACGCATGCGTACCTCGATTCTTCAAATATGATGTCATATTCACAAGTCATCAAAGAATGTATAATCCTCTTCTTTAAAGAAAGAATTGTAAATATCTTTAAGGAAATTCCGTGGGTAATGATTTTTAAGTGCTTCCTGTAAAATGAGTTTGTTACATGTGAGACAATCTTTTTTGAAAGTATTATTATTACGATTTCTTCTCAGATGTCCTGTTATGATGTTACGGAAAATATTCCTAGACAAATTCGACTTCCATCCAATTATTTGGTTAATCTTCATATCATAATTATTACGTTTATTGTACAGAACTGTATGAATTCCATTTTTATGATTGTATCTAATGGTTATGTCCAGGAAATTAACTTCGTTTTTGACACTATTAGGGTTCTTGATAAGATCCAATTCCGGAGGATAAAAGTCAAATTCCAATTCAGGAGTATTTGAGTAATGGCCTAAAATCACATCGTCCACATATCTGTAATATGGCATTTCATATATTACATGATTATTCCTTTCGAAATATGTTAAATATATGTCAGCCAGGACTGATGAACAGCCCCCGCCCATAGGAATACCCCTAATTTGTTGATAAAAGACACCTCCGTTACATAATATGTTCTCAAACAAAACGATCTGAATTAAATCCATATACCTTCGTAAAGTGATTACTTTTTTAAGATTGTATTCTGTATGTACCAGTAAAAGTATTTCATGCAATTTTTTAAGATCAATGTTGTTGAAAAGGTCCCGGAAGTCATAACTGGTGAACTGTATATCTTTATTGCAATACTTCAGTCGTTTAATTACTTCAGAGCTGTTTTTTATGATTATTGGATTTTGTACTAATAAAGCTTTATATGCAGGTTTAAGTATATTTATGAGTTTTTTGTTAGCCAATGTAATATATGTATTACATCCTACAGTTACCGTACGAAATTTCACGGGTGTTTTATGCAGTTTTGGAATGAGTACTAAATAAGGAAAGGACACATTTTTTATATTGATGCCAATTCTTTTATATAGAGCCCTGATTTTATTTGTCATCACTGTTAAATTATAAGGTAAAGGTTTGTACATTGTGGGATCCATGTAAGATTTCTGTAAGATTTCTATGTAATAAGGTTTGCAGGTAATTGCGTAGTTCGATACCACTTTATCAGTATATGTGATCACAAAACGTTCATGTACTTCCCTGATAGAAGAGGGGATGATTGAATTCCATTGAATATTGAGTTTGCTATTATATTAGTTGACAAAACAGTTTAGGATATTATATTTCCATTCATCAAAGGCTTTTATGGGTAAACCATATTTAATAGCTAATTTATATATGAAAGAATCCAAATCTAGATTAAAATCTTCTTTCACGTGGTCAAATTCTTGTCTGCGGAATTTTGTTCCTTTTTCAAAAAGATTTCTTAAAGGCAAATCATCAATCACTTCAAGATTACCTGTAATTATATGATTATGGTGTTTGTCTCGTAAATCACTAAGATGGCATTTACATACCCCACTATTCATCATAGATATATTTTTACTAATATGGTTATAATTGTATAATCTTCTTCCGTAGGGTCGTACATAACGGTATGTAAGCTTTACTTTGATGTTAGCAATAGGAATCATCTCGTTCAGTTGATTGAACAAAAGTTTGAAAGGTATTCTATCAAATGTCTTATTTTTAAAGGTTGTAACAAAGTACTCATTGTGGATTTCTTTATTGGGCTGACACTTCAAGATGACATAAGATTTCTGAGCCTTCAATTTTATAAAATCGAGCAATATGGCAAAATAAAGTGTTGTTTTTCATTAGGATCAATAGATGCCAGGTGATCAATGATATATTCCCAAATTCTACGTAAGTATTTCCTTCTGATTCCATAAACAAAATTTTTTATCCAATTATTATTGATCGGAGTATTATTGTTAAACGATACCATGAGATTTTCCAATTTTGCTTTAGTGTCTTCAAATTTAATATATCCATTGTTGCCTCCTCGCTTCCATCTAGATGTCTTATGCAAATGACAATAACTGGATACCGGGACTGAATCGGCATTTTTACAGTAATCCAGATTATAATTTTCATTTAAAATTGCCGTGTTAAGGCCAAATGGGAATGCAGAACCGTATTGCATAATATGCGTGTACTCCCACCACAGACGTTCCTGGAGGCGAGGTACAATATCCAGTATTGTAATCACACAGTTAGAAAATTCATGGACATGGTAATGCCTTAGTTCTATGTTCGTAGAAGGTCGATCCGTGGTCATACTTTGCTTTATTTGGTTTCTATGTAAATTGATACGTAAATGTAAGGGATTCTTGGTTTGACCAATATATAGAATATTACATGTGGAGCACTCTATACAATATATCACATTGAAAGTTTTGCAGAACAAAAATTGACTTTTAGATTGCGGTCCGATTTGTAAAGTGTTGGCACAGGGGCATAATTTGCATTTATTCGAAGAACATTTACTAAACTTAAAACCTTTTAAATTGTAAAAGTGTTTATAAAAGCCATCAAAAAATATTGATCCGTGTGGGATCGCGTTCTTTGACTGCACAACAACATTAAGGTTTTTTGTTGTCACACCCGGATTGGAGTTAAAAATCACCGGTTTGAAAAAGTGTTTAATAGAAGCCATCAATTTTCAGTCAACAACCGTAGTCTATACACTATAAGGGTAGCGGGTTATCGATAATATAAATACCCCTATATTATATCACCGGGCATATATTCAAAAGTTATTAACTAATTAATTCCACTATGAATACGTTTGCCAGTCGCTAAGTTCAGTAATGTATACATCCATGTTATTCAAAAGTTTTACTCATTTTGAGGAGTTCTCCTACTTCAGATGAATATTCTTAATGATATATGAAAAATGATTATGATCAATCTCAATTGAGCAACTTCAACTCATTATATATCATCACATATCTCAAATCGATATTCTCCAATTAGACTAACTTCCTAAAAATCCGATGTGACAATTAAAATTTAATATTTTTTATAACAAACTTTTTATTTTAGATTTTTTATTTTTATTTTTAATATTACAAAAGGGAATAACCATATCACATAATTCATAAGATTATATTCGTCCATAAGAGTATACTACACATAAAACAGGTCAATAACAGTAAAAATGAGTACAAATTGTATTTGTCAATTCTACACACGCAATCACTTCTACCCCACCAAACTCTACGTATTAAACCGGGTAAAAACAGATGTACTGACATACAATGCACATACCTGAATCCTCTTTTTCCACTATATTGTCCATCAAAAAGTAACTCCGATTTATTCCACACTGTCAAAAATGTCCTTCAGAAGTAACTCCAATATCCGCATCCAAGCCAACGATCTCACACACCACACGGAAGACCTATGCATTCCATGCATGGTCCGGGAAGTGGCCTTTAATAAATCCATAAGATATAAACATATCTGCGCAATGCTGCAAGAAACCGCTATATCCGATATAGAATTATACAAATATGAAATATACGTAAAAATGTAATATAATACCACTCAGAAAAAGGCGCAATGCAGCACTATATACTGAAGCAGGATATAACTAATTTAAACGATTTGAAAAAAGGAAAAGGGGAAAACCATATGAATTGCATAAAAATGGCTGAGAGGGATAGCGACCTCTCATTCCCGTTTTAAGTACTTTTCGTCTAGACAACGCCCACGGATACCAATGCAATTCAATGACAGATCCCCGTAGCATGTGCAAAAATGAAAGCTCCGAAATGCAGAAAAGGAGGCCTCAGAATACAGACAGAAAGAAGACAGAAATGGAACGACGAAATCACGCTGGCAATGATGCCACCGACTAAAACGTATCGTCCGTTTCGCAATATATAGTATGTACCCATACGCATGCGTACCTCGATTCTTCAAATATGATGTCATATTCACAAGTCATCAAAGAATGTATAATCCTCTTCTTTAAAGAAAGAATTGTAAATATCTTTAAGGAAATTCCGTGGGTAATGATTTTTAAGTACTTCCTGTAAAATGAGTTTGTTACATGTGAGACAATCTTTTTTGAAAGTATTATTATTACGATTTCTTCTCAGATGTCCTGTTATGATGTTACGGAAAATATTCCTAGACAAATTCGACTTCCATCCAATTATTTGGTTAATCTTCATATCATAATTATTACGTTTATTGTACAGAACTGTATGAATTCCATTTTTATGATTGTATCTAATGGTTATGTCCAGGAAATTAACTTCGTTTTTGACACTATTAGGGTTCTTGATAAGATCCAATTCCGGAGGATAAAAGTGGTATTTCTGAGTGGTATTATATTACATTTTTACGTATATTTCATATTTGTATAATTCTATATCGGATATAGCGGTTTCTTGCAGCATTGCGCAGATATGTTTATATCTTATGGATTTATTAAAGGCCACTTCCCGGACCATGCATGGAATGCATAGGTCTTCCGTGTGGTGTGTGAGATCGTTGGCTTGGATGCGGATATTGGAGTTACTTCTGAAGGACATTTTTGACAGTGTGGAATAAATCGGAGTTACTTTTTGATGGACAATATGGTGGAAAAAGAGGATTCAGGTATGTGCATTGTATGTCAGTACATCTGTTTTTACCCGGTTTAATACGTAGAGTTTGGTGGGGTAGAAGTGATTGCGTGTGTAAAATTGACAAATACAATTTGTACTCATTTTTACTGTTATTGACCTGTTTTATGTGTAGTATACTCTTATGGACGAATATAATCTTATGAATTATGTGATATGGTTATTCCCTTTTGTAATATTAAAAATAAAAATAAAAAATCTAAAATAAAAAGTTTGTTATAAAAAATATTAAATTTTAATTGTCACATCGGATTTTTAGGAAGTTAGTCTAATTGGAGAATATCGATTTGAGATATGTGATGATATATAATGAGTTGAAGTTGCTCAATTGAGATTGATCATAATCATTTTTCATATATCATTAAGAATATTCATCTGAAGTAGGAGAACTCCTCAAAATGAGTAAAACTTTTGAATAACATGGATGTATACATTACTGAACTTAGCGACTGGCAAACGTATTCATAGTGGAATTAATTAGTTAATAACTTTTGAATATATGCCCGGTGATATAATATAGGGGTATTTATATTATCGATAACCCGCTACCCTTATAGTGTATAGACTACGGTTGTTGACTGAAAATTGATGGCTTCTATTAAACACTTTTTCAAACCGGTGATTTTTAACTCCAATCCGGGTGTGACAACAAAAAACCTTAATGTTGTTGTGCAGTCAAAGAACGCGATCCCACACGGATCAATATTTTTTGATGGCTTTTATAAACACTTTTACAATTTAAAAGGTTTTAAGTTTAGTAAATGTTCTTCGAATAAATGCAAATTATGCCCCTGTGCCAACACTTTACAAATCGGACCGCAATCTAAAAGTCAATTTTTGTTCTGCAAAACTTTCAATGTGATATATTGTATAGAGTGCTCCACATGTAATATTCTATATATTGGTCAAACCAAGAATCCCTTACATTTACGTATCAATTTACATAGAAACCAAATAAAGCAAAGTATGACCACGGATCGACCTTCTACGAACATAGAACTAAGGCATTACCATGTCCATGAATTTTCTAACTGTGTGATTACAATACTGGATATTGTACCTCGCCTCCAGGAACGTCTGTGGTGGGAGTACACGCATATTATGCAATACGGTTCTGCATTCCCATTTGGCCTTAACACGGCAATTTTAAATGAAAATTATAATCTGGATTACTGTAAAAATGCCGATTCAGTCCCGGTATCCAGTTATTGTCATTTGCATAAGACATCTAGATGGAAGCGAGGAGGCAACAATGGATATATTAAATTTGAAGACACTAAAGCAAAATTGGAAAATCTCATGGTATCGTTTAACAATAATACTCCGATCAATAATAATTGGATAAAAAATTTTGTTTATGGAATCAGAAGGAAATACTTACGTAGAATTTGGGAATATATCATTGATCACCTGGCATCTATTGATCCTAATGAAAAACAACACTTTATTTTGCCATATTGCTCGATTTTATAAAATTGAAGGCTCAGAAATCTTATGTCATCTTGAAGTGTCAGCCCAATAAAGAAATCCACAATGAGTACTTTGTTACAACCTTTAAAAATAAGACATTTGATAGAATACCTTTCAAACTTTTGTTCAATCAACTGAACGAGATGATTCCTATTGCTAACATCAAAGTAAAGCTTACATACCGTTATGTACGACCCTACGGAAGAAGATTATACAATTATAACCATATTAGTAAAAATATATCTATGATGAATAGTGGGGTATGTAAATGCCATCTTAGTGATTTACGAGACAAACACCATAATCATATAATTACAGGTAATCTTGAAGTGATTGATGATTTGCCTTTAAGAAATCTTTTTGAAAAAGGAACAAAATTCCGCAGACAAGAATTTGACCACGTGAAAGAAGATTTTAATCTAGATTTGGATTCTTTCATATATAAATTAGCTATTAAATATGGTTTACCCATAAAAGCCTTTGATGAATGGAAATATAATATCCTAAACTGTTTTGTCAACTAATATAATAGCAAACTCAATATTCAATGGAATTCAATCATCCCCTCTTCTATCAGGGAAGTACATGAACGTTTTGTGATCACATATACTGATAAAGTGGTATCGAACTACGCAATTACCTGCAAACCTTATTACATAGAAATCTTACAGAAATCTTACATGGATCCCACAATGTACAAACCTTTACCTTATAATTTAACAGTGATGACAAATAAAATCAGGGCTCTATATAAAAGAATTGGCATCAATATAAAAAATGTGTCCTTTCCTTATTTAGTACTCATTCCAAAACTGCATAAAACACCCGTGAAATTTCGTACGGTAACTGTAGGATGTAATACATATATTACATTGGCTAACAAAAAACTCATAAATATACTTAAACCTGCATATAAAGCTTTATTAGTACAAAATCCAATAATCATAAAAAACAGCTCTGAAGTAATTAAACGACTGAAGTATTGCAATAAAGATATACAGTTCACCAGTTATGACTTCCGGGACCTTTTCAACAACATTGATCTTAAAAAATTGCATGAAATACTTTTACTGGTACATACAGAATACAATCTTAAAAAAGTAATCACTTTACGAAGGTATATGGATTTAATTCAGATCGTTTTGTTTGAGAACATATTATGTAACGGAGGTGTCTTTTATCAACAAATTAGGGGTATTCCTATGGGCGGGGGCTATTCATCAGTCCTGGCTGACATATATTTAACATATTTCGAAAGGAATAATCATGTAATATATGAAATGCCATATTACAGATATGTGGACGATGTGATTTTAGGCCATTACTCAAATACTCCTGAATTGGAATTTGACTTTTATCCTCCGGAATTGGATCTTATCAAGAACCCTAATAGTGTCAAAAACGAAGTTAATTTCCTGGACATAACCATTAGATACAATCATAAAAATGGAATTCATACAGTTCTGTACAATAAACGTAATAATTATGATATGAAGATTAACCAAATAATTGGATGGAAGTCGAATTTGTCTAGGAATATTTTCCGTAACATCATAACAGGACATCTGAGAAGAAATCGTAATAATAATACTTTCAAAAAAGATTGTCTCACATGTAACAAACTCATTTTACAGGAAGCACTTAAAAATCATTACCCACGGAATTTCCTTAAAGATATTTACAATTCTTTCTTTAAAGAAGAGGATTATACATTCTTTGATGACTTGTGAATATGACATCATATTTGAAGAATCGAGGTACGCATGCGTATGGGTACATACTATATATGGCGAAACGGACGATACGTTTTAGTCGGTGGCATCATTGCCAGCGTGATTTCGTCGTTCCATTTCTGTCTTCTTTCTGTCTGTATTCTGAGGCCTCCTTTTCTGCATTTCGGAGCTTTCATTTTTGCACATGCTACGGGGATCTGTCATTGAATTGCATTGGTATCCGTGGGCGTTGTCTAGACGAAAAGTACTTAAAACGGGAATGAGAGGTCGCTATCCCTCTCAGCCATTTTTATGCAATTCATATGGTTTTCCCCTTTTCCTTTTTTCAAATCGTTTAAATTAGTTATATCCTGCTTCAGTATATAGTGCTGCATTGCGCCTTTTTCTGAGTGGTATTATATTACATTTTTACGTATATTTCATATTTGTATAATTCTATATATATATATATATATATATATAATATATATATATATATATATATATATATATATATATTAAAAACTCTTAATAATATCTATAGTATTTATACCTTTCATTTTAAAGATTTGTTCAATAATATTAATATAGATGATCTTTATAAAATTATTTTAGAAATTTTTGAAAAATAATATATTACCCTAAAATATTCATCATTCCTTTTTTGAAAAATTACTTAATTTCACTCTCTATGAGAGTTATATTAAACATGGTGGTTCTATTTTTAAGCAACAGTTTGGTATCCTACAAGTGGGGGATGTACCTCATCATTATTGGCTAATCAATATTTATACATCTATAAAATACTATAATTAAGGGTTGCATAATATGCTCATGTATAGGTATTTAGATGATATATTATGTTTATGCCATAATAATAACCCTATTATATTTTGGCAAAAACATGTCTTACATATACACTTTTATCCCAATAATTTACAATAAAATGCAAGTAATAATGACTCAAATGTTGCAAACTTTTCACATTTAAATTTAAATTAACAAAATTGTAATCTGGCTATAAACTTATATGATAAAAGTTTAGATTTTAGTTTTCATACTTCTAAAATTCAACATTTTGATTCTTGTTTGCATGTATCTGTGGTTAGGAATATTATATCAAACCAAGTTCTTAGAATCAATAAAATTTGTGAAGACAATTATAATTTAGCGCATTGTGTAGAATTATAAAATACTGTAACTAATAATGCATATCGTCCCGATTTCGTAATTAATATTATCAACTCAGTGTATCATCTACCACTTGATACCATCCAAAACAGCATTCCCAATTACGGTGGCTAATAATAATAATAATAATAATAGTAATAGTAATAATAATAGTAATAATAATAATAAAAACCTAATTATTATAATTATTACTTTCCTTATATACATAATGTATAAGGAAAGTATTGTGACGGGGTCGAAAATTCGAATTCGAGTTTCAAGAGCACGTTTCAAGCATCTCTGATCACGAATCAAACATTTTTGAAGTGATGTCTGTGTGTGTGTGTGTGTATGTGTGTGTGAAAGTATGTGTGTGTGTGTGTGTGTCAGTGGGTCTGTGGAGACGATAACTGGCGAACGAATGGACCGATTCGAACCAAATTTGGTACAAAAATCACAATCCGTAAACACTGGAAGCCTATTGTTTTTATACGCAATCGAATGTTCAGAACCCTCCTAAATTTTCGAATGAAATTTTGAAAAAATCGTCAAAAAATCAAAACCACTAATAAAGTTACGCAAATAGACATTTCTTATGTAATTTTTCATTAGAAAACGATTGACATAAATTTTAGAACGCTAATATGAACCGTTCTCGAGATATTGCACGTTTTTAAAAAAACAATCAAAAAGTCATATAAAATAGAAAAAAAAATTTCCTATTGAGAAACATGTTCACTTTTCATATGTAATAGCATGTGATAAATTGGGTGACATCATTCTCGTGGATCTAGCTCGTTCCATTCATGAAAAAAGATACTTTGAGTAATACTTTTGTATTTGAACGCCAATAATCATTTATCTGCTGTAAGAATAACTTATTTCTTCGTCCATAACGCTTGGCGAGATTTTGGCGACGAAATTGGCGGAATTTCGCCAACTTGGCGACTTTTTAAAATGTTGACAAGTTAACGAAAATCTCGCCAAATGGATAAAAATGACACTAAATCAATGAAAATGATGACTAATTGTTGAAAATTCAATATCTTGGAAAGAATATTAGTATCTACTATAAGAAAAACCTATTTTTTACTGTAAAAGTAGTAAATTCGTTACATAATATAAGGAAAGTCATGTGTTGCCCACATCAGATTTTTAATTATGTTATTATATGAAATGAAACATATTGAAATAAATTAAACAATTTTGAAAAACAAGAAAATCTGACAATAAAATAAATAAATATTTAATATTACTTTCCTTATATACATAATATATAAGGAAAGTATTGTGACGGGGTCGAAAATTCGAATTCTAATTTTCGACGGGAGACCACGTTTCAAGCATCTCTGATCACGAATCAAACATTTTTAGAGTGATGTCTGTGTGTGTGTGTGTGTGTGAAAGCATGTCTGTGTGTGTGTGTGTGTCAGTGAGTCTGTGGAGACGATAACTGACGAACGAATGGACCGATTCGAACGAAATTTGGTACAAAAATCACAATCCGTAAACACTGGAAGCCTATTGTTTTTAAACGTAATCGAATGTTCAGAACGCCCCTAAATTTTCAAGTGAAATTTTGAAAAAATCGTCAAAAAATCAAAACCGCTAATAAAGTTACACAAATAGACATTTCTTATGTAATTTTTCATTAGAAAACGATTAACATAAATTTGAGAACGCTAACATGAACCGTTCTCGAGATATTGCACATTTGTCAAAAAATTATCAAAAAGTCATATAAAATAAAAAAATATATTTCCTTTTCACTCTTCATATGTATGTCCTTTTCACTTTTCATATGTAATACCATGAGATAAATTTGGTGACATCATTCTCGTGGATCTAGCTCATTCCATTCATGAGAAAAGATACTTCAAGTAATACTTTTATATTTGAACGCCAATAGTCATTTATCTGCTATAAGAATAACTTATTTCTCCGTCAGTAAAGCTTGGAGAGATTTTGGCGGCGAATTTGGCGGAATGTCGCCAACTTGGCGACTTTTTGAAATGTTGTCAAATTAACGGAAATCTCGCCAAATGGATTAAAATGACGCTAAATCAATGAAAATGACGACTAATTGTCGAAAATTCAATATCTTGGAAAGAATATTAATATCTACTTGAAAAACCTATTTTTTTACTGTAAAAGTAGTAAATCCATTGCATTATATAAGGAAAGTCATGTGTTGCCCACATCAGATTTTTTTGAAAATTATTTTCGCTAAAATTATATAACTTGATACTATGATTTGAGACCCCTTTTAATGGTGTTAGTGTCATATTCGTTTATTCCTATCTTCTGTGAATCACTTTTATAGTAACATCCTTCATCTATGATTCCTGTTCAACCTGTTTACCTTTTATTAATGGTTGTTCTGTCTCCAACTCGAACTCCTTGGACGGGTTTCAGTGGAGGTCCTTCTAACTACTCGTTCCACCTCTGATCCCATGGTTTATTTTCTCCTCCTTCTCCTGGTTGCATTTTACTTTTTTCATCCAGTTAGAACTGCTCATCCAGTTCAAACTGCAGGAACTTTCATGCACTGCACGTGTAGCAAAGTCCCTGCCCCATGGATCATGGTAATACCTGATTTCTTATTCATTTTTCAATTTTCCTCATTTAATGCTTGTAGTCTGAGTTATGGTATAGTAACTTACTATACCATAACTCAGTTATGGTATAGTAACTTACTATTGCTATATCGGAAACAATATATATATATATATATATATATATATATATATATATATATATATATATATATATAAATATATATATATATATATATATATATATATATATATATATATATATAAATATATATATATATATATATATATATATATATATATATATATATATATATATATGAAACAAGCACGTGTTTCGGTTAATTAGAATTATGCTCAGACTCGATGATGGATCTAGTCTAAGTAACTTCCAGATTAAGCTAAAGCTGTTCATTCTTTTTTCGGCATGGTAGCCGTGGATTAATTGCTTTGGTGATTTTATTTAACATTTCGTAATTACTCGTTGTGTTTATATATATATATATATATATATATATATATATATATACATATATATATATATATATATATATATATATACATATATATATATATATATATATATATATATATATATATATATATATATATATATATATATATATATATATGTGTATATATATATATATGTATATATATATGTATATATATATATATATATATATATATATATATATATATATATATATATATATATATATATATATATATATATATATATATATATATATATATATATATATATATATATATATATATATATATATATATATATATATATATATATATATATATATATGTAAGTGGGATGTGGATCCTATTTAACAATTGCAAA